>CM077675.1:442152424-442577948 GCA_039707655.1 Elymus sibiricus | reverse complement strand
GGGCGCTGTTGGCCCAGTCTCGGTAATGGTACGATCAACGACGACCAAAACGTTTCCGCTATCTCAACGAAGTTTCTTTACATGTGGCTACAGTAGCCGTCCTGTCGTGTACTAGTTGCCAAGTAATTGGCCAGAGAACTAATGAGGCTGGCAAGGTCAGAATATGGCCACGTGATATTGCAGACGCACAGATCTCAACGAAACACAGACGGACATGATAGTAGGACCCGTGGAGCTCGGCCTCCACTGAAACTTTTACTACTACATTGTTAGGGTTTCTGTTTTTTAAGGTTATTTACTTATATACGTGTAATCGTTTTGAATTAATTTTACATGTTATTTTTGCCCCGCTATGGCGGCCATACTTAAAATGACGGCACAAAGTCACATAGCCTCGCTTTTACTCTCCCCCCCCCCCCCCCCCCACTTATATATGTGTAATCGTTTTGAATTAATTTTACATGTTATTTTTGCCCCGCTATGGCGGCCATACTTAAAATGACGGCACAAAGTCACATAGCCTCGCTTTTACTCCCCCCCCCCCCCCCCCCCCCCCCGAAAAACGAAAAGTTGTTTCTGTACACGGCGTCCACTACTATGCTTATCTGGACCATGCACAGGCATATGGATCAACAATCAGCATTTAAGACTAAGAGTACAGGGGAGAATTCTTTTGTGTACAAGCCCAAGCATTCCTCCAGTGTAGGGCACAAGAGCCACACCCAGGCCATACAAGTGCGGATATGGGGTAGCCCGGTAAGAGATGGTACCAACGCTGGGACGATGCACACTATGTCCCGCAACAAGTACTGTATCGTTTTACAATCGATTAGTCATAGGAAGCCAAAACAACTTTTAAAGGTTAAATTTTTCACATGCTATTTAGTAATACCACATGCTTTTTAATTAGCGCCAAGCTGCCAAGTGGTTAATGAAAATGAACAAGATGCACAGAAAAATCCTGTCGTGATAAACATCAAGTGACAACGTACCTAGCACATTTTAAATCCAGACATGAACAAATCAGCACGGTCGAGTCTAGTTCCATCATAATGCATGTATCAATCAACAGACAATCTAAGGTATATTAAGTAAAGTAAGATCAGCTCGATCTGCGAACCTGGACACATGATACAAATTAAATTAGTTAATAAACACAAAGGGTTAGCGATTGGAGACGCGCTAAGTTGAGCAGAAGGCCGACGGGCCAAGCCAACAAGTACAAAATATGTCAGTGATTAGGGACCAATTAGCACATGGAGACGATCAAACCAGCAGAACAAACCATCGTAAAACATATGATGCACAAGAAACAAAAACAGACAATTAGATTTGATACTCGTTATCATCTGTATTTAGGTCCAATCAAGCAGCGCCACGCGGTTTGTCCACGCCACCAGGCCCTCCAGACACCAAGCTACCACTCAGACATTGTATTGTTCTTCTTTGTTTCAAAGTTTTGAATTATTTTACGCCAATTCGGAGAATATATCTGAACATATGCCGATGCATCTTATAAAACATTTTGATCAGATTTTGAGCAGATGAACATCTGTGAATTCACAGAGAATATATTCGATCAGATGAACATATGCCAATTCAGTGAAAATATTTGAACCATTACAAAATTAAATATACTATATTTCCAAATTCATCTGTAAAAACAACAATTTCAGTGTCGATTTTTCGTGCACATCATTGGTTCAAATGATTATCACTTACAAAACAAATGTGATAAAGAAAACTTTGTAGGGATTATTTCACTGTAAAAAATAATTGGCACGAATGATATACACTGCAGCTGTCGTAGATTCTAGGCCCATCAATGTTGTGAGTCAAGAACAGACAAAGACATGTCGATGCATCTGATAAAACAAACTTAACGCATCAGAAATTACAGAAACAAAAGAAGCTAAATTGCCATGTACCATGTCAAAGCTAGTACTGGTGAACAAGACAAGCCATGGAATATAATTTCGTAATTAGTCATAGGTAAGCAGGTATATAAATTCAATTATGAAAAGACTAACACAAATGGAAACAACGATTATTACTGGATTTGACCACGGTTACCGGCACAAGTTCTGAACAGAACACCCACCAGCTACTACAGATTTTCATGGCACGAACAAAGCATTTAAAGCCTGTCATATTTATTTCTTGTGAGTAAGCACAAGACATGCAGATTCAAGTTTTGGGCCCGCATTGCATCAAGCAGTCAAAAAAAAAAAATTTGTTGCCCAAGTACTCTCATCTCCAAGTGAAAAAAAAAAAACACCATCCAAAGAAAGTCACAGATGTTGCAGGATTAAGCATTTGATGATCACAAAGTTACAATACTTGGAGATTTCTTGCTTTTTTCAGGATTATATGCACTAAAACATCACAGATCAGCATATCAAAAAAGTTCACTGGTCATAAAATTACATGAGGGGAAGGGGCAGTTAAAATTCACGGACCAAGACATTTTCGTAGAAGGAAACAATTATGGAAAACAGATGCCGCCGGATAGAAGAAAATCGATTACTCTGCAGAGGAAAAAAATGATCAATGAAATAGGAGAAACGACTATGTAGAAAATACCTAAACAGACAAATATTGACATACAAGCTTCTGTTCCGATTTGAACAAAATAGTAACAAGATCTTGAGGGAAAAACTTGCAATAATAAAAATGTATTCATAACGTGAGCTTTTTTTAGTTGATTCATAAGGTGAGCTTTAAAGAGTCGTATGAGTATGAACATAGCTAGTTCTTGATTCAACTGATTCTTGCACTAAAAATCAAAAGAAAATTGTACTGCCCATATCTACTCTTCCCGGGACTATCCATCACCCAGCTGGTAAAAATCCAGAAAAAGAATCCGGAAAGGAAACTCAAAGGCGTTCAGCAACGAGCCATACCTTCCAATCCCGGCTACATGTGCAGGATAGAGGACCTCGTCATGGCCGAATCAGGATCTGGCAGCCGCAGCGACACGAACTGAGATCCCATTTTCTCCATGGCCGCTGCCACTTCCGTGCTCCGAGATGGGGAACTAGACGCACACCCCCGTCCATCCCCACCTTCCTCATGCCTTGGATCTGCACTGGCTGGCTGCTCGCTCCTCCAGCGAGGTCTTCCGCCACGGAAGGAAACATAGGTCGCCGAGACGCCGACCTACCGATCTGGCCGCCCCTTGCCATCTCCACATTAGCCAGTTGGAGGTTCTTGGCTCGTCGGCGGTAGTACCTCACGGAACGGTTGAAGCAGCGGAGCGCTCGTCGCCGGTACAGGGGTGTTGGTGTGAGGGTGTGTGTGTATGTGTGGGTGCCGGGATAATGGATGAGAGAGAGAGAGAGACGGGAGACCATATGGAGCGGTGCGAAGTATGTGTGCACATGTTGTACCAAGGCAGTGCTTGCTCGGGAACGCGTCTTGGACCGTTTCTGTACGAAACAAGACCAGAACACGACCTGTATATGCTGGTCCAACTTTTCAATATCACAGGCTGGCACAGGAAGTTACTATCTCCAAGCACAGAGGCACGGACAGGATAACGTGCACCGCTGCCGCCGTGCACCAAAAGTGCGCTTCACCCCCCAAAAGCTATAGCTAGCAATTTAAATTTTTGCACAGAGTGCATGCAGACTAAGGTTCCGAAAAGATATTGAGCGATAGGTTTGAGGAGTGAGCTACCAAAGATACTTAGATATAAAACATAATCAGTTCTGCCACCAAAAAACACTATCTATAATCGTCAAGTTTGATCGTGATAACCATTGTTATCGAGTTGATGGACATCGTGATCGTAATGTACGACCTTTTGTAGAGCATGGTAGGAACTACTTCTTACTGGAACCACGATTGCAGCAGAAGGAAACACTCCTTAGTGTCGGAGCTTGCAGAAAAGGTGTTATGTGTACAATGCTGGCTTGCGGTGAAGTAGCGTATTTATTTTCACTCAGATGGAAAGAGAGAATAATGAGTACTAGGAACAGATACAGATGCTAAATGCATTGAATGCTGACTATATATAGATGGGGTAGAAAAAAAATAACAATTGAAAGCGGCTTCCCTCGGCACGTTGGAAGAACCGGCCCTCGAGTGACTGGAATGGTGGTGGGAGTATCCTCTCATGGTGAAAAGCTTGAGGTGCATGGAATTTCCTAACAGTATTCTTATACAAGGATAACAAAAGCTGGTCCCTGAATTTCCTCCTTCCCTGTACCATTCATTGGTTGGTATAATCCTACAATGTGCCAACTAACAACAGTTTGATTCAAAAGGTTAGAAATTTTGACCAACTAGTTCAACTTTTCCAAGCATTAGTAGACTCGTAACTTTTTATAAGTCAAATGGGGGATGGATCATAAATGGTCAATTTATTCTGAACTCTTTGTCACTATTGAGAATCATCTCCAATTTGCTTCATCCAGCACATGATGGAACCAAAGATAAATTTTTAAGTTCTACTGTGGACTGTGGTACATCCTGATATATTCTTAGCGTTAGATGCAAGAAGCAGTTACTGCTATAAACTACGAGGGCAAAGAACTTGTAGTGCTCTGAGCCAAGCCACGTGCCCAGTTTGTCGATCTCACGTGCCAATCACGCCATCAACTAGCTATGGTAGAAACTGGAGGAGGTGCGAACTAACAGGGAGAAGCCTTTTTCCTTATAAATAAACTATACAGAGTGGCCACGACGCAATTGAGATCCCCATTTTCCTTCCAACGAAGGAGACCCTGCTCAGCAAGTGTGAGTGCACTTTTCTTTGTTAAATTATCACGTAGTACTCCACATGACTCTGATGAACCAAAAACTACACAGAATATCCAGAGATCCTAGTCATCATGCTACAAAGAAAGCTACACAGTCTCGCAATTACCAGGGAGTTTGACCATCGGAGTCTTGCGTCGCGGATCTGACACCTTCAGCACTTCAAACTTGAGCCTCTTGTCACTGGCAGCATCAATGGAGATTGACGAGCCTTCACCAATTTGTCCGTTGACCAGCATCTCGGAGAGATCAGTCATCACATTCTTCAGCAACCACCTCTTTACAGGCCTTGCGCCATACATCTGCGGGACAAATTAAGCATGTATGGTTACCAAAACATAAACATTGTTACCTTAAACATGAGCCTAATAATGCCTCAGGTTCGAAAGGAAGCTGCACTTACTGGGTTGTATGATTCCGACAAAACCACGTCCAGCGCGGCATCGCTCGCAGATAGAGAGATGCCCTTGCTAGCTATGCTGGCGACAATGCTTTTCATCTGAATTTTCACAATCTCCTTCAGTTTGTCACGCGAAAGCGGGTCAAATATAACAATCTCACTCATTCTGTTGCGAAGCTCAGGTTTGAAGTGTTTCTGGACCTGCAAGAACAAATGTACACAGACATTCAGCCTGCGTCTACTGGAGACTTCACAACAACAGTCTCTTGTATACACAAACCTGATGCATTACAAGGTCCCGTGCAGCTTCCATTGTGATTTTTCCAGCCATTCCTGCTGTTAGGTGCTCCGCTCCTAGATTTGAGGTCATAATGATGATGGTGTTCTTGAAATCTACGGTCCGGCCTTTCCCATCTGTCAACACACCATCATCCAGAAGTTGAATAAAAAGGTTCAACACCGATGGATCTGCCTTCTCCACCTCATCAAAAAGGATAACACTGTATGGACGTCTCCTGATTTTCTCCGTCAATTGTCCACCGTCTTCATGGCCTTCGTAGCTTTAAGAAGGAACAAATAAATCAATTACAATCAGCCAAATTAAAGTATGATATGAGAAGTAATGCATGTTCAAAAAGATATACAAATTAAACCTTGGAGGTGCTCCGATGAGACGCAGCACGGAGCCCCTGTCAACATATTCAGACATGTCAAAGCGAACTAACATCTTCTCGCTGTCAAATAGCTGCACAGCAAGAGCTTTTGCAAGCTCTGTCTTTCCAACACCAGTCGAGCCTAAGAAGAGAAAAGAGCCTATGGGTTGGCCAGGCTGATCAAAGCCGGCTCTGGAACGTAACACTGCTTGTGCAACCAGATTTACAGCTTCATCCTGGCCGACAACTCGCTCTCGCAGTCTGCTCGCTAGGTGGATTAGTCTATCCTTCTCCTCTTGGTCAAGCGCAGTGACAGGAATTCCAGTCCATTGGCTCACAACCTTCAAATAACATTGTTAAAATTTGCATGACAAGCATATCTCATAGATCAAAACAGTACAAAACTGTCATTAGGAAGAGAATGCCTACTTGAGCGACATGATCAGGGCAAACAATTGTCTCCTTCACTGCATTTTTAGAGCTACACTGCACAGTGTTAACATTCTCTTCTTGGTCGCCAACTCGCATCATTGTTTTGGTTACCGTGGCACAAGCCTCATCAATCAGGTCAATTGCCTTATCAGGAAATTGACGACCTACAGTATAGACATCAATAAAATCCGTCAATTAACAACATATATACATTCTTGCCAATCATGGGAGCAACTCGGCAGAAAGAAAGCACCTGCTCCATTAACTGATGCATCTGACACAATCATGAATTTGTTCAATACCATAAACATGATTTGTATACATTAGTTAAACCAAATTAAACTGAATGCACGGGTTGCAACATGGGTGCTCCACAGTCTCATGCAATAATTCTGCCCTTCAATTGCACAGCAGAACAACTGAGAAGATAGTTTAATTAGCATGTGAGCTAGTGGACCCTAACAAGAATGGACATCTGACCATATAACCAATTAAAGATCATATATAACCCTCTTTGTTCCCTTCATGTTTCATTAGACTTCCTAATAAACTAGATGAGTCCATGCATCTACTTATCACCTCTGGAAACAAAAAGAACAAAATTAATTCCTCACCGGTGATGTAGCGGCCAGCGAGTTGCACGGCAGCAACAAGAGCCGCATCTTGGATTTCTAGGCCATGGTGCTGTTCATACTGCTGCTTTAGCGCCCGCAGCATGGCAATGGTGGCCTGCGCGCTTGGCTCCTCAACGTGCACCTTCTGGAACCGCCGCTCGAGTGCAGCATCCTTCTCAATGTACTTACGGTAATCATCAAAAGTCGTTGCACCCACACAGCGGATGCGACCACGGGCCAACGCCGGCTTCAGCATATTGGCAGCATCCTGGCATCCCCCCCTCACTGCACCGGCACCGAGAAGCACGTGCATCTCGTCGATGAATAGAACTATCTTGCCACCTGAATCCTCCGCCTGCTTTATCACGCCTTTCAAGCGTTCCTCGAACATGCCACGGAACATGGTCCCGGCCACCATCGCCCCGAGATCAACATCCACAACGCGAGCCCCGGCAAGTGCTGCAGGGACCTTCCCGGCAGCGATGCGCTGTGCAAGGCCCTCGGCGATGGCTGTCTTGCCTACTCCCGCAGCACCGACCAGCGCGGCACAGTTCTTGGTCTTGCGGCAGAGGATGGAGATGACACGGTCTATCTCACTGTCCCGGCCGACCACTGGGCTGACTGCCTGTTTGCTGCCGGTCATGTCACGGCCGTAGCTGCGCAGGCACACGGTGCGCTCGTAGTACCGCCACGCTGCCCAGCATAAACCGATGGCTGCTCCAGCACAGAGAACGTTCTCCACCCCCCCATACAACCTAGACGCATGTGACAGGAACCGATCCAAGGCCGCACTTGTTGGAGTTTCTCCATCAGACGCCATAATACTCCAGCTCCCGAGCAGGGGATCGTAGGTTGAAGTCCGTTCCATAAAACGATGGTGATGAAAAGCCCTAACCTGAACAAGGAAAATACACTGCAATAACTCAACGTATGTATGAATATATATAGAGAAGAATTCATGTTGCAGAAGTATCGGACTTCAAATTGTATTACATGACAGAGTTGTAACAAATTTCTTATTCCGTTTTGCTTTGGAAACCGAGTTATCATCAAAATTTGTTTTTTAGGGAGCGATCAAAATTAGCAGGACTCCAAGATTATCCTAGGCGAACAATTAACTTGACACAAATATCCACGGTCCTCTTAATTAACAGTAAAACGGTGACGGGGGACCGAACAGGGGAGGTGGGGCGGGGGAAGGCGAGGAGCGAAAATAAATTACCCGAGTCGTGGGCGAAAATAAATTGATCCTCCGCGCCGCCGCCGCCGCCGCCGCCGCCTCCTCCTCACCTCCGACCGCTCCGGCCGCCGCTCATCCAAGGGGAGCCCTCGTCAGGTTCACACCCGCCGGCGCCTCTCCGCCGCTCGCTTCTCCGCCGCTTGCCTGGAGCGAGCACCCGTCGCCTCGACCTGGTCCAGTAACCTTACTTCCGGCCGCGGCAGCCAGTCCGGTCTGCTCATTCACTTGTAGACGACGCTTCCCTCACAGCGAGCACTACTTTTTTTTCTTTGAGACGACTCAGAGCGAGCACTAGTGTTTACCACCAACTGGGCCCCGGGCCTCTCTATACGGCCATTCACCAAATGGGACCCCGATCAATTTCAGCCCACACACCATTGCCGCTTTATGTATATGTAGTTGCCTCAAATTGGAGGCGAAACGCACATTGTGCGTGTTTTTGAGCCGGCCCACTCGCGTATACTGTAGTAGCACTGTAGCGAGACGAAGTAAAAAAATAGTTTACTGTGTCATATTAAAAAAGTACTTTAACGACCTCCCTGCACTATGGCCGGAATTACAAACATTTTTTAGAAACCACAACTTGTTTTTCACAATGTGAACAATTTTGAAAATTCCAAATCATTTTTTATATTGTGAATATTTTCTGAAAAAAGGTGAACTCTTTTAGTTTTATTACAACAAGGTTTTCTGATGAAATACTGACATTTTTTAAAGAACCGAAAAAATTATGAATTTCTGAAAAAACCAAAGTATTGATTTAGTGAAATTGTTTGATCATTTTCTGGAAAATGTGAACAAAAGTTGAAATTTTCGAACATTATTTTGAAAACATAAAAAACAGAAATTCAATTTGAAACTTTTGAACATTTTCTGATTTTTTGTGAAAAGAAAAGGAAAAAGACCATCAAAGAAAAAAAGTAGAAAAAAATATTTTTGATATGGTAGAAAAAACTGACAAAAAATCAAAACAAAAGGTTCTAGAATATTTCTAAAACCAATAGAAAACCAGACATCCAAAACCTAAAAAGTCACGCTATGCTGGCTAAAATTGGGACGGCCCATTCAGAGCGTTGCTCTCGCTCGTGTGCATGAAAGGGCACCTATTTGACACAAAATGTGTAAAATGGTATTTGCCTTGCTCAACAATTTCTAAGACCTCCCATTGTGGGGGTACTGTAGCAAGTAGTATGCACGCCAACTAGGCAATTTTTCTAAGGTGACATACTTTGAGACTTCTGGCTTCGTTTCGGTCAAGTCATTTTACAACAGGATAAATTTTCGAGGGGTAGTTCACTCCCTTAAAGATTATACTCCCTCCATAAAAGAATATAAGAGCGTTTAGATCACTAACTTAGTGATCTAAACGCTCTTATATTTCTTTACGGATGGAGTATTTGGAAAGTTAAAACCCTCCAATATTCATGTATTCTGTGGCTGATCTGTAGTAATAAAACATTGACACGAGATAATCTTGCCAAAAGGCGTCACGTTGCAGACCCATCATGTGTTTTTTACTGAGAATGGAAGTGTTCAATACCTTTTCATTGATGGCATTGTGGATGTGAACACCTAGAAAGTAATTGTTGATATTCTTGATATTTCGATGCCTTGTTGTTTTGATGTCATAGATGTTCAGTGGAAGAAGAAGAAGCACGTGGTTATTAGCCAGTCTCCTCAAAATGGTTTCAGGGTCATCGATTTCTTTTTTTTTGGAACACAAACACCGCAGGCTAGCCATACCCAAAGTATGGTAGTACGTTTATATAGCTAGCTAATTCAACATACGTGTGTGTATTTTTTCCTTTATATGTGCGCGCCTGCGGGATTGTGTCGGTGCGGTGTGTGTGTGTGCCCCCAACTGTGTGTGTCTCTCTCTGGATGCGTAGGGTATGTGTGCGCTTGTGTGAGAGATGTAAAATGCGTATTCATGGTATAATCTTGTATAGGCACTACGTATGTGATATTTAGAATGTTATTCAACGGCATCTACAACTAATATTACACCAAAAGATCGCTATCCAACTGCATACTCCTGTGGTCAGGCTCTACCCAGGCCGCATGGGCCCCTGTAGCAAGCCTGGTGTCATGCTTCCCCTCGAGAGTCCACTCCCGGTGTATTGCCCCGTCAGTGGAGTTTTGATGTTTGGACTTTTTTTAAGTGTCCAAATTGAAGATCCAACACCATAGGTGCATTAACATCGTCCATATTAATCAAATGAGTCAAATGACGTAAAATTGGAGTTCGTGTGAAGAAATGGCAGCCAAAATATTAAACTGCTCCCTCAGCTCCAGAACAAATGGCGAACCCCATTTGTTCTGGAGCTGAGGGAGCAGTACAAATGGCGAACCCCACACGGTAGAACACTCAGCCATGATTGACATCATGAGAAACATGGGCGTAAGAGCACATTTCTCCAGGTGTGGTTTTGGTAATTGATGACAATCCCTATGGACTAATGGTTGCCTTGAGTTATATTCAAAGGATTTGTCCATAGGCACTTCTTGAAGTCCATCTGTTGGTTTCAAGGAGTTTATATGGTCGCCAAGGTGGTATTCAAGGTTTTATCCAAAGATTGGTCATGTGAGAGTCGAGCTTATTGCAAGTCTGTCTTGAAGAAGAAGATTGTGTGAGCATTCATGTTTACCTTCAAGACATCATCTTTATGAAGAGAGAAGATAAGATACAAGGTTGATCAAGACTAGGTCAAAGAGTGAATCAAGTTGATCAACATACAAAGCGTACAAGATGTACCGACAGGGATCAAGTGATCCCATGGTATGGTAAGCATTGTCCATTACGCTTTGTGTACTAACCCATGGTCTACGTGAGAGTTCTATGTGGGGTTAGGTATGTTTCCATGGGCTTGCGTCAAGAGGAAGATCTCATACAACCCATGGAGGATGACATCAAGTTGTGGTCGTCATCAAGATTGTGGTGTGCAAGTTCAAGTGGAGCATCACGAAGAGATCATGCTTTAAGCTTGCCATCCATTGTGGTTACAATGGACTTGTGAAGATGTGCCGAAGAAAGGCTCACCCATAGTGGAGTATTGGGGAGCAATCTACTAGTCGTCATCGAGCCGACGCAATCAAGAAAGGTGGTCCATCTTGAGGAGGACAAGATCGTCATCATCTAGCTCAAGTGACTATGAGCAAGGCAAAGGTTTGACCTTGATAGGGTTTTCTATTTTACCGGTCTCATGGTGGTAGTTGGGAGACTGGGTTATAGGATTGATAGCCGTACTATCAAGGGGGGCTCTCAAGTGAGTAGCTTGATCGTATCGTTTGTTAAGAGCTCGAACCATTTGCATCCTTGCATCATCTTTCTTGGTTCTTGTTTGGTGTTTCTCTTTGTGAGTTTTATAGCTTATGGTCATCTTCATTACAAGCTCGATTTCATCGAAAACAGATTTCGTATGCATCATCTTTGTGTTTTCGGTGTTGGAGATTTTGCCAGATCATATTTGGGAAGGTAATCTTCCTTATCCTAGTGGCATTTATTCTCCATTGCTTGTTCTTAATATCTGGGAAGGTCATCATTGTTTTTGGATAGCTCTTGTCGTCATCTATCCAACAAGCTTGAGTTTGCTCAATTCGGACCTCGTATGTGAAAGTTATGGCTGTTTTAGTCTTACCTGTTTTACATAGAGAGGTTGTACCAGTTCTTACACCGGTTGTATCGGTCGACCGGTGTTTCGAGAAGTTGTATCGCTCCAGACTTGGTCCGAAGGTTGTATCGACCAAGTACCGCTTTACCACCGGACTGGGTTCTGTTGTGGAGCGGTTCTTGGGCGGTTGTGCGAGGGCATGGGGAGATTACGGTGGCCCTAGTGGCTTCTTGGGGAGCATTGTGCCTCCACGCCGCTCCAAACAAAGATTAGCATTCGCAAGGGTGTGAACTTCGGGATACATCATCGTCTTCACGTGCCTCGGTTATCTCTTAACTGAGCCCTTTACTTATGCACTTTACTTTTTGATAGCCATATTGTTTCTTGTTATATATTTTGCTATCACTTAGTTGTTTATCTTGCTAAGCATAAGTTGTTGGTGCACATAGGTGAACCTAGTTGTTTTAGGTTTTGTGCTTGACAAATTAAACGCTAGTTTTATTCCTAAACCATAATTATTTTAAAGTGCCTATTCACCCCCCCCCCCCTCTCTAGTTGACATCCACGTCCTTGCAATTGGTATCAGAGGCAAGTCTCCCTTTATTAGGCTTTACCGCCTGGAGAGTAAGGATGTCGACTAGGGAATTAGGATTCTCTGACACTCTTAGTTTCGATGGCACAAATTTTGATGTTTGGGTAATTCGCATGCTTAATCTCTTTAGGGTCATGGACCCAACTTTAGAGCGAATGGTAGATATGGGTTTTTCTCCTCCAAAGGATTCTCAAAACCTATCTTTAGAGGATGAGAAAAACTCTTATCTCAATGCTCAAACTTCTAACATGCTTTTCGATGCTTTGAGCAATGTAGTTATATTTCAACTCATGCCGTTCCGAGATGCTCATGAGTTGTGGACAAAGCTTCAAGATAAATATGGTGTGTCCAAGATTTGTAGGGATGATTGTTCTCCCTCCACCTTCGGTCGTGTTGTCTTCTCAACTTCTTCTACGTCACCTACATGTGGATTCCCACAAGGTAATGATATGGTGAGTAGTGTTGATCATTGCAATGGTGATAGTGGGCTTATTATTGATTCTTCATCGCTCACTTATTGTAATACTTCTTCTCTGGACTTTAACACTTCGAGCACTCTAGATGTTTCACATGCTTGTGTTGATAGTCCTTGCATATCATGTACAAATTGCTTGACTAAATCTCATGATGATATGCTTGCTATGTCTTGTTGCCATGATAAAAATGCATCGATTTCCTCGAGTTGTTGTGCTAACAATGTAGAGGAAACCCAACACTCCATGGAACACGATGTGGTCTTGAATGGTGCTTCAAGGGTTCCTACATCATCATCTATTGTTTGTCACTTCTGTCTTATGGCTAAGGCTTCAAAGGTATCTCCTACTTTGAACCCCAATATTTCTCAAGATGATGATGTTGATAGTAATGAGGATGAGCTTATTGATGAAGAGGGTGATAATATTGCTTCATTAAAATTTAAGGGTGAAATGATTTTTAAATCTCTTCATAAGAATAAAATTGCTTGTTACAACTTCATGGAAATCATGCCTATTGCCATCGATGCAAAGAAATACATTGAGGAGTTGGAAGCTCATCTTGAGGAGCATGATATCACTATTGAGAAAATGGAAGGTCATGAGCATGAGTACGCAAATGAGATAGCGGATCTTTCTCAAGCTCTTGAGGAAGAACAAACCACCAAGGAATCTCTTGAGGAGACTTTCGCTCTAGAATTTTCTAGAGTGAAGGAATCTCATGATAGAGCTCTTGTGGTGGTTAATGACCTTAGAACTAAAAATGATAAGCTTGAAGTTGCACATGCTAGACTCCTTGAGGACTTTGAGCACCTCGATAATGGCTCTAAGGCCATTAAGAGTTCGCTCATCGAACTCACCGAGTCTCATGCTCAACTTGAAGCTTCATATTTAAAAGGGCTTGCCAAGTTGCCTTCTCCTCTTGTTGTTAATGATGATGCTTGTGCTACTAACTCTATTTCTTGTGAAGCATCCATATTAAAGGAGAATGTTGAGCTAAGGGCTCAACTTGAGTTGCTTTCTAGCAATTATGGGGAATTGAAAGAAAGTCATGAAAAGCTCTCGAGCTCTCATGGTGATATTCTTGTATCCCATAATGTGCTAAAGTTAGCTCATGGGGCTATTACTACCAAGGTAACATAAAGTGAGACTCATGTGGATATTAGCACCACTTCTTGTCAAAATGCTACATTGCCATGTGCTATTCCTCGTAATTCATCTACTCATAATGTTGCTACATCTTGTGATGAATTACTTTCCTTGCCTTGTTGCTCTAACGATGAAGTGTATACTTCCTCTAGTACTTGTGTTGATACTAACCATGTAGAGGAAATCAAAGAGCTCAAGGCCCAAGACACTTCATTGAAGAAAGACTTGGAAAATAGTCATGAAGGGAAGTCCGCACTCAACAATATCTTGAGTGTGCAAAAATCTCCCAATGACAAAGGTGGACTTGGATTCAACTCCAATAAGAAGAAGGAGTCCAAGAGCAACAAAAAGAAGGGCCAAGAACAAGTCAAGAATACGGCCAAGATTATTTGCTTCAAGTGCAAAATAGAAGGGCACCATGTTAGATCTTGCCCATTGAAGAAGAAGCCCCATAGTGACAAGGAACAAGGGAAGTGACCACAAGTTCAATCTCATGCTCAACCTCAAGTTGAAGAAAGGCATCTTCCCAAGAAGACCCAAGTCAACGCTCCTCAAGTTGAGAAATCAATTGAGAAGAAAGTTAAGGGTAGATGTTTCTACTTATGTTGTGAGAAGGGTCACTTTGCTTCTTCATGCACTAATGGTAACTTATCCAATCCAATTATTATTGATGATATGTATTCTCGGGAAGGATAAGGTTGGCAATGTGTTTGCCAAGTTTGTTGGTACTCAAAGTGGTGTCAAGAAAAGAACCATTTGGGTAGCCAAGCCTACTATGACTAACCTCTTAGGACCCAACTTGGTTGGGGACCAACAAGCTCAAACTTGATTAATAGGTGGTGATGGAGGGAATTGGAGGCTTGGCTACATCATGAAGAATTAAGGGATCTTCATCATTCATATTATCTCAAGCCAAGTCATTTGGATTATCGAGTTTCTATCTTATATCCAATGTGCCTCCTTACGGTAACTCGTATTTAAATTGTTTACATTAATAGTTACTTGCCCCTTTGCATGTTGTGGTTTTGTACCTTGCATGTGTTAGTATATGTTGTGCTTCCTATTTGTTTATCTTGAGTAATCAAGTATGTATGGTGGGTTGCACATCATGTATGTGTGAGTCTTGTGTTGAGCTGTTTTGTATCTTGTTTGTATCTTAGTTGGCTCTTTTGAGAGATTAATGGATTATCCCATTTTAGGGGAGTGATGTGCTTTGTGCACTTCACGATCCTAAAAATGTGTGTACATGAGTAATACCACTTAGTATTGATATTACACGATTATCTAGCTTCTATGTGGTATGTCTTCTCATGAGAAATTCAAATTCTGAATGGTCCATTAATTATCCTTTGTTGGATTTCATTTGCCACTTGTTAATTATTTTCGGTTATCACATTATGGGGGAGTAATATGCTATGTGCATATTACAAGCCTAGAAAATGTGTACATTTGAGGTATTGCCACTTAGAATTGATATTGTAAATTGTCTTATTCCTAGGTAGCATGTTAGCTCTACAAGTGTCATTTGCTTATGATTTAGGTGTGAAGATGATGTTGGATATCTTTACAATCTACCAATGGGAATTTCTTCCAAAATACTTCTTGTCCTTTGACAATTGGTATTCTTTTATGTGGTAGAAATTGCTAATCATCTTCATTGGATTTTGTTTATCCGTTTGTCTTCCTTACCCCTTGTGGATCTTTTCGAACATGTCTAGTGTTTCTATAAATATAGGGAAAGTGATGATCCCATATTGTACATTTTGTATTCAAATGCAAATTCTATATAATGCACATGTATTGGGGGAGCTATCCTATTTTCTTTAGAACACTCTCTTTATGCGTTTATCATAAAATCTTTTGATCCCTATCAACTGCGTGTTGGTGGGAGGCAAGCCTTTTTCTTTTTTTGGGTGCTTTGTGCCATCATGAAAATTTGCCGATGGTTTGGTTTGTTTGGAACCTAGCTCTCTTTTGGGAAATTGATACCTCTTGTTTGTTTCTTTCAATTGGTATCTTGTTTTCTTTTGTTTGGCATGTGTCAATGGATATCTCATTCCTTGATGTATCTTTCAATTGGTATCCTTCAAGTGAATATTTCTTTGTTTGGTATCTTAGTTTCACTTGGTATGTTTTCTTTTGGTATCTTGTCAACTATGTGTTGATTTGGTTCTTGAAAGTCTTGATCATGCATATTTACTATGTACTTTATTTGGCATGCTTTCTTTCTTCGACCCCATATATAGGGGAAACTCCACTGTGTCACAGATTGGCTAAACTGTGCATGAAATTTAATTTCATATCTATATGCACATAGGTATGTGGAGTTTGTCCTATGTATTGTTGGTCCACTAACTCTTTGGTCCCAATGAGTTTGGGTACCACTTTGTTTGTGTTGTTGTTCTAGGAACAATTGGAGATGCATTAAACGCTCGGCTCACTTACAAGGAAGGTGCTGACACCATGCGCTTATTGGAGCCAAGCTAGGATGATCAAAGAACCATTATCTACTACATCATTCCAATGCTATCTCGGTAACAAGTATCTACTTCATGCATACATTTTTTGCATTCAACCTTGTGTAGGTTGCATCATGGCATGACTTTATTGATTTGTTCTTGTGGTACCTGTTTCCTTTCTCAAAGCATCCCAGCGATGATCTCTTGTTGCTAGTTGTGATGTCTTTGATGTTCGTGTGCTGGGTGTTCATTTATGTAAAATAAGAAAATATTAGGCCATGTGCTATGCTTTCAAGCAAAGATCTTATTGGTATATTTATGACTTCCTTTTGGATATCTAGTTTGTTCCTTCTTGTAACTATTTCGTGTGTACATCCTTCTTTGTGGATATATATCATCATGATTGTCTTCTACCTAGTATCTTATACACATGAGAGAAGTTACATCTCTAGTTGATATCCTCTTTTATTTCACGTCCACCGTTGCATTCCATTTTATTTCCTCGGTGGTTTCGTGAAAGAATTTGTCTTCAGTGTGGATCTTATATCCTTGCATCTTGGTGCACTCTTTGGTGGTGAAGATTATTTTTCGTCATGCTTGTCTTGAGGAGGGTTTTGCCATTTCGATTGGTATCCTTTCTGTTAACTAGGCTATTATTTCTTATCTACACCATGGGTTGTCACACACTTTGGTTGTTAATTTATTTATTAGTAAGCTTGTGAACCCATTTGCTAGTAGTGTGTGTGTGGGGGGGGGGGGGGGGGTGGAGGATTTGCCTTGCACTTTGTGTCTCATTTCATCAAGACTATGTTGATGCTTAGTGCTCATCCTCATATTAGACTTCTAAAGTGCTTTGCCATGACGCACACACATCATTTTGGTTGAGCCTATTCTTAAGTTGCCTCTTTTACATGTTTCTCAACCATATGTTTGGGGCAAGTGCTATTCTTATTGTCTTATCTACTCGCTTACACTTGTTGTGTGTTTCTATTGATTTTGGGGGAGTGATGATCCTATTTTGTACACTTGTATCCAAATACATAAATTCTTAATAGTGCACAAATCATGGGGAGCTTCCCTAATTTATTTAACACACTCCTTTGCCCATATCATAATATCTTTTATTCATGTGACTCGTACGATCATGTGATTGTTTGTTCCAATTGGTATCTTTTGATTGCTTGCCTCACTCTTTTGTATGTCTTTGTGCCATATAATCCGTTTTGCAATCTTTGGATCCTCAATATAGTTTGTTTTCCTCCAACTACTTATCATTGTATATGCGTATTTCATTGCACTCATATTTTAAAAAATACACACTTTTTGGAGGAACACCTATTATATTTGCTTTCTAATCTTTTCGTCCATTTTGGCAATCGATGCCAATGGGGGAGAAGTTTAGAGAGTTTAGGTTGGAAAGTTTAGAGAGTTTTTCTTTTGTTGCTTAAGCATTTGCATCTCATAAACCATGCATTATGCTTTGTATATGTGTGCTTGGTTGTGCTTATTTACTTCTATAAACTCTCTTGAAGGTGGTTGCCATCAATTACCAAAATGGGGGAGATTGTAAGAGCACATTTTTTCATGTGTGGTTTTGGTAATTGATGACAATCCCTATGGACTAATGGTTGCCTTGAGTTATATTCGAAGGATTTGTCCATAGGCACTTCTTGAAGTCCATCTATTGGTTTCAAGGAGTTTATATGGTGACCAACGTGGTATTCAAGGTTTTATCCAAAGATTGGTCATGTGAGAGTTGAGCTTATTGCAAGCATGTCTTGAAGAAGAAGATTGTGTGAGC
Source organism: Elymus sibiricus (assembly GCA_039707655.1). Classification (NCBI taxonomy): domain Eukaryota; kingdom Viridiplantae; phylum Streptophyta; class Magnoliopsida; order Poales; family Poaceae; genus Elymus; species Elymus sibiricus. The sequence goes on along the minus strand of CM077675.1, from coordinate 442,559,763 downwards.
ACTCATGTTTACCTTCAAGACATCATCTTTATGAAGAGAGAAGATAATATACAAGGTTGATCAAGACTAAGTCAAAGAGTGAAGCAAGTTAATCAACATACAAAGGGTATAAGAAGTACCGGGAGGGATCAAGTGATCCCATGGTATGGTAAGCATTGTCCATTATGCTTTGTGTACTAATCCATGGTCTACATGAGAGTTCTATGTGGGCTTAGGTATGTTTCCATGGGCTTGCGTCAAGACGAAGATCTCATACAACCCATGGAGGATGACATCAAGTTGTGGTCGTCATCAAGATTGTGGTGTGCAAGTTCAAGTGGAGCATCACGAAGAGATCATGCTTTAAGCTTGCCGTCCATTGTGGTGACAATGGACTTGTGAAGATGTGCCGAAGAAAGGCTCACCCATAGTGGAGTATTGGGGAGCAATCTACTAGTCGTCATCAAGCCGACGCAATCAAGAAAGGTGGTCCATCTTGAGGAGGACAAGATCGTCATCATCTAGCTCAAGTGGACTATGCGCAAGGCAAAGGTTTGACCTTGATAGGGTTTTCTATTTTACCGGCCTCATGGTGGTAGTTGGGAGACCGGGTTATAGGATCGATAGCCGTACTATCAAGGGGGGATCTCAAGTGAGTAGCTTGATCATATCGTTCGTTAAGAGTTCAAACCATTTGCATCCTTGCATCATCTTTCTTGGTTCTTGTTTGGTGTTTCTCTTTGTGAGTTTTATAGCTTATGGTCATCTTCATGACAAGCTGATACTTGTGATGTGCGTTGGGTTTTCCGTGAAGAGGAACGGGTTATTGCAGGACAAAGTGGGTAAGTATTTCCCTCAGTTATGAAACCAAGGTTTATCGAACCAATAGGAATATCAATTCTCAACCGTCTTCAACGGCTGCACACAAATGAACAAACAACTTGCACCCAACGCGGGCAAGAGGGTTGTCAATCCCCTTGATCTCGTTATTTGCAAGCAAATGAGTTGTGTAGATAATTGTTGATAAATGTAAATTGCAAAATAAAATAAAAAGTAAATATAGGCAGCAAGGTAATAGTAGCGTTTGTAAATATATAAGTGAATAGACCCGGGGGCATAGTTTTCCCTAGCGGCATCTCTCATGTAGGCAGCATACGGTGGGTAACAAATTACTGTTGGGCAATTGATAGAAAAGTGGATAGTTATGCAATTTTCACGGCAATGACCATGTATATATATGCATCACGTCCATAAACAAATAGGCCGACTCCTGCCTGCACCTATTACTATTACTCCACTCATCGACCAGTATCCAGCATGCATCTAGAGTATTAAGTAAAACAGAGTAATGAATGGAGAACGATGACATGATGTAGACAAAGTAAACTCAAGCAATATGAATGAACCCCATCGTGTTATCCTTAGTAGCAACAACACAAAGACGCATCTTGTCCCCTACTTTGTCACTGGGATATAGAAACTCGTCAGGTTGAACCTACCACAACGCACCACTCCCCCCGATGAAATATCAATCTACTTGGCCAAAGCACATCAATAAATCGGAGAGCATTACGAAGCTATAATGATCATGCAATTAAGAGACAATATATATCAGAGGTATCTCAAATACTTTTCATGAATAATCTGAACATAAACCCACAATTCATCGGATCCCAACAAACACACCGCACAATAGGATTACATCGGATAGATCAAGCGAAGATGCAATGACCATTGTATTGAAGATCATGAGATAGAGAGATTGCCATCTAGGTACTAGCTATGGACCCGTAGGTCTGTGGTGAACTACTCACACATCATCATGAGGGCAGCAAGGTTGATGTAGAGGCCCTCTGTGATCGATCCCCCCTCCGACAGGGTGCCGGTACGGAGCTCCAGATGGCCTCGCAACGAAACAGAGACTTGTGGCGGCGGAAAAAGGGTTTTTGGGACTGTCTTCGGGGTTTTTGGGATATTAGAGAATTTATAGGCCAGAGAGGGACGTCGGGAGAGCCACGAGGGGGCCACCACATATCAGGGCGTGCCCTGATGTGTGGTGGGGCCCTCGTGCGCTTCCCGCCTCCTTCCGAAGCTCCCGGCTCTTCTTTTGGTCTAGAAAAAATCATCAAAAAGTTTCGTGGCAATTGGACTTCGTTTGGTACTGTAAACCTGAAAAGCAAAAAGCACGCAGAAAACAACAACTAGCACTGGGCACTGGGTCAATAGGTTAGTGCTCAAAAATATTATAAATTGGTAAATAAAGACCCAAAAAGTATCCTAGAATGATAATATATCAACATGGAACAATCAAAAATTATAGATACGTTGGACACGTATCAAGCATCCCCAAGCTTAATTCCTGCTCATCCTCGAGTAGGTAAATGATAAAAACAGAATTTTTGATGTGACATGCTATCCATTATGTAATCTTATGCATGTATGCTCATTGAGAAACGATGAATCAACAAATATTAACATAGCAATATTCAAATTGTAAGAAACAAAATCATCAATCTTTCAAAGTATACGATCCTTAAAGAATGTTTACCCCCCATTCATCTTATTATATTAGCAAGGCATGGCTCCATCTTCACCACATTAATACAAATGTTAAGCACCATGGTGTCCAAGTCAGGCAATTGGATTGTACTTTTTCAATATGCATCAACTTTTCATTCTTCACGCAATACATGAGCGTGAGCCATTGGACATAGCATTTAGGTGGAATAGTATATGGTGGTAGATATCAAAGGGGTAAAAAGTGGAGAAGATAGTCTCACATCAACTAGGCGTACCAATGGGCTATGGAGATACCCATCGATAGATGTTAATGCAAGGAGTAGGGATTGTCATGCAAATGATGCACTAGAGCTATAAGTGTATGAAAGCTCAAATGAAGCTAAGTGGGGTGTGCATCCAACTTGCTTGCTCATGAAGACCTTGGGCATTTGAGGAAGCCCGTCATAGGAATATACAAGCCAAGTTTGTAATAATGAATAGGTAATTCCCTCTAGCATATGAAAATGATATATCATGAGACTCTAAGCATGAGGAGCATGGTGCCACTTTGAGGCACAAGTGTGGAAAAAGATAGTAGCAAAGTACCTTCTCTCATTTTCTATCATTTTTTTGAATGGATAGTGGGCTCATTTGGCCTCCCCCATCTTTATTTTTCGTCCGGAGTCTCATCTCGACTTATGGGAGAATCATCGTCTCCATCATTCTTTTCTCACTGGGATAATGCTCTAATAATGATGATCATCACACTTTTATTTACTTACAACTCGACAGGGAGAACTGGTATGAAGATATGACTCTGTATGAATGCCTCTGGCAGTGTACCAGGATGTGCAATGATCTAGAGTGACATGTATCAAAAATATGATGAACGGTGGCTTTGCCACAAATACTATGTCAGCTGTATATGATCATGCAAAGCATTATGATGATGAACGAACTAGTCATGTGAAGTGATGATGGAATTTGCATGGAAATATATCTCGGAATGGCTATGGAAATGCCATGATAGGTAGGTATGGTGTCTGTTTTGAGAAACATATAATAAGGCTTATGTGCAACAGAGCGTATCATGTCACGGGGTTTGGATGCACCGGCGAAAGTTGCACCTATCCTCGAGGTGAGAATGGGCAATGCTCGGTACCGAAGAGGCTAGCAAATATGAGAAGGTGAGATTGCAGATGTCCATGGTTTCACATTAGTCATAAAGAACTCATATACTTACTGCAAAGTTTTATTAGTTTTATCATAAATCAAAGTACTACTCGCATGTCTCGAGGGAAGAGGTTGGTAGGAGTTAACCATCGCGCGCTTCCGACCCAAAACAACACTAGGATTTCAACGAGGAATAGAAATGCTCACACATCATCACCATGCCTCTTTAATTTTTAGATGAACAAAAGGTCAACCTCTCTTAATATCGACACTTCTACGGGTCAACAATTATGAACTCACACCTATTTCATATTACCACATCAATATCATTGACCCACAATTTCTCTATATGTGCTACATGATGGTTTTGATTATCACTCATTGAATACCTAATATTTTTGGACTAATCTTATGACCCATGCAAATTACCGTCACTATTTATTAACTCTCAAACAAATAAGTGAATAACGAGAGTGAAATCATTTCTATAAAATCTACACGCCACCATGCTCACAAAGATATAAGTGAAGTACTAGAGCAACTGCCAAGCTCAAAAGATATAAGTGAAGCACATAGAGTATTCTAACAAATTATGATGAAGGTGTGTCTCTCTTAAATAGGTGTGTCCAGCAAACAACGATTGTGGCAAACTGAAAGTAAAAGCAAACAAAAACAAATGACGCTCCAAGCAAAACTCATATCATGTGACAAATAAAAATATAGCTTCAATTGACATACCGATGGATTGAGACGAAAGAGGGGATGCCTTCCGGGGCATCCCCGAGCTTAGAAGCTTGAGTCTCATTTAAAATATAACCTTGGGATGCCTTGGGAATCCCCAAGCTTAGGTTTTTGCTACTTCTTATTTCGTGGTCCATCATGATAACACCCAAACTTGAAAACTTCAGTCACACAAAACTCAACAAAACTTCGTGAGATCCGTTAGTATAAGAAACATATTGCATACTTTAGGTACTGTTATAAATTGATTATTATTTAATAATTTCATAATAGGTACTGTATTCTAACTTCTCCATGGCTTACACCCCCCGATACATTCCATATCATAATCAAAACAAGCAACTATGGAAGTAAAAAACAGAATCTGTCTAAAACAGAACAGTATGTAGCAATCTGTAGAGAACCTATACTTCTGTAACTCTAAAAATTCTGAAAATTAGGAAAACCTCTAAAGTTTGTATAGAAACACTTTGTAAAAAGTTTAGATCATTATCACGCTCCAGTAAAAAATGAAAATTTCTGTTCTGGAGTCAAAAGTTTCTGTTTTGTTTCAGCATCGATTCTACTCATCTTGTGAGTCATCCCAAAGGCTTTACTTGGAACAAACACTAATTTAAACACAAAAACATAATAATTACAGAGGAAGTAATCATGTTATTAAAAATAAACAGGAAGTTTAAAGAAAAAATTTAGAGATAACTATTGGGTTGCCTCCCAACAAGCGCTATTGTTTTATGCCCCTAGCTAGGCATAATGGAAAGTTTCAAGTATTGTCATCTTTGACACTCCACCGATAAGTATCTATCATGATTGATTCATAAGGTGGTTTAATTCTCTTTCTAGGGAAGTGTTCCATCCCTTTCTTTAATGGCAATTGGAACCTTATGTTTCCCTCTTTCATGTCAACGATTGCACCTATAGTTCGTAGGAAAGGTCTACCAAGTATTATGGGACAAGTAGGATTGCAATCAATATCAAGCACAATGAAATCTACTGGCACATAATTTTTATTTGCAATAATAAGCACATCATTAATTCCACCTAAAGGTTTCTTAATGGTAGAATCCGCAAGATGCAAGTTGAGGGAACAATCTTCAATATTAGTGAGACCAAGCACATCACAAAGAGATTTGGGAATAGTTGAAACACTAGCACCAAGGTCACACAAAGCATTGCATTCATATTTATTTAACTTTATCTTGATAGTAGGTTCCCACTCATCATGCAATTTTCTAGGAATAGAAACTTCAAGCCCAAGTTTCTCATCATAAGCTTTTATCATAGCTTCTACTATATGTTCGGTAAAAGCTTTATTTTGTTCATAAGAATTGGGTGAGTTAATAATGGATTGCAACAAGGAAATACATTATACTAAATATCAACTATCATAATTAAAGTCCTTGTAATCCAAAATAGTGGGCATATCACTAGTTAAAGTTTTGACCTCTCCAAACCCACGTTTTTCAGTTTTAGCATTAAAATCATCACCCTCCAAGCAAACGGGACGCTTCTGAACTAGAGTTGACTCATCTCCAGTCCCTTTATCATTTATATTCAGAGAGGTAAATGAAGATTCAATAGGAGAAGTACCAATCATTTTAAGATCCTCATCATGATTCCGGTAAAAACCGGGTGGAAGAGCTTTTTCTAAGAATTCCCGGTTACCTCTCAACTTAGCGGTCCTCTCCTTACTTTCATTAATAGATATTTGGATAGATTTAATGGAATCATTAAAATCATGCTTGGGTGGCAAAGCTTTGCCTTTAATAGTTTCCACATCAAGAGCAATTATATCCATGTTTTTAGACAAAGTATCAACTACATGCAATTTTTCTTCTACCATAGTGTTGAAAACCTTTTGAGAATTAATAAATTCTTTAATTGTGTTATCAAGATCAGAGGGTATCCTGTTAGAATTTTTAGAGGAATTTCCATAAGAATTTCCATAGTTGTTAGAGGAATTACCGGGATACGGTCTAGAATTGAAGTTTCCTCTATAAGCATTATTGTTGAAATTATTTCGCGAGACAAAGTTCACATCAATAGCATCATTATTTTGCTCAATCAAAGTAGACAAGGGCATATCATTGGGATCAACATGATCATTTTTACTAGCAACCATATTCATAAGAGCATCCACTTTTTCGTAGCGATTTCTTCAACATAATTTACCTTCTTACTGGTTGGAGCCCTTTCGGTATGCCATTGAGAATAATTTGTCATAATGTTGTCCAGAAGTTTTGTGGCCTCTCCTAAGGTACCACCTGCGGCAGAATCTAGAAGATTTCTATACACAAAGTTTAGCCCAACATAGAAGTTTTAGATAATCATCCACAAGTTTAAACCATGAGTTGGACAATTTCTTATCATCAATTTCATTCTCTCCCAAGCTTGTGCAACATGCTCTTGATCTTGCTGTTTAAAATTCATTATTTGATTTCTAAGGGTGATGATCTTAGCAGGAGAAAAATACTTGGCAATAAAAGCATCTTTACACTTATCCCATGTTCCAATACTATTACGAAGTCAAGATGAAAACCAAGCCTTAGCCTTATCTCTTAGTGCAAAAGGAAATAATTTTAGTTTCACAATATCATTATTTATATCCTTTTTATTTTGCATGTCACATAATTCAACAAAGGTATTAAGATGTGATGCGGGATCCTCATTAGGACTTCCCAAAAATTGATCTTTCATGACAAGATTTAGCAATGCAGCATTAATATCAAAAGCCTCCGCACTAGTGGCGAGTGGTATAGGAGTACTAATAAAATCATTATTATTAGTATTTGAGAAGTCACACAACTTAGTAGTGTCTTGAGCCATGGTGATCGAACAAGCAACGTAACAAGCAAGACAAGTAAACTAGCAAGCGAAGAAGTAAACTAGTAACAAGCAAAGGTAAATATTTTTGTGTTTTTGATTTTTATGAGACAAACTAAATATAACATCAAATAAAAATAAGAACAAGTGAATGAAAATTTGTGTGAAGTTACCTGATAGTTGATGATGATATTCCCCGGCAACAGCGCCTGAAATCCTTCCTGATACTTGTGATCTGCGTTGGGTTTTCCATGAAGAGGAACGTGTTATTGCAGCACAAAGTGGGTAAGTATTTCCATTAGTTATGAAACCAAGGTTTATCGAACCAATAGGAATATCAATCCTCAATCATCTTCAGCAGCTGCACACAAATGAACAAACAACTTGCACCCAACGCGGGCAAGAGGGTTGTCAATCCCCTTGATCTCGTTATTTGCAAGCAAATGAGTTGTGTAGATAATTGTTGATAAATGTAAATTGCAAAATAAAATAAAAAGTAAATAAAGGCAGCAAGTTAATAGTAGCATTTGTAAATATATAAGTGAATAGACCCCGGGGCCATAGTTTTCCCTAGCAACATCTCTCATGTAGGCAGCATATGGTGGGTAACAAATTACTGTTGGGCAATTAATAGAAAAGAGGATAGTTATGCGATTTTCACGGCAATGATTATGTATATATAGGCATCACGTCCATAAACAAATAGGTCGACTCCTACCTACAACTATTACTATTACTCAACTCATCGCCCGCTATCCAGCATGCATCTAGAGTATTAAGTAAAACAGAGTAATGCATGGAGAATGATGACATGATGTAGACATAGTAAACTCAAGCAATATGATTGAACCCCATCGTGTTATCCTTAGTAGCGACAACACAAAGACGCATATTATCCCCTACTTTGTCACTGGGATATAGAAACTCGTCAGGTTGAACCTACCACAACGCACCACTCCCCCCGATGAAATATCAATCTACTTGGCCAAAGCACATCAATAAATTGGAGAGCATTACGAAGCTATAATGATCATGCAATTAAGAGGCAATATATATCAGAGGTACCTCAAATACTTTTCATGAATAATCTGAACATAAACCCACAATTCATTGGATCCCAACAAACACACCGCACAATAGGATTACATCAGATAGATCAAAGCGAAGATGCGATGACCATTGTATTGAAGATCAAGAGATAGAGAGATTGCCATCTAGGTACTATCTATGGACCCGTAGGTCTGTGGTGAACTACTCACACATCATCATGAGGGCAGCAAGGTTGATGTAGAGGCCCTCCGTGATTGATCCCCCCTACGGCAGGGTGCCGGAACGGAGCTCCAGATGGCCTCGCGAAGGAACAGAGACTTGCGGCGGCGGAAAAAGGGTTTTTGGGACTGCCTTCAGGGTTTTTGGGATATTAGAGAATTTATAGGCCAGAGAGGGACGTTGGGAGAGCCACGAGGGGCCACCACATATCAGGGCGCGCCCTGATGTGTGGCGGGTCCCTCGTGCGCCTCTTGGCCTCCTTTCGAAGCTTCCAGGTCTTCTTTTGGTTCCAAAAAATCATCAAAAAAATTTGTGGCAATTGGACTTCGTTTGGTACTGTAAACCTGCAAAGCAAAAACACGCAGAAAACAGAAACTGGCACTGGGCACTGGGTCGATAGGTTAATGCTCAAAAATATTTTAAATTGGTAAATAAAGACCCAAAAAGTACCCTAGAATGATAATATTTCAGCATGGAACAATCAAAAATTATAGATACGTTGGAGATGTATCACAAGCTCGAGTTCATCAAAAATGGATATCGTATGCATCATCTTTGTGTTTTCGGTGTTGGAGATTTTGCCGGATCATATTTGTGAAGGTCACCTTCCTTATCCTAGTAACATTTATTCTCCATTGCTTGTTCTTAATATTTGGGAAGGTCATCATTGTTGTTGGATAGCTCTTGTCGTCCTCTATCCAACAAGCTTGAGTTTGCTCAATTCAGAGCTCGTATGCGAAAGTTATGGTTGTTTTAGTCTTACCTGTTTTACATAGAGAGGTTGTACTGGTTCTTAGACAGGTTGTACCGGTTGACCGGTGTTTGGAGCTGTTGTACCGCTCTAGACTTGGTCTGAAGGTTCTACCATCCATGTACCACTCTACCACCGGACTGGGTTCTGTTGTGGAGTAGTTCTTGGGTGGTTGTGGGCCGGTTGTTCCGGTTTAACCGGTACTACCGGTGCCCCGGGAGGTTGTACCACTTAGTGCTTTTCCTACAGGTAGGTTTTTTCTGCTTTGACCGGTTGTGCCGGTGCGCATAGCGGTTGTACCGCTCCTATGTTATTCTGCACATAACGGGAAGATTCGTGTGGACCTATTTAAGGGGGTCTTCTTCCCCAATGGTTCTTATCCTTTGAGCTCGTGTTCTTACCCCATTGTTGACCTTCTTAGAGCTTGCTAACTCTCAATCCCTCCAATGATTCTTGCTCCTTTTTGAGGGAAAAGAGAGAGGAGATCTAGATCCACATTTCCACCAATCACTTTCTCCTCTATGTGAGGGGAACCCCTTGGATCTAGATCTTGGAGTTCTTTATGAGCTCCTTGTTCTTCCTCCCATATTCCTCCATAGCATTTGTTGTTGTGGCGGGATTTGGAAGTGAGGGACTTGACCACTTCATGTGTTCTTGCCATTGCATTAGTTGCATCGGTTTGAGTTCTCCACGGTGATACGTGGAAATGAGAAGTTGAGAAGCTTATTACTCTTGGGTGTTTGGGCACCCTAGATCTTGTGCCTCTTGGGTGCTTTGGTGCCCTAGACAGTTGGTGGTGCCTTGAAGCTCAATCATTGTGGTGTAAAGCTTCGGGCAAGCGTTGGGACTCCAATTAGGTTGTGGAGATTGCCCCGAGCAATTTGTACGGGTTCCGGTGACCGCCCCAAGGGTTACCAAAGTGTACGGGTTCGGTGACTGCCCCCAAGGGTTGCCATTTGTACGGGTTCGGTGACTGTCCTCAAGGGTCCCTTAGTGGAATCACGACATCTTGCATTGTGCGAGGGCGTGAGGAGATTAAGGTGGCCCTAGTGGCTTCTTGGGGAGCATTGTGCCTCCACACCGCTCCAAACAGAGATTAGCATCCGCAAGGGTGTGAACTTCGGGATACATCATCGTCTCTGCGTGCCTCGGTTATCTCTTACCCGAGCCCTTTACTTATGCACTTTACTTTGTGATAGCCATATTGTTTCTTGTTATATATCTTGCGATCACTTAGTTGTTTATCTTGCTTAGCATAAGTTGTTGGTGCACATAGGTGAGCCTAGTTTTTTTAGGTTTTGTGCTTGACAAATTGAACGCTAGTTTTATTCCGCATTTGTTCAAGCCTAAACCATAATTATTTTAAAGCGCCTATTCACCCCCCCTCTAGGCGACATCCACGTCCTTTCAATGGGATTCAATGAGAAATGGCTATCGTGGATGAACTGCATCTTTTCTTTCGGGAAATCTGCGATGCTCCTCAATGAATTGCCCGAGAGACAATTTCACTGTATGCGGGGGGGGGGGGTGCGTCAAGGAGACCCGCTTTCACCATTGCTCTTTGTGCTGCCTGTCGATCTCCTTCAGGCTACAATTAATGATGCAGCGAGAAAACAAAACCTACAACTCCCGATTCCTAAGCGAGGCACATTGGATTATCCGGTTGTCCAATACGCCGATGACACCATGGTCGTCATGCCAGCAGACAGAAGACATGTTACACTCATGAAGGAGCTCTTGGTTAACTATGTTGTGTCCATTGGTCGCAAGATAAACTTTCAGAAATCTACTTTGATCCCTATCAATGTAGATGATCGAATGGCCTCGGAGTTGGCTGCCTTGTTAGAGTGCTCTGTTGGTGCTATGCCCTTCACTTGTTTAGGCTTGCCCTTGGGCACCACCAAACCCACATGATGCCCCTGGTGGATTGGATGGAAAGAAGGCTCTCCACCACACTTTGCATGATATCCCTGGGTGCTAAACTACAGCTCATAAATTCGATGATGTCCTCATTAGCTATTTATGCTATGTGTTCAATCAAATTGGCTCCAAAAATAGTAGAACGCCTTGATAAAATCAAAAGGTGATGTTTGTGGAGGAAGAAACAAGGGGATGAAATAAAGTACAACTCCCTTGTAGCATGGACTATGGTTTGTAAGCCCAAGGACAGGGGTAGTCTGGGGATTATTGATATCAAGTTACAGAACACTGCTCCCCTTCTGAAGCAACAACACAAACTCTACAATCGCGCTGACCTACCATGTGTTGACCTCATCTGGCAAACGTACTACATTGACTCCATCCCTCATGCTTCTGATGCATGTGGCTCGTTCTGGTGGAGAGAACTTATGAGTCTTAGCCATACTTATAGAGGAGTCACCAAAATCTCCATTGGGTCCGGAGCAAACACCCTCTTCTGGAAAGACCTTTGGATGGACAGTATCCTAGAGGAGTCACACCAGAGAGCGGAATCATTTGCGACACCATACATCCCTATTGGTGACATGCTCACAACCTCCTCGTTCTAGCAAATATTCCATCTGCCATTGTCGGTTCAAGCTAGGGAGGAGGCCAGGGATCTTTAACTAAGCATGAGCTCCATCTATCTTGCAATGAAAAGGGAGATGTTTGGTCTTGTGTCTGGGGACAATACTCAACTGAGAAGTACTATGATTTCTGCTTTAGAGATACTCACACTAGTAGAAAACAGGCCTTCCGTTTCAACCTTTAGTCCCGGTTTTGCTTTGGACCGGGACTAATGTGTCCATTAGTCCCGGTTCCAACGGCTAGGAGCTGTCAGGGGGTACGGGCCCCATTAGTCCTGGTTCATTTGGGACATATAGTCCCGGTTTGTATCACAAACCGGGACTAAAGGAGTGGTAGCAGGCTGGTGTCAGCCTGGGGCCCCCACGAGCCCTTTTAGTCCTGGTTTGTGATACAAATCGGGACTATAGATGGACCTTTAGTCCCGGTTTGTATAACCAACCGGGACTAAAGCTCTCCCTATATAAACCCTTCATCTAGCCCGACTCCATTTCTCTGTTTTCTCCATTCGAATTCCCCTCTCTGTTCTTCCCCTAGCTCGAGCTCCTCCCTCCATTTTTGCCAAGATTTGTCAAGATTTGAGGCACCCCAATCCATCCAAGTGCCCACAAAGGTTAGCAACTTTGTCCTTTCATCTCTTATTGCTAGATCAGCTCGTGCTATGCTTTATAAGTATAGTGATTTGTGGGTTTTAGTTTGGGTGTAATTATGTGGTAGTTTTTTTTATTTATATGCAATTTGAGCTCAAATTAACTCCTTAGTTTGCATATGTGTAGGTGTGGTTTACTTAGTGTGCCTTCCCGTCCCCGTCCTAACCACCGTCGATCGACCGCACCATCCCGTCGCCGGCACCACCTTGGTGAGCCTCTTCTTGCGTTCTTATCATTTTTATAAATAAAATCGTATTTGTATGATTTAGATAGTTACTTGCATAGTTTTCTTACTTGTATGATTGTTGTTATATATAGTGCCATGGTTATGATATCCGTGCCCGTCGGCCCTCGTCCGGTTTACGATTCAGATGTGGTATATTCTCTTTTATAACTATTTGTTGCATTTCGTGTTAATGACAATTATGCCCATCAAGTTGACATAGATATTTTTATCTCGGAGGTAGTTGAACCGGAAATGCCAACCGACCCTATTGTCGAGAAGTTAAATTTAGTTGAAAAAGAAAACGAGGATTTGAAAGAAAAATTGAAAAGAGTTGAAGAAGAGAAGATGAAATTGGAGTTGTACGTTGCCGATGTCGTCGATGATCACAAGATCAAGATTGATGCAATGCGCTTGAAGATTAGAAAGATTAGAAAATATGCCATTAATAAAGAGGCTTGGTATCATTATGCTGTTGGATCAATTTTTACCTTAGTTGCGATTTTGATCGCATTTGTTGTTGCATTTAAAATGTTTTAGCTAGATAGTTTTATGTTGTTTTATGAGAATAAGTGTGTATGAACTTTATGTATGAACTTGTATTAATTTGGTCTTCTCGGTGTTGTGTAATGAAGATGAACCGGCAATGGATGTACATTGACCGACGCTCTCCCCAGTTCATTAATGGCGTGCAGAGTTTTTTGCGTGCGGCTGATGCAAACAAGCAGGATGGTTTTATGTGTTGTCCATGTGGTGTGTGTAAGAATGATAAGACTTACTCTAGCTCAAAACAGATTCACGTCCACCTGTTTACGTCCGGTTTCATGTCCGGCTATAATTGTTGGACCAAGCACGGAGAAAGAGGGGTTCTAATGGAAGAGAATGAAGAAGAAGAGGATGACGACAACTATCCTGGGTGTCCTGAATATGATGGTAGTACAATGGGGGAAGAGAATGAACAAGAAGAAGCTGAGGCACCAGATGAGCCCGCTGATGATCTTGGTCGGGCCATTGCTGATGCAAAGAGAAACTGCAAAAATGAAAAGGCGAAGTTGAAGTTGCAGCGCATGTTAGAGGATCACAAAAAAGCGTTGTACCCAAATTGCGAAGATGACAACACAAAGCTCGGTACCACACTTGAATTGCTGCAATGGAAGGCAGAGAATGGTGTAGCTGACAAGGCATTTGAAAAGTTGCTGAAAATAATGAAGAATAAGCTTCCAAAGGACAACGAATTGCCCTACAGTACATACGAAGCAAAGAAGGTTGTCTGCCCTCTAGGATTGGAGGTGCAGAAGATACATGCATGCCCTAATGACTGCATCCTCTACCGCGGTGAGTACGAGAATTTGGATGCATGCCCGGTATGCAATGCATTGCGATATAAGATCGGTCGCGATGACCCTGTTGATGATGTTCAGGGCGAGCGCCCCGGGAAGAGGATTCCTGCCAAGGTGATGTGGTATGCTCCTATAATACCACGGTTGAAACGTTTGTTCCAAAACAAAGAGCATGCCAAGTCGTTGCGATGGCACAAAGAAGACCGTAAGAAAGACGGGAAGTTGAGAGTACCCGCTGATGGGTCGCAGTGGAGAAAAATCGAGAGAGAGTGGCCGGACTTTGCAGATGACCCAAGGAACGTATGGTTTGGTTTAAGTGCAGATGGCATTAATCCATTCGGGGAGCAGAGCAGCAAGCATAGCACATGGCCTGTGACTCTATGTATCTATAACCTTCCTCCTTGGTTGTGCATGAAGCGGAAGTTCATTATGATGCCAGTGCTAATCCAAGGCCCTAAGCAACCCGGCAACGACATTGATGTGTACCTAAGGCCATTAGTTGATGAACTTTTAAAGCTGTGGAATAAAAAAGGTGTACGTGTGTGGGATGAGCACAAACAGCAGGAATTTGACCTGCGAGCGTTGCTCTTTGTAACCATCAATGATTGGCCTGCTCTTAGTAACCTTTCAGGACAGACAAACAAGGGATACCATGCATGCACGCACTATTTAGATGATACCCAAAGTATATATTTGGACAAATGCAAGAAGAATGTGTACCTGGGACATCGTCGATTTCTTCCGGCCAAGCATGCCTTAAGAAAGAAAGGCAAGCATTTCAAAGGTGAGGCAGATCACCGGAAGAAGCCCGTCCTCCGTACTGGTGATGACATACTTGATATGGTCAAGGATTTACAAGTAATATTTGGAAAGGGTCCTGGCGGACAATCTGTTCCGACTGACGCTGGGGGACGCGCACCCATGTGGAAGAAGAAATCTATATTTTGGGAGCTAGAATATTGGAAAGTCCAAGAGGTCCACTCTGCAATCGACGTGATGTACGTGACGAAGAATCTTTGCGTGAACCTGCTAGGATTCCTGGGCGTGTATGGGAAGACAAAAGATACACCGGAGGCACGGGAGGACCAGCAACGTGTGCATGAAAATGACGGCATGCATGAGCAGTATGAAGGTCCTGCCAGCTACGCTCTTACCAAAGCAGAGAAGGAAATCTTCTTTGAATGCCTGCTCAGTATGAAGGTCCTATCTGGCTTCTCGTCGAATATAAAGGGAATAATAAATATGGCGGAGAAAAAATTTCAGAACCTAAAGTCTCATGACTGCCACGTGATCATGACGCAATTGCTTCCGGTTGCGTTGAGGGGGCTTTTACCAGAAAATGTTTGATTAGCCATTGTGAAGCTATGTTCATTCCTCAATGCAATTTCTCAGAAAGTAATCGATCCGGAAATCCTACCAAGCTTACAGAATGATTTGGTCCAATGTCTTGTCAATTTCGAGTTGGTGTTCCCACCATCCTTCTTTAATATAATGACGCACGTCCTTGTTCACCTAGTCGAAGAGATTGCCATTCTGGGTCCTATATTTCTACACAATATGTTCCCCTTTGAGAGGTTCATGGGAGTCTTAAAGAAATATGTTCGTAACCGTGCTAGACCAGAAGGAAGCATTTCCAAGGGCCATGAAACAGAGGAGGTTATTGAGTTTTGTGTTGACTTTTTTCCTGACATTAAGCCGATTGGTGTTCCTCAATCGCGGCATGAGGGGAGACTGCGTGGAAAAGGCACGCTTGGACCAAAATCAATAATATGTACGGACGGGCATTCTTGGGCGCAAGCACACTACACAGTTCTACAGAATTCTACCTTGGTCACCCCATATATCGAGGAACACATGGATATTATACGCTCGAAGAACCCGGAGAAGTCTGACCCCTGGATTCAACGTACACACATTGAGGCTTTCGGCGGTTGGTTGCGAACACATCTCATGAATGACGACAATGTTGAAGATGACTTGTACTTGTTGGCCAAGAGAGACCATCTTCGACTATATTGACTTTCGAAGGGTACGAGATAAATGGGAATACATTTTACACGATCGCCCAAGATAAAAAGAGCACCAACCAAAACAGTGGTGTTCGCTTTGACGATGCGGCAAACACCAAGGAAAAGGACACATATTATGGTTACATAGAGGAGATATGGGAACTTGACTATGGAGGTGATTTGAAGGTCCCTTTGTTCTGGTGCAAATGGGCCAATCTGACTGGAGGAGGGGTAATGGTAGACCCGCAGTACGGAATGACAATAGTGGATCTCAACAATCTTGGGCACACAGACGAACCATTCGTTCTAGCCAATGATGTGGCGCAAGTTTTCTACGTGAAGGACATGTCTACCAAACTGAAAAAAGGAAAGATAAGAAAGCGGATACATCATACGATGAGCCAAAGCGCCACATAGTTCTTTCTGGGAAAAGAAACATCGTGGGAGTGGAGGACAAGACAGACATGTCAAGAGATTATGAAAAGTTTGATGAAATTCCTCCCTTCACAGTGAAGACTGACCCAAGCATCATGTTAAATGATGAAGATTGTCCATGGTTACGGTGCAATAATCAAGGGACACACGCGAAGAAAAAGTTTTATACCCCAAGATCCCACTCTGGGATGTGACTGGCTGCACCGTCATCACTTTTCTTCTCTAGTGAGTAGCCGGGATGGTTTAGTTTGTACACGAAGTGCATCCAGTTTTTGTTGTAACCCTCTCAACTTTTTACCACTTGCTATGTGGATGAAATGATGGTACCATGCCAAGTTTCAAGCTTTTCAGAGTTCATTTGTGGTGCTTTTTAATTTCAGGGTCATTTAGCTCAAAACAAATCATTAAATGCATGAAAAATAGCAAATGAAGTTAGATAGGGTTGAAATTTTAGTATGTGGCTTCTAATGGTTCATATTGAATGCACAAAAAGTCTGGAGTTGAAATAAGTTAAAAAAATTGAAATCCTTTTGTAACAGACGAGTTTTCGTCCGAAACCCCGATACTTCGAAGGAGATTGTCCATTTTGTACACGAAGTGCATCCAGTTTTTGCCGTAACGCTCTCAACTTTTTAGCACATGCTATGTGGGTGAAATGATGATACCATACCAAGTTTCAACCTTTTCAGAGTTCAGTTGTGGTGCTTTTTAATTTCAGGATCATTTATCTCAAAACAAATCATTAAATGCATGAAAAATAGCAAATGAAGTTAGATAGGGTTGAAATTTTAGTATGTGGCTTCTAATGGTTCATATTGAATGCACAAAAAGTCTGGAGTTGAAATAAGTTTAAAAAAATTGAAATCCTTTTGTAACAGACGAGTTTTCGTCCGAAACCTCGATACTTCGAAGGAGATTGTCCATTTTGTACACGAAGTGCATCCAATTTTTGCCGTAACGCTCTCAACTTTTTAGCACATGCTATGTGGGTGAAATGATGATACCATGCCAAGTTTCAACCTTTTCAGAGTTCAGTTGGGTGATTTTGATTAAAACAAATGAAGGTGTAAAACTAAAAGAGTTAAACAGAATCTGATTTTGATTAAAACACCTATTTAAATTATCCTAAAAATTCCCAACTTTAACATAATGATAAAACATACTAATATTAAACAACAGGAAAAACAATCACTCAAAAATCTATTTTTAAACTAAAGTTATTCACAAATTACTGTTTCACACAAATTTCAAATGAATTCAAATTTAAACTATTTCAATTTGAAAACTACTGGCACTAACAGAAAGTTTGTAATTGTTTTGACCTAAAGCAAAAAGATTCATTAAAAAACTATAAATATTCTAACAGTTATTCCAAATATAAAAACAAGTTTGAATTCCCGTTGTTGGCGGGGCACTGCTTGGAGTAGTGTCCGCTTTGGCCGCAAGTAAAGCAGGTGTTGTTGCGGCGGCAGTCCTCTAGCACTGGCTGTTTGCCGAAGGTCTTATTCTGGCTCACTGTCTTATTGCTATTGTTGCCATTGCTCCATGTGGGCTTATATTCAGATGGACCTGACTGCCAGGTGCGTGGTTTCTGCGCAAACTGCTCCCGGTTGTCCTTCTTGGGTTCGAACTTCCGCTTGCGGTCATCATTCCCGGACTTATGTTCCCTTTCGGCTATGAAAGCCTTATTCACCAAGGTCTGAAAGTCCGGAAAGTCCAGCATGCAGAGCTGACAACGGAGGGTGTGATTCAGTCTTCCCAGGAACCGGTCAATCTTCCTTTCTTCGGTGGACACATCATGGGTAGAGTACCGTGCCAGATTGTTGAACTTGTTTAGGTACTCCACCACAGACATGTTTCCTTGTGTAAGAGCAAGGAACTCCCTTTGCTTCACCTTCATTATGCCGGTAGGGATATGATAATTGCAGAATAACTCCTTGAACTTCTCCCAGGAAATTTCTTCTTCAGAAGGCCACGTTGCCTTTGTGTTGTCCCACCATATAGCTGCTAGCCCTTCTAAGTAGTGAGTGGCAAAAGGGACCTTATCTGATTCCTCACAGCGAGCTATGTCCAGCTTCTTTTCTATAGTCCTTAGCCAATCATCAGCTTCTATAGGGTCCACAGCTTGACCAAAATTGGGTGGCTTTGTGCGCTGGAAGTCAGACAACTTGGAGTGTGTTCCATTATGATTGTGATTCTGGCCCACCATAGCTTGCATACTTTTCAGGAATTCCATAAGATCCTGGTTCCGTTTTTCCTCAAACATCCTCATGATTTGATCAGTGGTGGGTGCTTGAGGTGGTGGGGGTGGTAAGTCTTCTGGTGGTTGCCCTGCTTGTCTGGCGGATCGACGGACGGGGGTTCCATCGCCGCCTTGGCTACAACTTCTCTTCATCCTAAATTTGTTCCCATTGCAAAACACCGAATCGATGAGCAACATCCATAAGGGAAACACAGTCATATGA
Source organism: Elymus sibiricus (assembly GCA_039707655.1). Classification (NCBI taxonomy): domain Eukaryota; kingdom Viridiplantae; phylum Streptophyta; class Magnoliopsida; order Poales; family Poaceae; genus Elymus; species Elymus sibiricus. The sequence continues at coordinate 442,540,862 of CM077675.1, read as the reverse complement.
CACCAGAAGGAAAATACGCGAAAAAGGCGAATAAAGCAAACCACATAATTATACAAGATAACCCAACATCATACATGGCAAGCTAGTAGGGGGATATCATGACTAGACTGCTCATACGACAGTTGACATATGCAAAGATGCATGCACAACAACTCAAGCCTCCACTCTAGTGGTGCGGGTGGCACGAACACTGACAAACTGAAGACTCCTCGTCATCTGATCCTGAGTCGGAGTCGGAACTGATGATATGGATCTCATCCTCCGGATCAAAGGAAACACGACGACGTTGCTGGGACGGTTCTCCTTCCGGGGAAGAAGGAGCACGACGCCTCAGCATTGGAGCAGCTAGAGTGGCTAAGAGTGAGGCCCACTCTGCCGGGGTCTCACGACGGCTACCAGACGAAAAGCCTGGCGGCACAGTAGAGCTAGAAGGAGCCTCAAACCTGGGTGGAGGTGGAACTGGTGGTGGATATATAGGTGGGAAGATAGGCTGAGGTGGAGGTGGAGGTGGAACTGGAGCCACGGCTGCAAGTGCCCTAGGACAGGAGACAGCTCCTCAGCCAAGGATATGATCGTGCGATAACTGGCATTCAGATAACGAGCCAGAACAGAAGTCGCACGATCACACGCCGGGTCAACTGGCGCGAAAATGACTCGCCCTGTCGTAGGTGACAGGGTGGGATAGTGGAAGAAACCTGGATGAGTCTGCATCTCAACCTCGTGGAAGCTCAAGTCAGTGAGAGCCTCCATCGCAGGAAACTGGATCGCCAACTCCGGGGTGGAAGCCGTTCCGCCCTTGGAAGAGCGAGAGTAGCTACCAAGGTCCGAGCTCGCGATCAGGAAAGCCTCTGCGTGGTACTCATAGACTGACTCAGCAAGCTGCTCCTGAAACACCTGGTACACTGGATCTTCGCCGTGGGGGTACAGTCAAAGCCAGACGTTCCGGAGCAGTACTGGAAAGGTGGATGGTGCAGGCTCAAAATGGTAGTGGTATGGAACTGGTGCCATCTACACTCACAATGCCCACGGTTAGTAAAACAATGAATCATGATGCATGCCATGCAACAATCAAATGCAGCAAGCAAGATGCACACTCAAAGCCCTATACTAATCGTGGTTCTAGCGCTGGTTAACTAGGGTGTCCTACAGTCAGCCCGGCTCTGATACCAAGCGTTGTGGCACCCCGGCTCAAAGAACCGGATTACCAGTGTTTCCAACCCAGAGATCATGTCTTCTGGAAACACACAACAATTTGGCATAGAACAGAACTGAACTTTTATTGATAGATGTCGGGTACAAGCTCATATTTTACAATGATAGCGAGGCCAAAGGCACCCTCGGTGCTATGACAGTATCCACATTATTTATGGAACATAGCAGGGCCTCGGAACTACTAAGTACTTCTACGGCGTGGCGGAACATAGCGGCGACTCCATCCACAGGGACACTGCTGTGGACACATCCTAGCTATCGTAGCACGAACCATCGGGACCTCCGTCCTCTGCTTCTCCTGCATTTGGCATGATACGCCAGGTGAGTACTTTGAATGTACTCGCAAGCTCACGACAACCAAGTAATGCAGCAAACAATAGCATGGCAATCAACATGTTAAATTCTTAAGCAATTCACTTACTGTACCGGTTACCAACTTACTCTCTTCCGGGTTGTCTCACAACCCTCGGAATACTCATGAACCCTCGAGTACTTCCGAACATAAGACGAGTTCTTCCATCATTACTAACACTGTTACGGTTGACCATCTACTGAGGTCTGGACGGGCTGTCCAATACCGTGGACGCGGCTATTCGAATAGATTTTTCACTATGCAGAGGTTGCACACTTTACCCACACCATGAAGCACCTAGCCTCGTGATCCCACTCGGGTGGACCAGCATTGCTTCAACGAAACCTGTCTGACCCGTGACTCTCTCATCGTACCACCGGCATTCATCCTCCCCCGGAGTCCTGCCCTGGGTGGCCCATGTGTCCTCATGACACCTGCCACCGTCGTGGCCAAGCTAAACTGTCCCAAACGGGGACGCCAGCACAAAACTCAACTGGCCCACTGGGTTATCACCGCCTACCTGATCAGGGTAGCACGCGCGCATAACCCTCCCTCTTTGGAGGTACCGGTGAAAGAGCACGCGATCAGACCAAGTCAAGGCCGTCCCATACCGCCAAATGTGGTTGCACGGGTAAGCCCGGACAGGTGACTCGAGATCAACCACTATGCTCACTTAGCAATTATAGTGGTTCAACTAAGCATTTAAATTCATTATTATGAATTATTTTATAGCAAATAAATAAGCATAATGCATGAAAATATGCAATGCTATTGGAAATGCTTCATGAAATGGGTATCATGGCTTGCCTTGCTCTGTTGGGTTGTTCAAACACTCCTGGTCTTCAAAATCACCAAAGTTTCCTTCTGAAAATATTTTTAAAATGCAAAGGGAAATGTCACATAATGCATTTTTGTTAACCAGAAATTCTGTGAATAAGAGAAAATTACCAAACTTGGTCAGAAATTAAAGGGGGTCAATACAAACACAATGCAAAAAAGAATCATTGAATTTGAGCTTATGGTTTAAAAGTTATAACTGGTCAAAGTTCCTGGTCAAAATGGATTAAATAAATAGAAATTGAAAAAAACTCAGAAAACCTCCAACGGGCCACGTCGAAGGCGTAAAGGGGAGGGGCGCCTCCACTTATACCGCTTTGGGCGCGGGCGTGGGCCGCTGACGGGTGGGGTCGGCATCATTTTAAACAGAGAGGGAGAAGAGGGACCGAGAGGGGGCGGAGCTCCGTCGATTGTCGCCGGCGATAGAGATGGCGACGGAGCTCGGAGTTGAGGGGAATGGATCGGGCGCTTGGAGACGAAAACACACGTACCTGCAGCGTGACGGGAGATGGCCGGACGGCGTCGTCCCCTTCCTCTCCGGCGGTGGCGGCGTTCGGGTGGTCGTCGGAGAAGGCGTATTCGGTGATGGTTTGCTTGGGCAGGAGGTCGGGGAGCACCAGGGGAATGCCCTAAGCTTGAGGGTGAGGTCAATTGGGGCTGGGGTGGAGTGGAAGTGCGGGTGGCGAGGTGACTACAGACGGCGGAGCTCCGGTGAGATTCGAGGCCAGAGGGCCTCTCGGCCGTGGCTCGCTCTTCGGGAGGCCGATTGGATGATGGCTGGGTGGGGTTGAGGAGCTTTGGAGGGCCGGGCATGGCCTTTTATAGGCCAGAGGCGAAGGCGGGCGAGCTCTCCCGAAGCGGAGAGGCTCGGCCATGCCACTGGAGCAAGGACGGCGAGCTGGCCGTCGCGGCATGGAGCGAGGTGACGGAGGAGGGCAGAGGAGCGACGGGACTAGTCCGGCACCATTAATGGCTTACGGACAACCACAGTGGCCGAAGCTCACTGTTGCGCCCTTGGCAAAGCTTGGCCGGGAGCGGCGGCGGCCTTCGCCGGCGGCCAGGAGGGTTCGAGAGGGGCCACGCGTGGGGCTGGGGCGATGTCGGCACCAAGGGACAAGGGGGGACAGCGAGGGACGGCTCAGGCGAGCGCATCTGACTCTGGCACCATGCAGAGTGCGCGCACTGGCATGCCAGTGCCGTGCTCACCACGGTTGCGGCCACCAGGAGGCCACGCATGCCTGGCACACCTTGTCCATGGGGTCGACCTTCGTCCACTTAGCCTCTCTGGGTCACTGGCTCGACTAGATACACCCTGCTATGAAGTGTAGCTTCGGCTACAGCTTCTGCCAGCAATCTTGAGGAGGTTCTGGAGGAGAGCTGAGATAGAGGTAGGGCCAATGGAGATGTCTAGTGCCATCTAGGTTGGAAGGACTACAGACTGGCAAAGTTTGAGAAGGTTTGAAAAAGTTTTGAATGCAGTTCCTTTGAAAACTACCATTCTGGTCCAGAATCTAAATGAGCTTTTGGCACTCACATGAATGCTCTGCTGCTGATGAAACTTGGTGGAGGGAAGTTATTTGGCATTGCAAACATGCCCTAAAAATTATAGAGCACTTGTGCACCCCTAGCTTGTACTTCCTTCACAAAGTTTTTAAATAAGCAGAATCTTGTCAGAGTTTTGCTGCTCAAAAATTGTACTGGACCAGATGATATTTTTGGATATTGTGGCTATATAGGATCCCTAGGAGCTTGGGGAATTAATTGAGGATTTTCTGAGATAGGAAAAATGGGGTTGCTTCACAATGGACCAATTCTGGCCAGGGAAGAAATAATTATTCTCGCCATAATTTTACATTGGGTAATGGAATATTTTAGGAGATTATGGAATCATTTGATGATGAGAAGGTGTGGAAAAAGTTTGGGAATTTATTGATCATCCAAACTATAGGTTGCTTCACAACCCATAGGGGTGGCATAATTTCCCAAATAAGGAAAATAATTTATTGGAAAAGATTAAATATTGGAAATTGATCCAAGAGAGATGTAGAAAGGTTTTGGCAAGATGAGGAGGGTTTTGGGTTACTTGGGAAAAGATTCAAAGAATCATAGATCCAAATCAACTTGAAAGGTTTGAAAATCATCCAAATTTGCAAATAAAACCCAAATGATTTTGAAAAGAAAAAGTTGTCAAAAACCAGGGTATCACACCCGTCTTCAACCTCCCGCCGGAGATCGCTGTCCCCGACCCGCTCGCTCCGGCCCCTCTTCTCCCTCGACCTCGCCATCGCCTCGACCTCGCCGTCGAGCCCGCTGTCGCCTCGACCTCGCCGTCGAGACCGCTGTGAGCCACTCTCCTCCCTCTCCTCCTGAAGCCCCCCTCCCCGTCCGCCATTGCCGCCATGCATGGCCGCCCCTCCCCGTCCGCCATTGCCGCCATGCATGGCCGCCCCTCCCCGAGCCCATCCCCCACCTAGATTCACCACCGGAGATGCCCGAGAGCCGCCGCCCCATCCATCTCCGGCGTAGGAGCCCCGCTGCCCCGTCCATCTCCGACGTAGGAGCCCCGCTGGTGCCGCAAAGACACACACACACACACACACATATTGTTTAAAAATGTGCAAATATTTTCTAATTGTTAGAACATCTTTTTAGTGTTATGAAAATTTTTGTGGTTGGTATGCAACATTTTTTCATTAAACAATGTGTTAAGAAAATTGTAGTAGATGGATAAGTAGATTGATATTATTAGATGATTTTGTTTATGATGATTTTTATGTTTTTGTTGTTTTATGTTTTAGTTAATTAGGAGTCCTAGGAAAAATTAGTATGTGTATGTTAGATTAGAGAAAAATTCTTGGGTTTTGAAAAATTCTTGGGTTTTGAAAAAAATTAGTGATTAAACGATAAGAAAATGTTCTCATAGGAATTTGTCTCGACATCGACGATGCCTGGCCCGCATCCTCGTCGTCGTCGAGTCGGCGTCGACATCCTTGAGAGGAGCAATGTCCGGGACTGGGCTCCGCCGGGCTGGCACTGGGAGGTGCTACCTTCCCGGGCTCGGAGCTTGGTGAGGAATCCTGGTCTCGTCGTCGACCCAGAGCTTCTTTGGTGGCGGTCACGTGGGCCACTTTCGGTGCAGAGGGAGCGGGCCCCCGCGGAGGTGGTACATCGCCGTGTCAGGGAGGAGGACGAGCACGTCCATCGCTACATGGCGGCGTTGGACGCCAGGTTCAACAATACCTGGCAGATTCTTCAGGGATCTCACCCGAGTTATGATCCCGTGATGGTTCCTTATCTTTGGGTGTCCACCACCCACGACCCAGGAACCGCTAGTGACTTAGATTATTCGATAGTATTCGATCTGTATTAGTGATCTTATATGATAATATTCGAGATGTATTAGTTAATATTTGATGATGCATTAACTGGATTATTCGAGATGATGTATTAGTGATATTATATTCGAGTTCATTATAAATGTATTAGTGATATTTTATCGGTATAATGCGTGTGTGACTTTCGGTCTGTCGTTGCTCCTTGTGTGACTTTCATGTGTGTTCTTGATGGAGGAATCCCGACTGTTGTCGTGGGGGCGCCTCCTCTTCTTCTCTTCTTTGCGATATATTCGTCGGTATAATGCGCAAGAAGAGAAGAGAGGGGGGGTGTCCATCACCGACGGTCGAACTATTACTGTGAGAGAGTGTCCACCAACATATATACACCACCATATCAGTGTGAGAGAGTGCGCACCAACACACCATGAGATATGAGAGTTATTTAAGGAAAGCCTCGACGGACCGAAAGTCACACACGCATTAGGATCCAAGCGTGCCGTAATTCTTGAATCATGAACACAGGAAATGTCGTCGTCATCAGACGACGATAGGATCCAAGCATGTGAACTTTGCGGTGAAGATAAGGGTCTTTGCGACCAGCCTGGGTTGCGAGACGGCAGGTTCTTCACCATGAAGCTTTACGAGGACTTTGATATTTCTACGGTACGCAACGATGACAACTATTTTTTCGTAATTAAGCATGACTTATGTTTCTTTCCTTCAACGCGTAATTTCTATTTTATACAACTCGACTAGTTCATCCCCTGTCATGCAAGACGGTATTTCTTGGAGAGGTTCGGTTTCGAAGAGCACGAGAGTTTCGATACAAGGACAGCCAACCTGAGGACTAAACATGGTCACACATTTCTGGTGAAAGTAATGAATGCACCTAATAACACAGATTTAGGGTGCTCAAATTGGGAAGCTCTTTGCAAGGCATATGGATTTCAGAAGAATATGAAAATAACCTTCGATCTTCGTCCTGAAGATCATATTGAAGGAAACATCGACATTTGGGTGGATGTCGATATGCTTCCTGTTTTACCTCCATGTGAGTTTGTCAACCATGCATATTTGTCAAGTAATTTGCATTCTATATTTAAAAATATTTGGTGTTCATCCATACTAAATTTGTTAATTTATAATTTACAGCTTATTTCGTTTCTTCGAGTGAAACACAGAACATAATCGACACGACACACTACACTTATGTATGACATCTAACTTGGGAGGAGAAGGATGATCTTATCAACTTTGTTATTGGTGTCCTAGTTGGTAGGGAGATCTTCCCGTATAATTTGGAAAGTGGCCCAAATTATACATTGTACAGGACACTAGTGCATAGGTTGAGGGCGGATGACATTCGCCGAAATATCTTGGTAAGAGTTGCTAATTAAGTACACTAGTACTGTTGCGTAAATGGTATTGATTACATTGCTAACTAGGCTACTATTATGTTCTTCAACAGAAACTGCCAAATGAAGTTGTGCCTCCGTTGATGCAACCCGAAGGTAATATGACAATTAAAAGCCCCTTCCAGCCCGAGTTCTCTTTTGCATACTCGACTGAGCGCAAACCACCAAGACGGCTCCAAATTGAAGCATGGGGACAAATAAAGAAGGATCGCAAGCCACAAGTTGGAGACCATTGGATCTCTTTGCTTCATCATGGAGACATAGGTGTTATTCTGTTTTATGTCATTTTACCTAGGAGGGAGGACTAGGTCCTATGAGGGAGGACTATGTCATTTTATCTTTTTTTGTTTTATGAGATTTTAACTTGGTATGATTAAGATGATGATGATGAGTTGTTAGATGAGTAAGATGATGATGAGTTATATGACATATATTTGATTAAAGTGGATGGATGCAAGTGATCATGTTGAATTAGAGGAAAAAATTAAATGGAAAACACAAAATGAAAAGAAAGAATAAACAATGAAGCCTTAACCTTTAGTCCCGGTTGGTGCTACAAACCTGGACCAAAGGTCCCCATGCCCTGGCGCGCTCTGCCACCCACGTGGCCAGGGTTTAGTCCCGGTTCGTAGCCAACCGGGACTAAAGCCTTAGACCCTTTAGTCTCTATACTTTAGTCCCGGTTGGGGAACCGGGACTAAAGGCCCTTCCCAACCGGGACTAATGGCCTGTTTTCTACTAGTGTCAAGCAGACCCATAATTCAAGCTTATTTGGAAATCGAAGTGTACCATGAAAATAAAGGTTTTCTTATGGCTTCTTTTGGCGGACAGGTTGAACACTAGGGACATGTTGCATAGAAGGCACTATAACATAGGCACTGATCTCAATTGTCCGCTGTGTGGGGGAGCCAGGCAAACAGTGGAGCACCTGTTCTTTGACTATCCATTTAGTATTTCATGCTGGAACAAACTGCAGGTTGTGTGGACCAACAGGGGGCAGACTTCAGAAATTGCAAACCGGGAGAAATGCTTGGACAGGAACACTTTTCACTGAATATTTTGCCAATGTTGCATGGAGTATGTGGAAGGAGAGAAATAATGAGCAATTCAGAGGCGTCCCTCCTTCCATCAGGGGGTGATCTTCTAGGTTTTAGGAGGATTTCAAGGCTCTCATTCATAGAAAAGCTAGCCTAGAAACCAAGATTACTACTCTAATTAACACATGGTTCTGACTTCCAGTCTGCCTTCTGTGTGTGTAATTCTGTCTCTGCCACTCCTCTTTTTGTATATAATCCTCCTCTCCCTCTGTATATGATGTAACTGCAACCTCCCCTTTTTTACTTTAATTTATTCTTTAAGGCAGTAGGAGCTTTTCCTACTGTCAGTGGCCCCTAAAAATATGGCGAACCCTGGCACGAGCGTCCCGGTCGTACCGCAACTCGTACCAGACTATGGGACCTTCTTAAATTGGTCATAACTTATGTATATTTTCATTGATTCCGTCCTTGATTGTTCCTATGTGATCCTTATCAAACAAGGAACTTTTTCCAGAGAGGATTTAGCTCCCCTAGAGCCTTTGGATGAAGGCGAAGGATTCACATCAACGGAGGAGACCCGAGAAGGCCTCCTCAATAAACACCTCCAACACTAGCCTTCAGCCATCCCCATCTCAATGCATCACAAACTCCACTCAGTCGACCGATGGATCTCCCATCTTTTCTAGAGGCATGCCTCTCTCTCATTAGCCCCACCTTCATCACCACCACCACGAAGGCCACACAAGAGGAGGAGAAGGAGGCACCGCCACCACCACCTAACACCGGCCCTAGGCGTGCGTGTCGGCCACCATCTCTATCTCCCTCCTTCCTCCTAAAATTTATAAGATTGAACATGTTGATGACATCAATGGAACATTTAACTTTGTGTATATATTCAACTATGTTTGAGTGATTGATTTGTTACTAGGGTGAGGTATGATCTAGTATGCAATATTAGTCTTTGTGTCAATATCTAGTATTTACTCTCTTTCCTGTTAGAAGTAATGCTATGTTGGGAGACGTCCTTTCATATGATCTTGTGAGAACTTGCAGGTATATGGAGTAGACAAATGGTTTTATGTGATCCTTGTGACCGTTGTGTATTATTGACAACCACATGTGACCTTGCCGTGAGGTTATGTCTAATACACCTAGAGTGAGAGTCCACGGATGAAAACCATAGGAAATTGTTTAGTTATCTAAGGAGTATCACATGTAATACTAGTATGTCACCGCCACTTAGTTGCCCCTCTAGTACTAGTGAGCCTGAAAGCCTAGGCACCACCTTTCGCTCTATTTAATCCTACAATTACAACCCCATTTTACTTTATGTTCTAGTTTAGCGTTCTAGTTTGTAGTTCTGTTAAACCCCTTTGTTATCGGTTTCCTCGCAACCGGTAGAATAGATTATTTTTTCCAAACTACGATTTGGGTGCGAACGTAGTTGTGTAGGTGATGTATTTGCGTGGTTGGTAATGTCTTCCTATTCACTCCCTATGAGTTGGACACTTACCTATCACAAATAGCAGCAACCTTGTGCACTTGCGGGTCATCAGGTTGTCGGCCCAATCCAAGAGGAGGGCCACCACCACAAGCACAAAGCTTCAGGTCTAGACCGGGGAGCCACCACCACTGAAACCATGAAAAGAATACGATCACCTGAGATCCCTCCAATTAATACCCACATAGCCAAGAGGAGGCTCCACCACTGCAGCAACACTCCTCATCGAAGAACCAAAGACACAAACTCACCTTAAGGGGCCGTCGTCTTGTCACCCAAGATCCCAAGCCTTCGCCCACCGTCATCATCGCAACTCGTCAAGCATGGTAAAAAGAACAGGAGGCACCTCCTTCCACTCCTGGTCCGACATCAACAGTCGAGTGACGACATCCCCAATCAGTCTTGCCTGGACCGAGAGGGGACGCAACCCTATGATCGTCGACAACCGGCTAGTGAGTACACCACATCCGTAGAACAACTAGACATGAACTGCTGACATCTGCACAATGCCCCACCCGAGGCCATTTGATCCGAAACATATGTCGATAGGGCATCTGGAATCGAGACCCCCCCCCCCAACACAACCGGAAGTGGTTTCGAGGGAATGGAGCATCTCCGCATGGAACTACTCCCAGATCGACCAAGCTAACCACCCGACCAACCCTAATTAGTGTGCCAGCCACCATCAAAGTTTTGATTTTTGTTTTGTGTTTTTTTTCGCCTAGGCCGAGATGGCCGAATTTCGGTCACTTTGAAAAATTTCGGCCAAAATTTGACTAAAATTAGCCAAATTTGACCAAAATCTATTTCTCGAACTGTACTTTCCACCCAAGCCTGAGATGGCTGAAATTTGTTCAACATCCATTTTTTAGCTAAAAATCAAAACATAGGCCACCAGCACACCCGCCGAAAGTAGTAGGCACCACACTACCCATGGCGAGCTAGCCCACGACACCTAGATCAGGCCTAAAAACCCGCACCACCACCTAGTCGCAAAACCACACGCATGATCCACCCTAGCACCGCTGGGCATGCCTGCCGCCCACCAAGGCACTTCGCAGCCCCAGGACCCCTCCCTCTCGGACAGCTCCAGTGCGAGACACCATCGGGATCTGCCGCCAACCTTCGAGGGCATCGTGCCCGGGAAGGAGGAACGCAACCGCCCCACTACCACCATCACTAGAGCCTGCTCGGCTTCGTCGACAGCACCTCATGTGGCAGCATGACGAGGAGGAAGGAAGGAGGGGGCGTCTCATGTCGTGAGAGGAAGGTGACGCGCGGGGTGTTTTTTTTCAAACTTATGTGTATTAGGTCATTTCTAACCGATCCCCTGTAACTGGTTAGAGGAGGAAAATTTCGATTTTACTCCTCTAACCGGCACCTAGCCGATCCCCAATCAACCTTAGAGGAGGATACATTATCCTCACTCGCGCCCCGCCTCCCTATATTTACTCCACCGTTCGATAAGTGAGTAAAAATTCCCCTTTCCTCCGCTGCCTCCCCCGCTCCACTCCCGCGCCGCAACTGCGCCGGAGCCACCCCTCCCACCCCCCGCTGGCACTCGCCCACCTAGGCTCCACTGCGGTCCTTGACCACTTGTATTTGTGCCTCCTCGTCCCGTCGCTGGCGCAGAACCGGTGGATCTGTGGCTGCTGCCGCCGCCGGATTTGGCGCTTACGGCTACTGGCGACTGCGCCTTGCCACGAATTGGCCGAGAACCCGACCGCACAGCCCCGATAATGCCTCTGTGTCGCATGCAAGTATTGGTTCCGCCTCTAGCCACTCGAATCTCTCCCATTGGTGGTTCATTGGCAAAGAAACTCTCGGTCGTCGCCAGGGCTGAACGTTGGCCCAACGGCTCACCGGCCCATCGTTGCCGGTTAGAAAGTACGACGAGTGCCCATGACTGGTGGTGCACTAAGTTTCTACATTGCTGGAACATTCCGTATGGGTGTTCTTCAACTGCAAAAAAGATGGGGTATGTGCATCTTTTCATTCGGTTGTTCACCGGATTCGGCGTAATTTTTGTAGCTCATTGTTTCTCAAATTTTGTGTGTAGGATAGATGCAAGTCTTGGTATTGGCAAGAAAGATATGTCAATCTATTGACAACACACATTTTTATATATGCTCGTGCACTCGTTTCTACAACAGAGGCTAGAGATGAAACTAGATGCGAAGCAACGTCTACTTCTTTAGAATCAAAGAAGAAAGAATTATGCAATCTCAAGAAGCCGCAGATCAACAATGAAGACATAGAGAAGATATTAATCCAACTAGTTGGAGCAGTCATGGAAGTTGGATATGTTTTAAAGTGTCTAATTGTGGTTCTTGTCTTCTTTGGTCTTGCTCTCGTCGTGAAGAAGCGGTGAATTATGTACTCCAATTATCAAAATGTCGTTGAATGAAATACATAAGCAAAGAAATGTGTTTGGTTGCCGGAAATGAAAAAACAATTACTCCGTTATATATAGGGGACCGGCTAGGTCCGGTCAAATCTTAGTGGAGTAAAAATACTCGACTAAAGTTTTAATTCACCGAATACTCCACTATTTTTAGTGGATCCGTTGGAAATGGCCTTAGAGCATCTCTAGCAGATCCCGCAAACCGGGCCATCCGGTATAATAACCGCCGGTTTGCGGGGTCCACCCCGTATCCTCGCCGCGAGTAGGTCCGACAAATCCACCCGTCCCGAAAAAAATTTGTGGGATCCCGAATCCGCGAGTCCATTTCCTTCAAATCTACGAGATTTCGTCCAAGTTTGCCGGCTCCTGTATCCCTTGGCGCGAACCCACTTCCGGCCGTTTCAGTTCCCGCCTCCACTCCCTCTCCCCCCCCCGCCACCGCCGCAAATCCCTGCCACCTATTGCTGCCCCCAGTCGTGCTACACGGCCCGAATGCTTCGCCGCTCCATGCCACATACATTCCAACAAGTTTCGACCGGCGGGGGTGCCTATTTGTGTCGGCCGGTCGCAGCCGATGTCGGCGCCATGGATCTGCTCCTGAGCTCGGCGCCCGGGCTTGTAGCTTGTGGATCCGGTTGCTTCCACCGCTTCTGAGCATCGCACGTCAAAGAAAGAGGGCGCCGCGGCTTTGCTTCGCCCGGTGGGGAGAAAGGGGTGGCGTGACGCGGCTTCGCTTTTTCGAGCGGGGAGGGGGGGAAGGGGCAACGCGATGCGGCTTCGGTCGGTGGGGGAGAAGAAGGGGTAGCGCGGTTTCGCTTCGGGAGATGTATTTCCATCACCCATGGGTTCGTGCTCAATTTGACCCGGAGAGGTTCGGGTGAAATTCATGGCCATTTTGTGTGCACTTTGTAGATGGATTGGAGTTCGTCCTCGTCATCTTCGTCCGATGATTCGGACATAGAAGAGATGATGGTCAACGATGATGATGAATGATAACCCACAAGTGTAAGGGATAGCAACAATCTTCGAGGGAAGTATTATATCCAAATTTATTGATTCGACACAAGGGGAGCCAACGAATATTTATCGGTCTTAGCAGTTGAGTTGTCAATTCAACCACACATGGTGTATTCTCTGTAACAAAGTTTAGTAGCACACCATAATAGTGATAGGAACAGGAACAGTAACAACAACAGTTTTATAGTGATTGTAATAGCAGTAGCAACAATAGTAACTTAGAAAGAATCAATATGTGAAAAGCGTAGGCCTTGGATCGGTGATGGATAAGTGTATTTATTGGATAATATTCATCATGTAACAGTTACATACTAGAGCGACACAGAACTAGCTTCAATTCATCAATGTAATGTAGGCATGTATTCCGTATATAGTCATAAGTGCTTATAATAAGAATTTGCATGACATCTGTTGTCCTACCCTACCGTGGCAGCGGGGTCTATAAGGAAACTAACGGATATTAAGGCCTCCTTTTAATAGAGAACCGGAACAAAGCATTAACACATAGTGAATACATGAACTTCTCAAACTACGGTAATCACCGGAAAGAATCCCAATTATTGTCACCTTGGTGTATGCGGATACAACATGCAATAGGTGCATACAACTTGCAAGAAAGGATCCAAAACACTCTCATATTTATGAAAACATAATAGGTTCAGATCTGAAATCATGGCACTCGGGCCCTAGTGACAAGTATTAAGCATAGCAAAGTCATAGCAACATCAATCTCAGTACATAGTGGATACTAGGGATCAAGCCCTATCAAAATAACTCGATTACATGATAAATTTCATCCAATCCCATCACCATCCAGCAAGACTACAAAGGAATTACTCACTCCCGGTGGTGAGCATCATGGGGGTGTTGATGGCGAAGGGTGGTGATGACGACGGCAACAAATCCCCCTCTCCGAAGCCCCAAGCGGACTCCAGATCAGCCCTCCTGAGGAAGAACAGGAGGTGGCAGCGGCGCCGTCTCGTAAAACGTGATGAAAACTTTTCTCCTATTTTTTTCTCGGGAAATAGGAATTTATAGGAGTGGAATTAGGGTAGGAGGAGCCACATGGGCCTCCCAAGGCAACAGGGCATGCCCTAGGGGGTGGAGCGCCTAGTTGCCTTGGTGGCAACTGGTGTACCCCCTCCGGTGTTTCTTTGCTCCAATATTATTTATATATTCCAGAAAAAAACTCCAAAAAGTTTCGTCCAATTAAAACAACACCATGGTAGTTCTGCTGAAAACAACGTCAGTCTAGGTTAGTTTCATTCAAATTATGCAAATTAGAGTACAAAACAAGAGCAAAAGTGTTTGGAAAAGTAGATACATTGGAGACATATCAACTCCCCCAAGCTTAACTCATTGCTTGTCCTCAAGCAATTTACTTGATAAACTGAAAGTGATAAAGAAAACTTTTACAAATCTTTTGTTCTCGTTGCCATATATATGCTTAGCTAGTGTTCAGGTTTTCAGCAAAGATCATAAATAACCATAGCGATGATAACACTTAGGTCTTATATTTACTCATGGCAATAACATAGCCAACTAGCGAGAAATAATAAAATATCTCACATGCCAACAATTTGTCAAAACAATCATGATATAATATGATGATATGGTATCTCGCTAGCCCTTTCTGATACCGCAAAACATAAATGCAGAGCACCTCTGAGGTCCAAGCAATGACTAAACATTGTAATTCAGAGTAGAGAAGATCCAGTCATGCTGATATGAAATTGTGATTTTGAGTGGCATACTGTCAACGGCACAACATAGTTTTCGGCATCTTCCATGCTAAACACATTATTGGCAGTTCCCAAGCGGAATTGTAAAGTTTACTCCCATCCACCATTCATACACAAGCCATGGCTGAATTCGGGTTCCCTCCAACATTTCAACTGTCCCGGGAGTTTGTTTAGTTTATTTTTGATTATGCAGGACTGTGCATCCTTTTTACCAGCCTCTCTCGTGCAATGGTAGGCAAATAAACATCCATCTTGAGAATAACCAACTTACCATGGAAGATACTGACTGCCCGTCGCTCCATGAGCGGTACGACCACACAAAACATATGTTTTTTTGAATGTTTAAAGGTGGTACTTGCAAATTTACATGGAACGGCAGGGTAATACTGCATATATGTATATATGGTGGACTCATATGGAACAACTTGGGTTTAAGAATTTTGGATGCACAAGCAGTATTCCCGCTTAGTACAGGTGAAGGCTAGCAAATAGATTGAGAAGCGACCAGCTAGAGAGTGAAAACGGTCATAGCTATGCATTGAGAATAATTAACATTGAACGCTAGAATGAGTAGGATATAAACACTCTAAACATAACTATCATGAAGGCTACATTGGATTTGAATCGACTACATGTTTTCACATGTGCCAAGTCAAGCTACTCGAACTACTCAGAGGAGGATACCATACTAACATACCACATGACAACCATTTTAATGAATGTTGACACATAAGATAAATCATTATCCACTCCTAGCTACTTGTTATCATAAACATGTTTACTCATAATATGCTGAATCAAGATCGAACGAGCTAAACATATTTACAATAACGAAAAACAAAAGAGTTCATACCAGTTTCCTTTACCATGATCACTTCATCAAATTATCGTCATTATTGCCTTTCACTTGCACGACCGAATGATGTGAAAATAACAATAGCGCAAGTGTGCCGTGTACTAAGCTGGAATCTGTGAAACAGTTTATA
Organism: Elymus sibiricus; assembly: GCA_039707655.1. Lineage (NCBI taxonomy): Eukaryota > Viridiplantae > Streptophyta > Magnoliopsida > Poales > Poaceae > Elymus > Elymus sibiricus. Next base: position 442,525,024 of record CM077675.1, on the reverse strand, counting down.
CAAAGGACAAGACAAGATAATATTGGCTCTTTGTTAGATAAACAATAGTGCATATAAGAGGCACTCAACATTTTCATCTTGGCTTTCTCCTTTAAACGACTCAACAAAACAAAAAGAAAAGAAATTCAGAGAAACATACTGAAATATTTTTGGAGTTTTTAGTTTTTCTGAGGAAAGCAAATAAACGAAGGAAAAATGAAAAGCGAGAAAAACTATTTACACGGGAAAACTCCCAACAAGCAAAAGAAGAAACGAGAAATCTTTTTGGGTTTTCTTTTAATACTACAACCTAATTAAACAAGAAAGAAAAACCGAAAAGAAGCGAGAAATATTTTTGGAGTTTCAAAGTTTTTCAAACACACAAGAGGAAAGCGGAAATAAAACTAATATGAATATACAATGAAAGAGGATGAACACCGACAATTGGAATTAAATGTGTGAACATGAATGTAATGTCGGTGAGGAATACGTACTCCTCCAAGCTTAGGCTTTTGGCCTAGCTTGGTAATCACCATCGCTGGTCTGGATAATAATCGAAGTGATAGCTTGTGGAAGCATTCTGTGCCGCCTCCTCAGCCAAGCGAGCAGCCTCTACTGCCTTGTTGTACTCGTGCGCTTCACTCTCATGGATGAAATATCTTTTTGTTTGCTCTGAAAATCAAAAAGAACAGCGCATGCAAAATAACAGAGACAACACATTTATCAAATGTCAGATTAAAATCATAACCCTAAGATTCTTTTTTAATAAAGTCATGGTGCCGCATTGCCCTAAAGTCCAGGTATTTATCAGGCAATATAGGGTCACTTTTTATTGCACGGATATATCAGAAAATAGGATATTCTTGGCATTTTATTTTATTAAACTATAAATAACAGAGAGTAAACTATGGGTACAAAAAGTTGTGCTTACTAAATTCATCGACCATATGCCTCTCAAAAAGGATCCATTAATAAGGTCAATCAAGTCTTATTAACAAACCGTTTTCGATTGACATGAAATCGAACAATCTTCGAATAACACTAGGTTACCTCAATGGGGATTTGCATCTCCCCAACAATAATCATATCATATTTCTTCTGGGTAGTAGTAAGAGGAAATTTAAACTCCCCAATAGTAATTGTGGCAACTTGCTCAATGGCATTAATATTATTCAGCGAAGCTTGTTTCTTCGGAAAGTGCATTGTATGTTGTTTACCATTGACATGAAAAGTATCCTTGATTTTGTTGCAATCAAGAACATCCCCTGGAGTATTCAGAAAGGGTCTACCAAGGATAATTGACATGTTGTCGTCCTCGGGCATCTCAAGAATAACAAAGTCCATTAAGATAGTAATATTTGCAACCACAACAGGAACATCCTCACAAATTCCAATAGATATAGCAGTCGATTTACAAGCCATTTGTAAAGATATTTCAGTAGGTGTAAGCTTATTCAGATCAAGTGTTTTATATAAGGAGAAAATCATATATAACACTAACACCGACTCCTAGATCACATAAAGAAATTTTAACATAACTTCGTTTAATGGAGCAAGGTATTTTGGGTATACCCGGATCTCCGAACTTCTTAGGCACTCCACCATCAAAAGAATAATTAGCAAGCATAGTGGAAATCTCAGTTTCAGGTATCTTTCTTTTATTAGTCATAATATCTTTCATGTACTTAGCATATGGAGGCATTTTTAAAATATCAGTCAAGCGAGTGCGCAAAAAGACATGTCTAAGCATTTCGGCAAAGCGCTCAAAATCTTCCTCATCTTTATTTTTCGAAGGCTTAGTAGGAAAAGGCATGGGTTTCTGAACCCATGGTTATCTCTCCTTACCATGCTTTCTAGCAATGAAATCTCTTTTATCATATCTTTTATTCTTAGGCGGTGGGTTATCAAGATCAACAACATGTTCTATTTCTACATCATTATCAGGTTCCTTATCATTATCTGGTGGAGCATCAACATGAACATCATCATTATCATTATTGCTAGGTGGATGTTCATTACCAGATTGTGTCTCAACGTCAGAAATAGAAACACATCATTATGATTCTCAGAAGGTTTCTCTATCACAAGTTCACTAGAAGCATGCAAAGTCCTATCATTTTTCTTTTTTCCTTTTATAAGGAGTAGGTGTATTAGAATTAATATTTGTGAATTCTGCTCAACCCTTTTAGGATGCCCCTCCGGATAGAGAGGTTCCTAGGTCATTTTACCTCCTCTAGTCATAACTCTAACAACATGATCATTCATTTCAGTAAGCAAATCATTTTGAGACTTAGCAACTTATTCTAGTTGAGTGCATACCATGGATGAGTGTTTACCTAAACCTTTAACATAATTAGCAATTCTAAACATCAAGTCACTCAAGCGATCAATCATCATAGCATTCCGTTGTAATTGATCTTTAACATAATTGTTAAAATGTTCTTGCTTAACAATGTAATTATCAAATTCATCCATGCATTGACTAGGAGTTTTAGTATAAGGTATATCCAAGGTTGTCAGAATCGCGATTCTGTTATACAACTCTACGACTTTACGATCCAAACTAACCCCTTCGATTCCACAATTTTAGTTCATAGAATCTATGTTTCTAAGATCCTGATAGTGAAGATTCTATGATTTGCGATCCTACCATTGGAGTTCTGATACTTTCATCAAATCTACGGAGAGAATTTACCTCTACTACTTGTGTAGGGATATCAAGTTCATGTATTACTTCAATAGGTGGTAAATTCTTGACATCTTCAGATTTAGTACCTTTTTCATTCATAGATCTCTTTGCTTCTTGCATATGTTCTGGACTGGGGAATGGAATACCTCCCTTCTTCTGAATAGGTTCTGACGGTGGTTCAGGAAGTGTCCAATCATTAGCATTCTTCAAAATATTATTTAATAGTTCTTCTGCCTGTCCAATGGTTTGTTACCTGAAAACACAACCAGCACAACTATCTCGGTAGCACCTAAAAGCATCAGTCAGTCCATTATAGAAGATATCAAGTATTTCATTTTTTTAAGAGGATGATTAGGCAAAGCTTTAAGTAGCTGGTGAAGCCTCCTCAAAGCTTGAGGGAGGTTCTCTTCTTCAATTCGCACAAAGTTAAATATTTCCTATAAAGCAGCTTGTTTCTTATGAGCATTTAAATATTTCTCAGTGAAGTAATAAATCATATTATGGGGACTACGCACACAACCAGGAGCAAGTGTTTGAAACCATTTCTTAGCATCACCGTTTAGTGAGAAAGGAAAAAGCTTAAGTATGTAAAAGTATCGACTCTTTTCCTCATGAGCAAACAAGGTGGCAATATCATGTAATTTAGTAAGGTGTGCCACAACGGTTTCAGTTTCATAACCATGAAAAGTATCAGATTCTACAGAAGTGATTAACCCAGAATCAACAGAGAATTCATAATCCTCCTAGTAACACATATAGGAGAAGTAGCAAATTTAGGATCATGTTTCATTTTCTCCATCATATATTTTTTCTTTCAGCTTACATAGCAGTTTCTTCAAATCATCTGTATCATTACAAGCAAGAAAGTCTCTAGCTATCTCTCCATCCATAAAATAACCATCAGGTACTTCAGGAAAATCATATCTAGGAGAACTAGGCATAATAGGTGAATCAAAGTTTCCATCAATTTCAGCATTTTCAATTTCTCTAGCTTTAGCAATATGAGCATCAAGTAATTCATTAAGTGGCACAGTTTTAGTTTCATCAAGCATAGCAGTAGCATCATCATTAACATCCTTCATAGTAGAAGCAGTAGCAGATTGAATAACAGGTGGAGGTGTCATAAGCTGGTTCGGAACAGTAGGTGAATCAAATGCAGAGCTAGATGATAGTTCCTTACCTCCCCTGGTCTTAGAGGGTATGATCTTGGTTCTGGTATCTTTCAGATTCTTCATAGTGACAATTGAATATCCCTGGCGAACATAATAAATAGAGCTATGCTCCCCGGCAACGGCGCCAGAAAATAGTCTTGATAACCCACAAGTGTAGGAGATCGCAACAGTCTTCGAGGGAAGTCATAGCAACATCAATCTCAGAACATAGTGGATACTAGGAATCAAGCCCTATCAAAATAATTCGATTACATGGTAAATATCATTGAATCCCATCACCGTCCAGCAAGCCTACAAAGGAATTACTCACTCCTGGTGATGAGCATCATGGGGGTGTTGATGGAGAAGGGTTGGTGATGACGATGGCGAGGAATCCCCCTCTCCGAAGCCCCAAATGGACTCCAGATCAGCCCCCCCAGGAAGAACATGAGGTGGCGGCAACTCCGACTCGTAAAATGCGATGAAAACTTCTCTCCTATTTTCTTCTCAAGGAAATAGGATTTATAGGACTGGAATTAGGTCGGCGGAGCCATATGGGCCTCCGAAGGCAACATGGCGTGCCCAGTTGCCTTGGTGGAAACTGGTGGCCCCCTCCGGTGGTTCTTCGCTCCAATATTCTTTATATATTCTAGAAAAAATCTCCAAAAAGTTTCGTCCAATTCTGAGAACTTTTATTTCTGCACAAAAAAAAAACAGCATGGTAGTTCTGCTGAAAACAGCGTCAGCCCGGGTTAGTTTCACTCAAATCATGCAAATTAGAGTCCAAAACAAGAGCAAAAGTATTTAGAAAAGTATATACGTTGGAGATGTATCAAAGAACACCTAGTGTTGCTGCATCCCGTCGACGAATTTGAGGCGGGGCCAAAGAAAAAGCGGTGCGGATCCACGACCGGTCGACTATGCATTCCTCGCAACCGAGCTCTCGGCGACAAGATGCTCATGAACGACTACTTCACCTAGGTACCGACATATCCGGCTCACCTCTTTCCTAGGTGATATCAAATGCGTAGGTCACTTTTCGTCCGCCGCTTGCGAGCAAAATAGTCGTTTCTTCCGCCAGTGTAAGAATGCCGCTGGTTTGATTGGTTTTAGAGCATATAAAAAAATTAGCGGCGATGGGAGTAATTGCATATGGTGTTCCGGGTGACTACGCGGATGAATATCTTCGCATACCACCATCAAGTGTCCGTGTCTTTGCAAAGACAATAATTCAAGTTTTGGCCCGGAGTATCTTCGAGCTCCAAATGAAGACTACACAAAAAAGCTCATGGCAAGAAGCAAGGGGATGGTCGGGCATGCTACGTAGTATTGATTGCATGCATTGGAGGTAGAAGAACTGCTCGGTGGCTTGGGCAGGGCAATACACCAGCCACAAACGTAAACTCACCTTCATGCTTGAAGTTGTGGCTTCACGTGATCTATGGATTTGACATTTCTTCTTTGATTTGCCGGGGTCTCTCAATGATATCAACGTTCTGCAGCGAACTCATTTATTTGCTCAGCTAGTTAGCGGCAAAGCTCCGGCTTGCAACTATACCGTCAACGGCCATGACTATACCATGGGGTACTATATTACCGACAATATTTATCCTTCATGGTCAACATTTATAAAGGCCATTAGTGACCCCAAAATCAAGAAGCACAATTTTTTTTGCCGAAGCACAAGAAGTTTGCCAAAAGGATATTGAGAGGGCATTTGGTGTGTTGCAAGCTCAATTCGCCATTGTTCGAGGTCCTGCTCGCTTCTGCGATAAAATATCCCTCCAAAACATCATGACTGCTTGTGTAATTTTAGACAATATGATCGTAGATGATGAGAGGGATTTGGACTTGGAGTATAACTATGAAAATGTTGATAGCAGTGTGAAGCCTCCGAGGGACGCAGATGAGATCAGTGCATTCCTGGAGGCCTATCGGAAGATCTAGAACCGTGATTCGCACAACCAAATCCCCATTTGTGTGCATTTATATTCGTGTGAGATTTGAACAATTTGATGTTGTAATAATTATTGAATTCAGATGTTTGTTGTAATGATGACTGTTGTATTGTTAGTTGCTTTTCAGATCATTTATATATTTGTATGTTGAATTTACATTAAGATTTCATTCGGTTGACATTATTGACATGTCTAATTTATTTGATGCTATGCAAAATTTACGGTGCGGCGAACGCTCCGGCAGAACAGATCCCACAAATGGAAGCGTTCCGACAAAACAGATCTCGCAAACGGAAGCGCTCCGGCGGAACAGATCCCGCAAACATTCCGTTTGCCTGATCTATTCCGTCGAAGCGCTTGCCGTCAAATTTACGGAAGTCTTTATACGCATTTTACGGGACGCACGGTTGGGGAATCTACTAGAGATACCGATATTAAACCCACGCTCCACCCCGTGCTGCTGTGTTCCGTGGAAGGGCTCGCCGCATCGTAAAGAAACGACGGTCAAAAGGGACCCGCGCCCGTCATTCGGTGGCATCAGCGTTTCCCGCGCTGTTGAGCCTCTCCTCCCCGGCACGCTGCCAACGCCAATGGTTTGAATTCAAGCGACAGCTGTCCGCAACTAGTGGGTTCCGGAGAGTTCTGTTATCTGTTGGGACCGTTGGTTATATTGGGCCTGGCTGCACGGGCGCGTCTCTCTCTCTGGTAAGAACCATGCAGCCCATAGAGCACCTGGACCAAATGCAAGCTTTCGACCCGCGCGCACCTGAGAAGCCTATTAGCGCCATGCTCGATCGCTCATTGGTTTCGCCAGCTCGCTTCTCTTTTTTTCTCTGGTCGACTTCTTCTGCTACTGCTTTACTGTCTCGGGATCGTTTTCTTTTAAGCAAAAAGATTAAATGACCTAAAAAGAGTTCATCACGAAATTGAAACAGAAGTTCACAAATCAGAAAAAAATCACGAATTTGTAAAATAGTTCACGAATCAGAAAAATTTCACGAATTTGAAAGAAGTTTGTGAATTTTAAAAATGTTCGCAATTTTTTTAAAATAAAAAAGGTTCATGAATTTGAAATATGGTCGCAAAGTCGCAAATACAAAAAAACATGAATTTTTGAAATCCTCGTGAATCTTGAATTCGTGGAAAAGAAATCATGATTTTTAAAAATGTTCACAATTTTGAAAATATGATCACGAATTTGAAAAATGTTCATGGATTTGAAATAATTTTCGGAAACTAAAAAGAAAATAACCAAAGGAACCTACTCCAAAAAAAGGAAAAAACCGACCGAAAGCTTACAAAAATTGGGACGACCTTCCACACGAACGTGCCTTTGATGGGCCGGCCCATTACGAATGAAGGGTGTGCCCCGAGTAGGAATGGCCCATTATTTGGTGCCTTTGCTTATATAGGATATAAAAATTAAAAAGGGAGACATGTTGGATCATGGAGTGAAGCAACAAAACGACGATCATGCATATATGATCAAATTTGTCAAAATCAAGTGTCTGAAAAAACATGTACGTGTTAGTCGATTTCCGCTTTGCTTCAAGCGCAAGACGGGGTGACCGTAGACTACACGGGGAGCGGGATCCAGAGACGTCGTGGCATCGACGATAGGGAAAATTTGGTAGGTTGGTTGTTTAGTTAGCGACGCAGGGGACGTCGTTGGTGTTAACACTGGAGAAGGAGGGGAGTGGGGGTTAGAGTGATGGCCGGGTCGGCGATGACATGAGGTTCAACGTAGGGTGGGGCTGGCTGCAAGGTGAGTGCGGTAGTGCCGCCGGCCATGGGAGGCGGGAGGAAGCGACTAGGCCGACATCGGTTGGCCGTATGGGAAGGAATGGAGGAACAAGATCAAAATTGGGTGATCGGTTGATGGCTATTGGGCGAAGATCTAACACTAAAGAAATTCGAATGATGTTTAAAAAATCCAGGCACATAATTAATAGGCAGTACCATATGTGGTGCCAAGTTTCAACAACACGCGAAGTGATCTCATAAGCCTCCCAGGAAACAAACATCATAGTGCACGCACGGTCTGGATTACGGTGGAGAAGTAGAGATTGGGGATTGGGAAGTGTGGTTCTTAACTCTATGTAATAAAAGGAGTTGTTATCAGTTTTTCCACTAGTTGTGATGTACTACTCAATTTTGCCACAAATAGTTTCAACTACTTAAAAAGGAAACCCTTCCTATAATCATGTGCTGAAAAAGGTCACTCGACACTGATACCATTTGGTTAAAGGACATCAACTGAGGTGAAGTGACCAAAATACTCCTAGACCCCACTTGCCATCAGTACCCTATAACCTATGGGTCCTATTTGTCACCACACAGAGAATTCAATTAGAAAAAATAACACACGGGGATTCGATCACCCGTGCAAAGCCATTTTTTTTTTCTAATTTCATTCTCCATGTACAAAACTAGGGCCCACATGTTACAGTGAGTTGTAGAGGGAATGGTGACAAGTGAGGCCCAAGGGTATTTCGGTCACTTCACCTAGGCTAATGACCTTTGACCGGATGATAATGGCGTCGAGTGGCATTCTTAGCACACGCATAACGGAAGGATGACATTTTTTAGTAGTTGAAACTTCTAGTGACAAAATTGAGTAGTGTGACAGAGCTAATGGCAAAACTGATAAAAAGGAAGGAGAGGAGATTGGTCGATGCTCTAGGTGAGGACTATCGTGGGCATTCATTGCCGAGTTTGAGAGAGCTCTCGAACACCAACAGTCACAGAACAACTCATCACTTACCGGTCAGTTGACGACACATTACTGCTGACATGCCATCATAACCCTAAAAGGGTCACCATCGACTAGTCGTGACTATCCCTCTAGTGCCGAGGTCACTATTGATGGCCGGCCAATGGCCGGTCAGCATTTAGGAGCATGTTGTATTGTTTTCTGTAGTAGTGAATCTATGTTTGCAAACCATTGACGTTGATGCAGACAACACCCATTGAGATGAAAATATAATTCATCAAGTAGATGTCGCTACCACCAACAACGACATGCAATGAGAGGGAACTTTCTTATATGCCTCCACCACCACCATCGGAAGGGGTGAAACGACAGACAATAGACGTCTACCTAGAGGCGTCAGAATGAAATGAAAAGAAAAGTATGTCCCGTCTAGTAGATCGTGGCCTCTCCGCACTTCCACACTGGCAGAGCTGGTGGAGGATTGAGGGAGGTGATGACCTACCGGTGAAGGAGAAATGGCGACACAACACAGTTAGAGATCACGCCCCTCTAGAATTTGGGGAGAGAACATTGTTCTAGCTATCAAAATATAAGTTAAATTTGTTGCCAATTGTTTCACATGGTATTCTCATGGGATTCAATGAACACAATCCAAACGTACACTACTAGGAGAATGCTTATAGATAGGATTTGAGCAGTAGCGTCTGTTAAACGGACGACGCTACTTGTTGGGGATATAACCCCGTGGTAAGACCCGCCCAGGAGGGGCCGGGTCATACCTGGAGGCTCATAGCCCCAGACCCATAAGATGGGCCGGAAGATGAGGGCCAGGCCGCGTGGCGGCTTACCAGATGGGCCAAGACGGAGGCCCGGAGACAGAAGATGGTAAGGAGACCCGGGCGGTTAAGCCGCCCGGAGACGGCTTGCCCAAGACGGCAAGGCGGCTTAGAGACAGAATAGGTTACGTTGTGTAAGACGGTTGGAGACTCGTGTAGCCCAGGGCCTTGACCTCCTATATAAAGGTGAGACCCTGGGGCGGCTTAGGGAAGAGACCAATTAGTCGAGAACTAGGTCAAGCGAATCTGCTACCTTGTAATCGATACTCCAATCAATACAACACAAGTAGGATGTAGGCTTTTACCTCTCCCGGAGGGGCCGAACCTGGGTAAACTCGTGTCCTTCGTCTCGATCAACCCCTTTGAGTCCACCCCTTTGGCGATGGCCTCGAACCTAAGTCCTCGGACATCTGCCGTGATAAAACCACGACAGTTGGCGCCCACCGTGGGGCCAGCTCTCGGTGGCGTTGAGTTCTCAAAGGGCTCTCTCCCAGATATCGAGGGGTACGTGGTTGGCAGGATGACCAAGAGTCGCCGCGGCCGGCTCTACATCGACGACGCCGGCTGGGGCCCTGAGGCTGACTCTATTGAGTACGGTTTCCGGGTCCCCTTCGGCGGAATCCATGTCTTCATCGGCAAGATCGGCGGATCTGAACCCGGGCCGGACACCTGCACCGACATCGTCGAGCCAGCCCGGCGCGAGTAACCCGCCCGACGCGTGCAACCCGCCCGTACTAACCCGGGCAGGAAGCACGTCTTCGTCGGCTTCACTCAGGGCATGGATCTCGAGGGATCTATGTCGCAGGAGGAAACTCTCGTCTGCTCCGAGGATGGATCTTCGAGCGGAGAGACGGAATCAATCTACCAGCTCCACAATGGCGGGCTCGGGGGCTACGTCGAGCCTTACCCCGAGTCGGAGTTCCATGAGCCGGAGGAATATGAGCCGCCGAACCATGCTGCCGTCTTCATGGCGGGTTCAACGGCAGCTCCTGGCAGTTCGGCTGCCGGCGCAACCGGATCTGGGGCTGGCAGGCCGCCGGCTCAGGTTCTTCTGGATCTGGTGAATGAGCTTACAACCCTGATGGCAACTGAGGTCACGGCTGAAAACCATGCGGCCCGTAACACGGAGATCGCAAGGTTGAAGAACCAGATGACCGAAGTCCAGCAGGAAATCAATGCGCTGAAGGCTCAGGTGGATGCCGAGGCGGAACGCCTCAGGGCGGACGCTTTTCGTCTTGAGTTAGAGCAGCAGTCAGCAGCGGCGGTTCAGCGGATGAGGCATCAGTCCTGCTTGCCGGATCGGTATGAAGCTAGGAATCTCTTTAACACGCCAGTGACGGGACGGAACGTGCCTTTGACCGTAACCCGGACGGCGGAAGTACCTGGAAGCCGGGCGGCGGTTCAGCATCGGCAGCTTAACCCGCCCCGGCGGAACCAGACCCCGCCAGCTTCTTTCCCAACGCCGGCGGGTCATTATTCTAACCCGGCAGAGAACATGGTGATGGCGGCAGCCCGGCTTGCTGCAATCCCCATCCCCGATGAATCGCCTTTCGCAGAAGAGGTGCGGAACGCTGTTGGGTACCTGCAGACGGAGGTGGCCCAGCAGGAGAAGTATACTTACAGCCGGAGTCGCATGCACTCAACCCCCATCCCCAGTCGCAGCTACAGCCGGCGTTATGAGTCGCCGGCGGTTTCTAGCAGTGAACGGCATCGGAACCCGCCACGAGCCGATCGGGCGGCTCTGGATGTTCAGGCACTGGTGGATCGAGCGAGAGCACAGCAAGAGGCGTTGGCTCTCGCGGCAGCGGCGGCTCATCAGGAACCCACAGGAGCACCTTCCGTCTCAGTTGGGGCAGGCTTAACTTCCAGGGCTGTGGGAGTGCTGTGTTTAACGCCGGCTCTGCGGAATGAGCGTCTGCCGAAGGATTTCAAGGGCCCTCGCAAGGTGCCCAATTACACAGCTGACTTACCTCCAGAGGCTTGGATCGAAAGCTATGAGCTGGCCATGGAGATGTTAGATGTTAGAGATGCAGTATGTGCCAAATACTTTATCATGATGCTGGAAGGGCCGGCTCGCACGTGGTTGAAGGGGTTGCCACCCAACACCATTACTTCCTGGGCCGAGTTGAAGGCGAAATTTATCAAAAATTTCAAAGGAACGTGCAAGCAGCCCATGACGATTGTGGATTTGGATCATTGTGTGCAACAGGCGGATGAGTCGGCTCATCACTGGGTCCGGCGGGTCTCAATCATCATCCACTCTTCGGAACAGATTACGGCGGCTCAAGCGGTTTTGATTCTGGAAAAGAATTGCCACTTTACGCCTTTGAAGCAGAAGCTTGGCCGGCACAAGCGCTCGTGTCAAGACATGGGGGAGCTCATGGCGGCTCTCACCAAATATGCAGACTCTGATAGCACGAAGGACCCGGGTTCTGATGATGACAAATCAGGTCAGGGGAAGAAGAGTAACAATGGAAAGGGTCAGCAGCAAGGCGCGGTCGGAAACAGCAATTCGGGCAAGCGGAAGAACCCGGACCGCGGGTCAGAGCTGGTGGCGAACACCAGCACCGGAAATAATCGTGCTAAGGGCAACGGGAACTTCAGGCAACCCTTTAACAAGGGCAAGGCTCCTTTCAACTTGGAAGCGATGCTCAACAAACCTTGTCCGGAGCACAGCCGGCCAGATAAGCCGGCAAATCATACCTGGAGGGACTGCAGCATCATGCGACAGTTCCGGGACTACCACCTTCAACAACATCATAATAATGGTAATGGTCCGTCAGGCGGCTCAGGGTCCGGTTACCAGGGTCAAGGCAATCAAGGAGGTCATCATCAGCAGTCTGGCGGTGGGGGCCAATAGCAGAATAACCAATCAGGGTACCAGACTAACCCGAAACAACTCAGTGGGGGACAATATCATGTTTTTACAACCAGCCTCGACAAGCGAGACCGGAAGGTGCGCAAGCGGGCGGTTAATGCAGTCATGCCGGCTCTTCCACAGTATTTGAGGTGGTCTGAGTATGATATAACTTGGAGCCGGGCGGATCACCCGCCGCGTGTTGATAACCCGGGGCAACTAGCTTTGGTAGTTGCCCCCCAAGTTGGAGGATATGTGTTCACCAAAGTGCTTATGGATGGTGGCAGCAGCATCAACATCCTGTACTATGACACTTTCAGCCGGATGGGTTTACTTGACAAGGATCTTAAGCCCTCTTCAACAGTCTTTCACGGTGTGGTACCCGGAAAATCAGCTTACCCTGTGGGGAAGATATCTTTGGAAGTTGCTTTTGGTGATGAATACAACTACAGGGTGGAATCTTTGTGGTTTGAGGTGGTCAAGATCAAGAGCCCATATCATGCTCTATTTGGACGGCCGGCTTACGCCAAATTCATGGCTAGGCCTTGTTATGTTTACTTGCAGCTCAAGATGCCCGGGTTGAACGGAACGATCACTGTGCATGGTGATCGGAAGACGGCTCTTGAGTGCGAGGAAGGGGACGCAGCTTATGCGGAGTCAAGTTGTGCTGAGGCAGAGCTCAAGTTCTATAAGGAGAATGTTGACCCGGAAGACATGAATCCACTCAAGAAGCCTAACACGGAATCTGAGCCGCCCCTCAAGTTTGCGGCGGATGATACCAAGCTGGTGGATTTCACTGAGGGTGACTCATCACAGCAGTTCACTATCGGGGCTAACATGGACCCCGCATAGGAAAGCGCGCTCATCAAATTCATCCGTGAGAATCGGGACATCTTTGCATGGAAGCCGTCTGACATGCCGGGTGTACCGAGAGAATTTGCTGAGCACCATCTTAATGTGGATCCTAAGTTCAAGCCGATCAAGCAGTTCCTTCGTCGTTTTAATGAAGAGCGGCGCAAGGCAATTGGAGAAGAGGTGGCCCGGCTCTTGGCAGCAGGGTTCATCGTGGAAGTTTTTCACCCGGAGTGGTTAGCTAACCCGGTGCTAGTGCTTAAGAAGAACGGCACGTGGCGCATGTGTGTGGATTATACGGACCTTAACAAGGCCTGTCCAGTTGACCCGTTTGCTCTCCCCCGTATCGACCAGATTATCGATGCAACGGTGGGTTGTGAGAGCTTATGCTTCCTGGACGCTTATTCAGGTTATCACCAGATCAAGATGGCAGTCAAAGACCAAGAGAAGACGGCCTTCATCACGCCTTTTGGTGCTTTCTGCTATGTATCTATGCCTTTTGGGCTCAAGAGTGCCCAGGCGACTTACCAGCGTTGTGTGCAGAACTGTCTTCACAGTCAAATTGGACGCAATGTTCATGCCTATGTGGATGATATTGTGGTCAAGTCAAGGAAGAAGGAAACTCTGCTGGACGACCTGAAGGAAACTTTTGACAGCTTGCGGGTCTACAAGATGATGCTTAACCCGGCCAAGTGTGTCTTCGGAGTCCCTGCGGGCAAGCTCTTGGGGTTTCTAGTCTCTGAGCGTGGTATTGAAGCTAACCCGGACAAGATTCAGGCTATCACTTCCCTGGTTGAGCTGGCATGCATCAATGACGTTCAGCGCCTGGCGGGTCGGATCGCTGCTTTAAGCCGATTCATAAGCCGCCTAGGTGAGAAGGCAATCCCTTTATATCAGATGATGAAGAAAACAGACGACTTTGTCTGGAGCAAAGCGGCGGGTGAGGCGTTTGAGGCGCTCAAGAAGCAATTGACTGAGCCGCCAATCTTGGCCGCTCCGGCTGAGAAGGAACCCTTACTCCTCTATGTGGAGGCTAACAACAAAGCAGTCAGCGCTGCGATCGTTGTAGAACGCAAGGAGGCAGGGAAGGAATATCCGGTTCAGAGGCCGGTTTACTATGTCAGCGAAGTCTAGATTGAGTCCAAGCAGAGGTACCCACATTGGCAGAAGCTAATATATGGGGTGTTCATGGCGAATCATAAGCTGAAGCATTACTTCCTGGGACACCAGATCATGGTGGTTAGCTCTGCCCCGTTGGGGGATATAATTCAAAATAGAGAAGCCACTGGCAGGATTGCTAAGTGGGCATTGGAGCTTGGGCCTCTTAATCTGAAATACGTGCCTCGCACGGCGGTTAAGTCTCAAGCCTTGGTGGACTTTATAAACGACTGGATAGAGTGTCAGTCGCCCAAGGAGAAGCCGGATAACACGTACTGGACGATTCACTTCGACGTGTCTAGGCAGTTGGAAGGCTCGGGGGCTGGAGTTGTCTTAACTTCCCCTAAAGGTGATAAGTTCTGTTATGTGCTAAGGTTGATGTTTCCGTGTACTAACAATGCAGCTGAGTATGAGGCCTTGCTACATGGCCTCCGGGTGGCTAAGGAGATGAATCTGAGCCGGGTTAGATGCCTCGGCGACTCAGACCTCGTGGCTCAGCAAGTTTCCGGCACGTGGGATTCCAAAGACCCACGGATGGCGGCTTATCGTCAAGCGGTGGATATAATTGCAGGTCACTTCAAGGGTTATCAGGTGGATCATATTGACCGTCGCAAGAACGAGGCGGCTGATGCGTTGTCTAGGCTAGGCTCTCAGCGTAAGCCGGTGCCGCCTAACGTGTTCTTGGACGTGTTATACCACCCGTCAGTGAAGCTACCTTCGGAGGAGGATCTGGCCGTGCCTGACCCGGAGGGGCAGCTGGTGGCGGCTCTGCATGCTATTCCTGACTGGACGTTACCTTATCTGGTGTACTTAACTCGCGGCGAGTTACCGGAGGACGAGACCTTGGCAAGGCAAATCATCAGGCGATCTAAGTCCATGACGATCATCAATGGCCAGTTGCATAAGCGCAGCGTTACCGGCGTTTTTCAACGTTGTGTTTCACCTGAGGAAGGCAAGGAGATCTTGAATGAAATCCAGGCCGGAGATTGTGGTCATCATGCCGGCTCAAAATCTTCGGTGGCCAAGGCTTTTCGACATGGTTTCTTCTGGCTGACGGCTCATAAAGACCCAGAAGACTTGGTTCTCAAGTGTGATGGATGTCAGAAGTTTGGGCGACGTGCTCACGTGCCGGCTCAGGAGTTGCGCATGATCCCAATTACCTGGCCGTTTGCAGTCTGGGGGCTTGACATGGTCGGACCCTTCAAGAGATCCAAAGACAAGAAGACCCACCTTCTGGTGGCGGTGGATAAGTTTACCAAGTGGGTGGAGGCTGAGCCAGTCAGCAAGTGTGACGCAGCCACGGCGGTTCAGTTTGTGAAAAAATTGATCTACCGCTTTGGTTACCCTCACAGTATCATCACAGACAATGGCACAAACCTTTCCAAGGGGGCTATGCAAGCGTTCTGTGAAAGTGAACACATCCGGCTTGACGTCTCTGCTGTAGCTCATCCACAGTCCAATGGTCAGGCGGAGCGTGCTAACCAGGAGATCCTGAGAGGTATCAAGCCCCGGCTTATGGTTCCTCTACAGAGAACGCCGGGTTGTTGGGTAGAGGAGTTACCATCTGTTCTATGGAGCATCAATACAACTCCCAACAGGTCAACAGGCTATACGCCTTTCTTCATGGTTTACGGCGCAGAAGCCGTATTACCAAGCGACATACTTCATGACTCGCCAAGGGTGGCGGCTTACGTTGAGGCAGACAATGAGACGGCGCGTCAGGACGCGTTAGATGCTTTGGATGAGGAGCGTGATCTAGCGGCGGCCCGATCGGCGATTTATCAACAAGACCTGCGTCGCTATCACAGCCGCAGAGTCAAGACCCGGACGTTTCAAGAAGGCAACTTAGTGTTGCGCCTGATTCAAGATCAGACGGACGCGCACAAGTTATCTCCTCCATGGGAAGGACCTTTTGTGGTTAGCAGAAACCTCAACAATGGGTCATACTGTCTCATTGACGTACGAGACGAATCACGCACTTCTGGGCAGGAGACCCACCGGCCGTGGAACATCGCTCATCTGCGGCCCTACTATACTTGAGTCATTGACTCCCCCCATTGTACATCATCATTGTATATATCACATATATATATATATATAATAAAGTTGGCATCCCTGCAAGCCGGGGCCTCCGCCATTTTTACGTATCTCCAATTGTGCAAAGATGGATACAATCGTAAGGTCACTTGGGGGCTTCTAACCCGCCAGGGTTAAGCTTCAACCCTCTTGATCGGGCTCTTCAGCCAAGACTACAAGGTCATTTGGGGGCTTCTAACCCGCCGGGTTAAGCTTTAACCCTTTTGATCGGCTCTTCAGCCAAAACAGCACCATTATATGGCGGCTTACAAGACGGTGCACAAGTTGATGTCATCGACAAGGTTGTTTGGGGGCTTTCAACCTGCCGGGTTAAGCTTCAACCCTCTCGATCAGGCTTTTCAACCACAGTAAGGCCGGGTTATATACCCAAAAAGTTGACTCCGTCAACAAGGTCATTTGGGGGCTTCCAACCCACCGGGTTTAGCTTACACACCCTCTTGATCGGCTTTTCAGCCCCCGCAAATTGGAGTTAAACCTGCCTGTAAGCTGCTGCTGCTCCACTAGGTGACCCGCCGAACTCTTACCAATTAATCTCGATTAGAGACCCTGAACTGTTCAAATATATTTGACGGTCACTCTCGCTAGAGACCCTGTACTGGTCAAGGTTAAACCGGCGGCTCTTGTCACGTGAGGGCCGGCTTACAGAAAGCGAGGATAAACTCACTCATCCACTGCCAACTCTCCGCTATGTGGCCCGTTCGTACTCTTAAGCAGTTACTCTTTTAAAGACCCTGCACTACTTAAGGTTCAAACAACGGATTTACGCCACGTGAGAGGTAGCTTATGGGCCTTAAGGGTACTCATACCCTGCTGTGTCTCTCTCTGGTTCGTTGCGCTCTTATCAGTTAATCTCGCCTAGAGACCCTGAGCCGTTCAAAGAATTGACGGTCACTCTCGCTAGAGACCCTGTACTGTAAGAGTTCTAGTAATGAGTCCACCCAGAAGAACCGGCTTATGAGTTTTAAAAAGCAAGGTTATGAAAGATTTAATGTTTCCGGGTTATGCTTTTTTCAAGCCGCCCTTACAGCAAGACAGCATATTCTGTCTTGTTTATTTTTGCAGGGTTTATCTTTTCAGATGAGCCGCCGTGCAAACAAGTATTATAAGCCGGACAAAAGACAAACGAAGCATACGTCAAGCTATGCAAAATATTCATACGTGCACGATGGCACGGCTCAGACAATTAAAGTTTTTCTAAGCCTATTACAAGGCTCTCCACAGAGCCCAAAAGACAATGGACTTAAGTTTTATACAACTTTCAGTTCGGCGGCTCAGCAAGCCGAGTTATCAATTGCAAGCCTCAAGTGCTCAGCTCGACGGCGGGTCATCCTGCGCCGGGTCTTCGACCTCTTCGATCTGAAGATTATCCACATCCCAGTTGCAGTTTGTTAGAGCTTCAAACTGAGCCTCTTCAAAGAGGGGAGACGGGTCAATCTCAGGGGCGAAGAGGTGCTTACGGCGAGCTGGAGTTAAATCTCTGGTTTCAAAAGTTGGGCCATGGACTCTTTTGCTGATCTCGCTGTAAGCCGCCTGGTATGTTGACAAGTCAAGTTCATCAACCAGCGTTGATGCAAGAACCCGGGAGGCCTTCCTACACTTGGCATAATCAGCTTCTGTGAACTCTGAGCCGTCGTCTTTCTTGGACGGAAAGCCATCCATCATCTCTTCAGCAGTCAATTCAGGGGCAAAAGCCAATGCCCGGCTTAGCGCGGCCATCGCTCCCTGCCTGGCGGCTGATCGTTTGAGCTCTTCGACTTGTTTCGGCAGAGTTGAAAAAAGTTCGAGGACTCCCTTCATATGCTTAGGGATGCTCTTCTCAGTTAACATCGCCTTGATGGTGCAAAGAGTCCCACAGTAGAGTTGTTCTGCCAAGGAGTATACTGCCTTCAATCTCAGCAAGCTGTCAGATGAAAACCGGCGGCTTCTTTCACCTGCAAAGAAAGATTTGGTGGTATAAGCCGCCAGCAAGGTTATTAAACATGGCAAGAAAATTCGTTAAGTATTAAGTGCTTACCAAAGATAGCAGAGGTCATCCTGGAGATATGGCGCTTGAGTGTTTTTAGCTCTTCAGATACAAGCTGGAGCTGCTGGTTAGCGTCGTCTGCACGCTTGGTCAGGGCGGCTTTCTCAGATTCAGCAGTCTTTTTGAAGGACTCAAAATTAGCTTGAACCTTCTCAAGCTCTTTAACAGCGACCCGCCATTTTTCCTCCGCCTCAGACCGGGCGGTTTGTTGGGCAGCAAGGCTTTCTTTTATATCGGCCACTTGAGACTCGGCCGCTTCTAAGGATTCCTGTATAGTGCAACAACAAACAACAGTTCAGAAGGTTGATGAAGAGGTTATAATGCAAGTCTCACACAGATTGCATGCAATATACTTGACACTTGGGGGCTAATGTTTGTGTTTGCTCTCTAAGTCTGCCATGAAGCTCCGGCTCATCTTCTTCAAGATAAGCCGGCACTTGGGGGCTACACAGCGCTTTCCAAGTTTTATAATGAAGCTCCGGCTCATCTTCTTTAAGATAAGCCGGCACTTGGGGGCTACACGCGGAGCTCTTCACATCTGAAATGCAGTCCCGGCTCATCTTCTTTAAGATAAGCCGGCACTTGGGGGCTACACGCGGAGCTCTTCACATCTGAAATGTAGTCCCGGCTCATCTTCGTCAAGATAAGCCGGTACTTGGGGGCTACAACCAGTGTTTTCTAAAGTTTCCAGTGAAATTCCGGCTCATCATTTTATGCTGACCCGGACTTGGGGGCTACCATTGATCAACTCTTCAGATTGAATATCGGCTTACTATCTATACTAACCCAATACTTGGGGGCTACAGGCCAAGCTATTTGGAGTGTGATATACGTTGGAAGACCCGGTCTACCATTTGCAATGCTAAACCAGCTCTTGGGGGCTACGTAAGGGTACAAGGATAAAGCTGGCAAAGAGATTACCTCATATTTTTTCTTCATCAGGTTACCAAGCTTGAGCTCCATGTTCCGGCTTGTCGTTAGGCGGTTTAGATAACCAGCATGAAGCTCATCAGCAGTCAGCTTCTCCAATAAAGGAAACTCAAATTCAAACTTCTCAGGCGAAGATGCTTCAGCCTGGCTGGTATGCCTTGTCAGTACATGAGGTTCAGGGGTTCGATGGCCTGTCCCAGTAATGGTAGCGTCTGGAAGAACTGTGTCTTCGATGGCTGTTGAAGGGCTTGGCGGCTTAGGGTCGTCCCTGGCAGGGTCTTCAGGTGCCATGTCAGGATCAGCCGGCTCAGAGGGCTGATGAATGTCTTCAGGCGCATTTCTTGTCATATCAGCTGGCTCAGCGTGAGTTGAAGGAGAGGCCGGCTTAGTCATCTCCGGCTCTCGGGCAGTCGGGGCGGCTTTAGACCCGCCAGTTTTCCTTCGTTTTGCTTGAGCCCTGGAAGACATGAAAGATTGTTGCATACAGGACAAGAGTATTAAAACGTATGGTGCAAAGGTAAAGATACGCACTCTGGGTTGATCTTCATTGGAGGCAGTTTGGTGGCGGTAGAGTCGCCAGATGAAGGAGGAGAATCCTGAAGACAGTTAAAACAATACAAAGCAGAGTAAGGTTACAATGCAAGTTTGATTAAAGTTACACCTCAGTTAAAAGAATACCTCAGCTGGCCGCTTCCGCGGAGCCGGAGCATGCGATAACCCGGCCACAAGATCTTCAGAGCCAACGCTCCGGGTCTGACGTCGGGAGTTGTGCTGTTGCTTTTTCAAAAGAAAATTGGGGTCTAAATGAGCAAGAGGATGAGAGAAGGGGACTTTTCGGACGACCCACCGCACCTTCTCTGGTAGAAGGTTTTCTGAGTCAGAAGAAATGTAAGTTACCTCAGGGGCGTCCGCATGGCTGGTCTCCGCTTCCTCCTGTGAATGATTGTTGTCAATAAGTTGCATGGAAAGATGGCCAAGGGAGTCAAGTTCTACCTCTGAGTCATCAAGTTCAGGCGGGTCTGTAGTGGCGGCTTTCTTCTTCTTCTGTGCGCGGGCTTTGACCTTAGGCTTCCTCACAGGAGGGTTATACTTCTTCTTCCAGAAAGAGGAGTCGGCCTGTACACGAGCCGCTGACAAAGATTAAAAGGAGCAGGGCAAAAAGCAAAGACAAATTTGACCAATTGAGGGAAAAGAGTCTTACATCTGGAGCTGGGTTCTTGACACAAAAGGGTTCTAGCCCAACTTTATCGCAAACCGCTTGTTTTTCACCGAGAAGCCCTTTGACGGTGGAGTTGATATCCTCTTCGGTCAGAGGAGTGGCGTTGAAACAGAGGGGGTCATTGGGCTCACCCGTATATTGGTGCATGAGCCGGTCACGCCGGCTCAGTGGTAAGATTTTCCAGCTAACCCAGCAGCGGGTTAAATCGACACCAGTCAAGCCGTTCGCCAGTAAGGCCTTGACTTTGGCATAAGCCGGAGCATATTTTGGTCGCTCTGCGGCGGTCATCCGGGCTGGGGGTTCACTTGTGTTGCAAAGCCGGGTCGGACGGTAACCCGGCAGTGGGTTCTCACCTTCAGGAGAAGTGTCTTTGGAATAGAACCAAGTTTTGTTCCAGTCCTTGGGGTGGCTTGGTAAGAGAGCTATTGGGTAAGGCAAATCCCTCCGTCTCTGGATGGAAACACCGCCAAGTTCTAAGCTTGGCCCAGCTGCCACTTCAGTTTGGCGGTTGGCATAATGATAGTCGTGGAAGAGGTCAACAGACGGCTCTTCCTGCAGGTAAACTTCACACAAAACTTGAAACTGACACATGTTGGTAACAGAGTTGGGACCGATATCTTGAGGGTGAAGCTTGAAGAAATGAAGAACGTCCCAGAAAAACTTTGACCCGGGAGGGCTAAATCCGCGAAGGAGGTGGTCAGTAAACACGACAACCTCTCCATCTTTAGGCTCGGGTCTTTTCTCTGGTCCTGGAACCCGCCAGTGTATAACATCCTTGGCTGGCAAGATACCCGACTCTACAAAATTAAGCAGAAGCTCTTCGGTGACTCCGGAGCTGACCCAATCGCAGGATGAGGGTGCCCTTGACATGACGGCGAGTTGATCTATGAAGACACAGGGTACGGCGGGTTAGAGAAACCTTAACTAGAGGAGGCAGCTGTAGTCAGTGTAATGGTGATGAGTTAAGCCGCCAAAGCATTTTAGCAGAGAGCCGCCGAAGCAATGGCGAGTTAAGTGGACAGGGCAGTATTGGAAAAACGGCTAAGTGTGGATAAACAGGTTTCACATAATATCACTATGGCTGCAAGATCTACAGATGAAGGAAAAATGAAATATATTCATGACCTAAATGACGGGATAAGAACAGGCGAGTGATACGCGATGGAAACCGCTATGCGAATCCAAAACAAATAGGCATTGCCATTAAAAGAGACGCCCGCAGCGGATATGCAGTGCAAAGGGACGCAAGGAGATGCTTGGTGGTCTACACTGATGAACTGCTATGAACATTGAAGAACACAAGGAAACCGAAGAACTCGGGAACCCTAATGGGGATAAGCACAGATTCAACGAAGGTTGAAGGAGATACCTTGCGGATGCGGGCGCGCCGGCGAGGCTCTGGTCCGATTCAGGTTGATGCAGCGGCCTGCGATGGGGCTGACGGCGAGGTCCGGTCGGCGGCGGCGGAGCTTCAGAGTTTCGGTCGTTCGGAGGAAGGAGATGACAGCGACAGCAGAGGAGGTGGAGAAAAGAAAAAGGGGGCACCACGTGTCCCTATTTATGATTAAGGGAGGCAACAGTGCGCGCGAGAATTGAGGAGGCACAGTGATGATTGACCGAACGTGGCGCCTTGATTTTCGGGATGGCCTTTCAAATGAGGAGATCCGTTGCAAACGTCACAGAATCTTTTCAGAATATTCGATATGACGTCATGGCGGGTTATAACTTTTTCAGATAACAGAAATGAGAAGACTCGCCGCCAAGGGAGTTGAAGATTGACATGAGCAGGCTCAAATCAACCCGGGGCCTAATGTTGGGGATATAACCCCGTGGTAAGACCCGCCCAGGAGGGGCCGGGTCATACCTGGCGGCTCATAGCCCCAGACCCATAAGATGGGCCGGAAGATGAAGGCCAGGTCGCGTGGCGGCTTACCAGATGGGCCAAGACGGAGGCCCGGAGACAGAAGATGGTAAGGAGACCCGGGCAGTTAAGCCGCCCGGAGACGGCTTGCCCAAGACGGCAAGGCGGCTTAGAGACAGAATAGGTTACGTTGTGTAAGACGGTTGGAGACTCGTGTAGCCCAGGGCCTTGACCTCCTATATAAAGGTGAGACCCTGGGGCGGCTTAGGGAAGAGACCAATTAGTCGAGAACTAGGTCAAGCGAATCTGCTACCTTGTAATCGATACTCCAATCAATACAACACAAGCAGGACGTAGGCTTTTACCTCTCCCGGAGGGGCCAAACCTGGGTAAACTCGTGTCCTTCGTCTCGATCAACCCCTTTGAGTCCACCCCTTTGGCGATGGCCTCGAACCTAAGTCCTCGGACATCTGCCATGATAAAACCACGACACTACTGCTAATTAGTAGTAGTGCGGTCAGAGAAAGGCGCTACAGGTATTCTTTTAGCAGTAGCGCTGGACTTTGAGCCGGCGCTACTGCTAATCGGTCCCATCCCGACCGACGGGGGCGACCGGTAGTAGTAGCGGCTGTCAGAGAGCAACGCTACTGCTAAAGGCGTAGCAGTAGCGCTCTTCCCGTCCCCGCGCTACTGCTAAGTATCGGTCCCCTCGCCTTATCATCTTACCCCGCGCGCCCCTCACTCCTCACTCTCAGATCTATCGCGCTGCCGCTCCCACATCCCCGCGCCGCCGCTCCGACGCACCGACCCTCCCCATGCAGCGGCTCCTACGCGGCGGCCCTCCCCGTCCCGGCCGTCCCCACGCGGCGGCTTCCCGTCCCGGTCATCCCCACGCGGCGGCTGCCCGTCTCGGCCCTCCCCACGCGGCGGCTCCCCGTCCCAGCCATCCACGCAGCGGTATCCCTCCCTCCTCTCTCCCATGTATGGATGAAATTTAGATGGTTAGATGAATGGATGGATGAAATTTAGATGGTTAGATGAATGGATGATGTAAATGGATGCATTTAGATGGTTGTGAATGGATGCATTTAGATGCTTGTGAATGGATGCATTTAGATGGTTAGATGGATGGATGATGTAAATGGATGCATTTAGATGGTTGTGAATGGATGCATTTAGATGCTTGTGAATGGATGCATTTAGATGGTTAGATGGATGAATGGATGCATTTAGATGAATGGATGCATATAGATGAATGGATGCATTTAGATGAATGGATGCATGCATTTAGATGGATGGATGGATGCATTTAAATTGTGTTACAAAGGTGCTTCGTGTCGTAACCGTAAAAAAATGTTTAAACATGCACACTTTAGTGGATTGCATCTAAACCATTGCTCCTATGGATCTGATTTCTTTATGAGATTTGTTCTATGTGATGTCTACTTAATATGTCCATTGTTAAGCAAATGTCATGCCAAATTTACAGGGATTCCCATGTCTCCTAAACATTCTCGTGAACAAGAGTTGGAGTGGCGGAGGTAGTTGCTGGCGCGGGGAAAAAGGATTGACGATGCAGTGTTCGGATGGAGAGATTGTATGCGGGAGCTGAAAGAGGCAGAGAATAAGTTTCGGGAGACTCAGTCTGGTTTCTGGGAGCACGAAGTCAATGAGTGCAGGTCTTACGCCGAAACACAACTAAAAGTTGCGGCAGACGTCATCTTCGCGGAGGCCAACGCTGCAGAGCATGCTCGGATGCCGCCTCAGAGTAGTCCCCACTTGGTTATGGAATGGGCGCTACAACAAGTGACATCTTCGTGCCCGGCTCAGAGAGCCCGATGGGGAAGTGTGGTCGGGATACTTCCGCCGAGAATGCCCCCACCACCACCAGATTCTGCTCATTAATAGTATTGTAGTAAGATTAATAGTATTGTAGTAAGATTAGTGGTATCGATCTAAGAGTTCGGTCTGGACTTGTAAGGTTTTTGAAGTCTAGTTATCTGTTTGAACTCAAGTTGTCATCAATTAATAACTTGTATCGCTATATCTTCGAGACATGAACGTGATCGACTATTAGTGATGATGATATGCATGTTGTTATTGTATAGAAGTTGTATCTGTATAAATAGATCAAAAAAACGCAAAAAAAAAACATAAAAATATTAGTAGTAGCGTTGGAAAAATATTACTTGCAGCGCGCTTGTAACAGTAGCGCTGGGTAAAACACGCGCTACTGCTAAAAACCGGCGCTACTAGGCTTTTCCTACGCCTACGAATGAGTCGCTTTCTCATGCATTTCCAGAACAAAAAAAGGGCCACCCCTTTCAGTTTTCTCTGCTTCCTAGCAACTTGAAAAAATCCCGTTCCGTTTAGCCTACCATGCATGAACAAAAAAAAGGGCCACCCCTTTCAGTTTAGCCTACATGATTGGTAGTTCATGCATGCACGTACGTGTACTCGAACAAGCGATCATTAGGTGTGTAACATTGTTTCTCGCAAAAAATCCCGTTCACGGCTCACACGTCCTGGATGTTATTAACTTATTATAACGGATGTTATCGTCGTTGCCAAAAACCACTCATTGTTCCTCTCAAAAAAAAAAAAACACTCATTGTTTGCCGTCACAACCACCTGCGGACAATCAGTTCGAACTATGAAGTTG
The DNA here is from genome assembly GCA_039707655.1 of Elymus sibiricus. Taxonomy (NCBI): domain Eukaryota; kingdom Viridiplantae; phylum Streptophyta; class Magnoliopsida; order Poales; family Poaceae; genus Elymus; species Elymus sibiricus. The sequence continues at coordinate 442,500,039 of CM077675.1, read as the reverse complement.
TTTATCCCAACCTGCTCAGCCAACGCAGGTCTCCCCCGAAGAGCGTAAGCTTCAGCCATCGGTGCATCAACCACATGCAGAGACACCTTGTTAGAAGCACCTATCTACTAGACACAGTAGAGAATTGGAAATTTTCATGTCTTTTAATTCTCTACGACACACCGAACAGGCACCAACCCTACTGTTGAATATATTTGTGCATGTATATTGTATCGTAGGCCCATCTTCTAGTTTTCCTGTATAGTTAAGGTAGAGGCCCATCTTGTACATCATATATACGTGCCTAGTGCACCGATCAATGTAGTTGTGTTGCACGGCCTAAACCTAGTCTTCTACATGGTATCAATCGCAAGTCGATCCTAACCCTACCCTAGCCGCCGCGGCCGCGCCTCCCTCGCGCCGCCGCCGCCGCCGCTGCCGCCACCCGCCGTCGCCGCCGGCTCCCCCTAGCCGCCGCCGCCGCACATCCTAACCTAGCCGCCGCCGCCACCGCCGCACCTTCCCTAGCGCCGCCGCCGCCACACACCGCCGCCGCCGCCGCTCCTCGAAGCCGCCGCCGCCGCTGTGTGTCGCCGCCGCCATCTATCCGCTGCCCTCCACTCCGATCTCAACCCTAGCTTCCGCTCTCCGTAGCCGCTGCACCTCTTGCCGCTGCTGCATCTCTCCTCCATCCCAACGCAACCGCTGCTGCCTTTTCTTCTCCTAGCCGCCGCCGCACCACCTAGCCGCCGGTGCTATGACCTTCACTAGCTCCTTCGCCTCCGGCGCCTTCAGCCCGTTCGACGGTTCCGCACCACCGGCACCGTTCTATCAAGCGTCGCCCTACCTCACCGGCCCGCAGCTGCAGGGCACCTACCCCATGCTGCCCTCTCCTCCGACGCAGCAGGCCGACGCCTACTACACCACCACCATGGTGCCTCCGATCATGCCTCCGACACCGTGTAACCAGGCTCTCATAGCGGCCCTTCCTTCACTAGTAGAAAACAGGGCTTTGGTCCAGGCCTGAAATCCCATTAATCCCGGTTCACTCACGAACCGGGACCCATGGGGGCATCGGTCCCTGTTCGTGAGGCCAGGGCGCCGGCCGGGCCTCGCTCCTGGCCCACAACCATTGGTCCCGGTTTGTGGCTGGAACCGGGACCAAATGGTGTCCTTTAGTCCCGGTTCCAGCCACAAACTGGGACCAATGGTTGGCCTATATATACCCCCTGCCTGCGAGCAGAGCAGTGCACTGCTCTGTTTTTTTGGCCGGCCGTGGGAGAGCTTTTGTGGTGCTCTAGCTCACCTCCTATGCACATGAGGTGTTCGATGAAATGCCCGAGCCACACTTAAGCTTTCTCCTCTCGAAGCTCCTTGTCCAAGCTCCATTTTCCTCAAGGTTTGTCTAGGTTTGGCGGTCCGTCCTGTCCCGTCCCCGTCCTCACCGCCGTCGATCGCCCGCGCCCATCTCGGCGCCGACACCACCGTGGTTAGCCTCTTCTTCTTATCTTCTTTCTAAAAGAAAAAAAGTTCTTACTTGTATAATTTAGATAGATACTTGTGTAATTTTCTTACTTTTATTATTGTTTGTTATTATATAATGCGATGGTTTTGGTATCTGCCTCCGTTGGCCCTCGTCCTGTCTATGATTCAGATGTGGTATATATTATCTTTTATAACTATTTGTTTTATTTAGTGTTTATGACAATTAAGCCGACCAACGTAACATAGATTTTTTAATCTAGGAGGTATGTGAACCGGAAATTTCAACCGACATAGAAATTCTTGTCGAGAAGTTAAATTTGGTTGAAAAAGAAAACAATTACTTGAAAGAAAAATTACAAAGAGTTGAAGAGGAGAAGATGAAATTGGAGTTGAATGTTGCCGATGTCGTTGACGATCACAAGATCAAGATGGATGCAATGCGCTTGAAGATTAGAAAGATTAGAAAATATGCCATTCATACTAAGGCTTGGTATCATTATGCCGTTGGATCAATTGGTACCTTAGTTGCGGTTATGATCGCATTTGTTGTTGCATTTAAATTTTATAGTTTCAATGTATGTTTTAATTACATGCTCTAGAGAGCTATATGTTGTTCAATAATGAGAACTATGTATGAACGTTATGTATTTATTTTGGTCACTACTGTACTTTGGCTTTAATGTGATGATGAATTTCTATTAATTTGGTCACTTCTCTATTCATGATATGCTGTAATGGTTTTTAATACACTTTATTATATAACGCACGTAGATGAACCGGCAATGGATGTACGGTGACCAACGCACCTCCGAGTATATTAAGGGCCTGCATAATTTTCTCGAAGCGGCTGAGGCAAACAAGCAGAATGGTTTTATGCATTGTCCATGTACTGTCTGTGAGAATACGAAGGCTTTCTCCAACTCTAAAACCCTTCACTTCCACCTGCTTGAGAAGGGTTTTATGCCACACTATAATGTTTGGACCAAGCACGGAGAAAGAGGGGTTATGATGGAAGACAACGAAGAAGAAGAGGATGATGACAACTACCCGTCCCCTGAATACGGTGATGCTGCAATGGGGGAAGCTGAAGATCAAGAGGAACCAGACGATGTGCCCGATGATGATCTTCGCCGGGTCATTGTTGATGCACAGAGAGAATGCGAAAGTGAAAGGGAGAAGTTGAAGTTCGATCGCATGTTAGAGGATCACAAAAAAGGGTTGTACCCAAATTGCGAAGATGACAACAGAAAGCTCGGTACCACACTGGAATTGCTGCAATGGAAGGCAGACAATGGTATATCTGACAAGGGATTTAGTTCGCTACTGAAAATAATGAAGAAGAAGCTTCCAAAGGATAACGAATTGCCCGGCAGTACGTATGAAGAAAAGAAGGTTCTATGCCCTCTAGGATTGGAGGTGCAGAAGATACATGCATGCCCTAATGACTGCATCCTCTGTCGCGTTGCGTACGAGGATTTGAACGCATGCCCGGTATGCGGTGCGTTGCGGTATAAGATCAGAAGAGATGACCCTGGTGATGTTGAGGGCCAGCGCACCAGGAAGAGGGTTCCTGCCAAGGTGATGTGGTATGCTCCTATAATACCACGGTTGAAACGTCTATTCAGAAACAAAAAGCATGCCGAGTTGATGCAATGGCACATAAAAGACCGTAAGAAAGACGGGAAGTTGAGAGCACCCGTTGACGGGTCGCAGTGGAGAAAGATCGAGAGAAAGTGGAGCGACTTTACAGGTGACCCAAGGAACGTATGGTTTGGTTTAAGTGCAGATGGCGTTAATCCTTTTGGGGAGCAGAGCAGCAAGCATAACACATGGCCTGTGACTCTATGTATGTATAACCTTCCTCCTTGGTTGTGCATGAAGCGGAAGTTCATTATGATGCCAGTGCTCATCCAAGGCCCTAAGCAACCCGGCTATGACATTGATGTGTACCTAAGGCCATTAGTTGATGAACTTTTATAGCTATGGAATAGAAGAGGTGTACGTGTGTGGGATGAGAACGAACAGGAGGAATTTGACCTACATGCGTTGCTGTTTGTAACCATCAACGATTGGCCTGCTCTTAGTAACCTTTCAGGACAGACAAACAAGGGATACCACGCATGCACACACTGTTTAGATGACACCGACAGTATATATTTGGACAAATGCAGGAAGAATGTGTACCTGGGGCATCGTCGATTTCTTCCGACCAACCATCATTGTCGAAAGAAAGGAAAGCATTTCAAAGGTGTGGCAGATCACCGGAAGAAGCCCGCCCTCCATACTGGTGATCACATACTTGATATGGTCAATGATTTACAAGTAATCTTTGGAAAGGGTCCTGGCGGACTATCTGTTCCGACTGACGATGCGGGACGCGCACCCATGTGGAAGAAGAAATCTATATTTTGGGACCTACCCTATTGGAAAGACCTAGAGGTCCGCTCTGCAATCGACGTGATGCACGTGACGAAGAATCTGTGCGTGAACCTGCTAGGCTTCTTGGGAGTGTATGGGAAGACAAAAGATACACCGGAGGCACGGGAGGAACAGCAACGTGTGCATGAAAAAGACGGCATGCATCCAAAGCAGTATGAAGGTCCTGCCAGCTATGCTCTTACCAAAGAAGAGAAGGAAATCTTCTTTGAATGCCTGCTCAGTATGAAGGTCCCGTCTGGCTTCTCGTCGATTATAAAGGGAATAATAAATATGGCAGAGAAAAAGTTCCAGAACCTAAAGTTTAATGACTGCCACGTGATTATGACGCAACTTCTTCCGGTTGCATTGAGGGGGCTTCTACCGGAAAACGTTCGATTAGCTATTGTGAAGCTATGTGCATTCCTCAATGCAATCTCTCAGAAGGTGATCGATCCAGAAATCCTGCCAAGGTTAAGGACTGATTTGCTGCAATGTCTTGTTAGTTTCGAGCTGGTGTTCCCACCATCCTTCTTCAATATCATGACGCACGTCCTAGTTCATCTAGTCGACGAGATTGTCGTTCTGGGCCCTGTATTTCTACACAATATGTTCCCCTTTAAGAGGTTCATGGGAGTCTTAAAGAAATATGTTCGTAACCGTGCTAGGCCAGAAGGAAGCATCTCCATGGGTCATCAAACAGAGGATGTCATTGGGTTTTGTATTGACTTCATTCCTAACCTTAAGAAGATTGGTCTCCCTCAATCGCGGTATGATGGGAGACTGGCTGGAAAAGGCACGCTAGGAGCGGACTCAATAATATGTAGGGACAGGCATTCTTGGTCTCAAGCACACTACACAGTTCTACAGAATTCTACCTTGGTGACCCCGTATGTCGATGAACACTAGAATATTCTGCGCTCCAAACACCCGGAGCAGTGTGACGACTGGATTACATATGAACACATCAGGACTTTCGGCAGGTGGTTGCAAACACGTCTCATGGGTGACAACACTGTTTCTGATGAGTTGTACTCGTTGGCCAGGGGACCATCTTCGACTGTATTGACTTACAAAAGGTACGAGATAAATGGGAATACATTTTACACGATCGCCCAAGATCAAAAGAGCACCAACCAAAACAGCGGTGTCCGCTTTGATGTAGCAACCAATAGGGGAAAGGACACATATTATGGTTACATAGTGGACATATGGGAACTTGACTATGGACATGATTTCAAGGTCCCTTTGTTCCACTGCAAATGGGTCAATCTGTCAGGAGGCGGGGTACAGGTAGACCCACAGTACGGAATGACAACAGTGGATCTAAACAATCTTGGGTACACAGACGAACCATTCGTCCTAGGCAATGATGTGGCGCAGGTTTTCTATGTGAAGGACATGTCTACCAAACCGAGAAAAAGAAAAGACAAGGAAGCGAATACATCATACGATGAGCCAAAGCGCCACATAGTTCTTTCAGGAAAAAGAGACATCGTGGGATTGGAGGGCAAGACAGACATGTCTGAAGATTATGAAAAGTTTCATGAAATCCCTCCCTTCAAAGTCAAGGCTGACCCAAGCACCCTGTTAAACGATGAAGATTATCCATGGTTACGGCGCAATAAGCAAAGGACACAAGCGAAGAAAAAGTGAAGACTTTCTCTCCACGACTATATCATTGCAGTTACATGTGAAGAAATGAAATACCTTTTGTAACAGATGAGTTTTCGTATGAAACCCTGATACTCCGAAAGAGATTGTCCGTTTTGTACACGAAGTGCATCCATTTTTTGTCGTAACCCTCTCAACTTTTTAGCACATGCTATGTGGGTGAAATGATGATACCATGCCAACTTTCAACCTTTTCAGAGTTCATTTGTAGTGCTTTTCAATTTCAGGGTCATTTAGCTCAAAAAAATCAGTAAATGCATGAAAAATACCAAATGAAGTCAGAAAGGGTTGAAAATTGATGATGTGGCTTTGAATGGTGCATTTTGAACACACAAAAAGTCTGGAGTTCAAATAAGTTCAAAAAAATGAAATCCCTTTCTAACAGATGAGTTTTCGTCTGAAACCCTGATACTTCAAAAGAGATTGTCCATTTTGTACACGAAGTGCATCCAGCTTTTTCCGTAACCCTCTCAACTTTTTAGCACAAGCTATGTGGGGGAAATGATGATACCATGCTAACTTTCAACCTTTTCAGAGTTCATTTGTAGTGCTTTTCAATTTCAGGGTCATTTAGCTCAAAAAAATCACTAAATGCATGAAAAATACCAAATGAAGTCAGAAAGGGTTGAAAATTGATGATGTGGCTTTGAATGGCGCATTTTGAACACAAAAAATGTCTGGAGTCCAAATAAGTTCAAAAAAATAAAATCCCTTTGTAACAGATGAGTTTTCGTCTGAAACCCTGATACTTCGAAAGAGAATGTCCATTTTGTACACGAAGTGCATCCATCTTTTGCCGTAACCCTCTCAACTTTTTAGCACATGCTATGTGGGTGAAATGATGATACCATGCCAACTTTCAACCTTTTCAGAGATCATTTGTAGTGCTTTTCAATTTCAGGGTCATTTAGCTCAAAAAAATCAGTAAATGCATGAAAAATACCAAATGAAGTCAGAAAGGGTTGAAAATTGATGATGTGGCTTTGAATGGTGCATTTTGAACACACAAAAAGTCTGGAGTTCAAATAAGTTCAAAAAAATGAAATCCCTATGTAACAGATGAGTTTTCGTCCGAAACCCGGATACTTCGAAAGAGATTGTCCATTTTGTACACGAAGTGCATCCAGTTTTTGCCGTAACCCTCTCAACTTTTTAGCACATGCTATGTGGGTGAAATGATGATACCATGCCAACTTTCAACCTTTTCAGAGTTCATTTGTAGTGCTTTTCAATTTCAGGGTCATTTAGCACAAAGAATGAAGTAATAGCAAAAAGAATGAACTAGAAAACTTTTATGAAACTCTAATAGCAAAAATAATGAACTAAAAATAATCAATTAAAAAATTCTGTTATGATCAACTAAAACAAAACTATAATATTCTTCAATAGCAAAAAGAATCAAATAAAAAGCTTTTATAAAACTCTAATAGCAAAAGAAATCAACTAAAAATATATTATAAACCTCTAGTATTTATGAAACTAAAATTATATAAAATTTACGCAACTAAAGTTATCAAAGTATTTTTTGTTCAAAACATTAATAGCAAAAAGAATTTTCATAAAGAATTTTTTTTGTTAGAAACTTTAATAGCAAACTAAAATAACAAAATCTGTTTTTGATTAAAACAGACATTTAAATTAACCTAAAAATTACCAAATTGAATATAATGATAAAACACAGTAATATTAAATAGCAGGAAAAAGAATCACTCAATAATCTATTTTTATAGTAAAGTTATTCACAAACTAGTGATTCACACCAATTTAAAAGAATTCAAATTTAAACTATTCAAATTTGGAAACTAATGGCACTAACAGAAAGTTTATAATTTTTGTGACCTAAAAGCAAAAAGAATCACTGAAAAACTGTAAGTAGAAACAAAAGAAAATAAATAAAGCAAAAAAGAAAACAAAAAAACTGGAAAAAAATTAAAAAAAATGCCGCCTACTGGGCCACCACGGCCTGAATACGACTAGAAACCCAATCAGCTAGTTGGGCCAGGATTCAGGCCCGCAGCAGGCCCAGAAGGCCCACAGGCAGAGGTGTGTGCGATTAGGCCTGTGAGCCTGCAGTTGAGAGGAGCTCGAGAGGGCTGGCGTAACAGCGCTTATAAACCACTATCGAGCCCTCTCAGCTAGCGAGGTGGGACTAAACTTTTGGCCCCGGGCAGCACCACCCTTTAGTCCCGGTTGGTGGAACCAACCGGGACCAATACCAACCTTTGGTCCCGGTTGGTGCCACCAACCGGGACCAATGCCGCCCTTTAGTTCCGGTTGGTGCCACCAACCGGGACCAAAGGTCTCTGCTTCCCGCCCTTTGGACAGACGAAAAGAGACCTTTGGTTCCGGTTGGTGGCACCAACCGGGACTAAAGGGCGGCATTGGTCCCGGTTGGTGGCACCAACCGGGACCAATGCTGAGTGTATATAAGCAGCACTTGTGAAATTTCACAATTTTCATCGCCAGTTCGCCCGACAACACCGAGCTCCTCGACGCTGCCAGGCTGCCCCGACGCCGTCCGCCGCCCACGCCGTCGCCGTCGCCGTGCCCCTGCCCCGTCGTTGCCATCGCCGTCGCCGCGCCCCTGCCCCGTCGTCGCCGTCGCCGTCGTCGTCGCCGTTGCCGTCATCGTCCCCGAGCCCGCGGCCCTGCCCCGCCCCGAGCCCACGCCCCTGCCCCGCCCGCGAGCGCGCCCGGCCGCGCCCCTGCCCCGGCCCGCCCCCGCCGTCGCCGTCGTCGTCCTCGAGCCCGCGGCCCTGCCCTGCCCCCGAGCCCATGCCCCTGCCCCGCCCCCGAGCGCGCCCGGCCGTGCCCCTGCCCCGGCCCGCCGTCGCCGTCACCGGCGCCCTCGCCGCCCCCGCCGTCGCCCTCGCCCTCGCCCTCGCCGGCCGCCCCCGCTGTGAGCCGCCGCCGCCCCGGCTCTGTGCAATTTTTTTATATATATGTTGATTTTTTTATATGATGAATGTTTTTGTTCATATATAATGTATATATGTATGTGGCTATATGTATGTATGGATGGATGTATATATGATGTTTTTTTGTTCATAGCATTTTTTTGTTCATATATGTATTTTTTTTCATATATGTGGCTATATGTATTTTTTTGTTCATAGCATTTTTTTGTTCATATATGTATTTTTTTTCCATGTATGTATGTGGCTATGTATGTATGGATGGATAGCATTTTTTTATGTTGATAGAATATTTTGTCGATTTCCTACCCCCTCCCGCCCCTACCCGACAAACTCTCGAGGCCACCCAAACCCCTAGAAGAAAACTCCGGTAACTTCGACATGAGGGGGGACGTCGGACATATCGGGCGACCAACTCTCGAGGCCACCCAAACCCTAGAAAAAAAGAGTTGTCGGTCTCCTACCCCCTCCCGCCCCTACCCGACAAACTCTCCAGGCCACCCAAACCCCTAGAAGAAAACTCCGGTAACTTCGACGTGAGGGGGGACGTCGATCAACCCCCTCTCGCCCGGCCAACTCTCGAGGCCACCCCAAACCGGAACAAGTCTAGATATATTGAGGCCACCCCAAACCCTAGAAGAGTTGTCGAGGCCACCCAAATTTACCAAGTTAAAAGAGCGTTGTCGAGGCCACCTCCCCGATAACTTCGACATGAGGGGAGACGTCGGACATGACATGAGGGGGGACGTCGGACGTCGGACATGAGGGGTGAGCATCGTTGTCGTCTACCCCCTCCCCGATAACTTCGACATGAGGGGGGACGTCGGACATGACATGAGGGGTGAGCGTCGTTGTCGTCTACCCCCTCCCCGATAACTTCGACATGAGGGGGGACGTCGGACATGTCATGTGGAATTTTTTTTGTTCATATAGAAAACTCCGGTAACATAGATTTATCTCGAATGCCCCCATTATGGATGTGCACAAGTTGATCCAATTTTTTTCTGATCTCATCTATATATATATTCTTCTATATGTCACGTTGTCTGTCAAAGTATTGAAGAAATCCATGGCTTCATCATTAGCCGGAAGTAACATGCGTATGATGCTACGAAGCTCTTCAAAGTTGTTGTGGAACGGAGTTCCGGATAGAATAATTCGCTTTTTGGTACGAATTTCAGCAAAGGCCTTCCAAATAGCGATATTCGGAAGGCTCTTGCTGAACTTCGTACCAAAAAGCTAATTAATTATCCTATCCGGGACTCCGTTCCAAAACAATTTTGGAGAGCTTCGTACCATTATGCACCTGTTACTTCCGGCTAATGATGAAGCCATGGTTTTCTTGAATCCTTTGACACTAGACAACGTGACATATAGAAGGGTAGATGAGATCAGGAAAAATATGGACCATTTTCTGCACATTCAGAATGGCGCCATTTTGTTAATTAAATCCCTTAAAGGTTAAAAGAATCCCTTGTTTGACATTCATGAGAGAGGCGGTCCGGACGTCAGACATTCATGAGAGAGGCGGTCCGGACGTCGGACATTCATGTTTGTATATTAATTGCCATGTTGTAATATTTGCAGAAACTATGGATCAAAGAGACTTGGAACAAGAACAGTTGTTGGGGGAGATAATCCTCGCCGGACGTGATGTCTTGTCGTTTCTCAACGACACCGATGGTCTAGAAGGAGAGGATGACGGCTCCGGTGATCGAACAATGGAGGAGGAAGGACATGATCATGATGGCTCCGGTGACCGAATGCGGGAGGAAGGAGACCATGATGACGGCTCCGGTGACCGAATGGAGGAGGGAGCTGTTGCAAAGTCCGGCGAGGTATATATATTAATTAAGCCTGTGCTAACTAGCTAATTGATGCATTAATTGTTTTGGTATGTACATATATTAACTCTTCTTTCTTCTTTTATAGCCCTCCGGATCGAGCCAAACTCCGGTAACGAGACGAGGCCCAAAGAAGAGGTTGCGCAAGGATGAAAGGTTCATGATCACAGCACTCGCGGACGATGGCCATCCGATTGAACCCAAGCGGACCAAGGACGCATTTTCTGCTCAGTGCGGAGCTATTGTTAGGGACAATATCCCGATCAGCATCAAGCAATGGAATAAGCCTAAGGACGACGCCCCTGAAGGTGATTATGTCACCGATAGACAGAAAGATGATCTTTGGACCGCGCTGAAGGCAAATTTCACCGTACCGCCAGAGGAGGATCCGAATAGGCCAGTTATAGAGCCACTGGTCAAGGCGTGTGATCTTAAGAAGATGACAGATCTATTCAGGAGGTGGAAGAATGAGTTGAAATCAAAGTTTGTCGACAAAGGGAAGACTCCAGAATTCACCGGCCGATTTGAGAAGATAAGAGATCACTGGCCCGCATTTGTGGCCTACAAGACATCGGACAAGAGTAAGAAAATGTCAGAGACAAACAAGAACAATGCTGCAAAGAGGCAGTATCACCATCACACGGGGTCAGGTGGCTACCTCAAAGCCCGGCCGTTGTGGGATAAAGCTGAGAATGACCTGATTGCTAAAGGGGTCGTACCACAGACATTGAACTGGCCAGACCGTTCAAGGACTTGGTTCTTCGGGGTTGGGGGAACTTTGGACCCTGAAACAGGGAAGTGCCGTTGGACGGACGAGCAACTTGCAATACCCGTCACGAAGCTTCAGAAGTATATCACCGCAGCGCAGGAAGGGACGTTCATTCCCGACAGAGAGAAGGATTAGCTGACTGAGGCCCTAGGGAATGCTGAGCACCCTGGACAAACACGAGGCACACCAGGCTCCGTTCCGTGGAAGGTTGGGTTTCCCAACGCAGGCGGTTACAGAAGCCGGGAGAGAAAGAGGAAAGCGGAGCTGAGCGACATGCAGAAGATCAATGCAAGACTACAAAAGCTAGAGGAACTTGAGAGCCAGCGAGCTGCCGGCCAACCATCTCAGCGGCACGAAGCTACCCCAGAAGCTACCTCACCATCTCAGCGGAGAAGCAGCGTGGCTTCCACGGAGCCCGTTCAGCCTGACTTCACGGCTCCTATCTACCCCGTGGATACTATCACGGAGGATCAACATTGCGAGCTTATGACGAAATGCCGAAACCTCACTTTCGAGGCGGCTGTCGGCTCTGTTGCACCTCCTCAACCCAACGGAACTTTTCACTGCCTTCCGATTCCACATGGCTATGCTGTTGTGATGGGGGATGAAGTAATGGAGGGATTTGAGGAGCTCGAGCTTTACCACTCTACAGGTGAAGGGGAGAATCAGCTGGTTCGTGCTCTGAGGAGTACATGTCTATGGCAGAAGGAGTACATCAAGCTTCCAAACTGGACGCCTCCGCCTCCTCCTCCTCCTACGGCGAGTCAGGGCACTCCGCCTCCTCCTCCTCCTCCTCCTCCGGCGAGTGATCAGGGCACCCCGCCTCCTTCTTCGGCTCCTCCGACGCGTGAGGGCACTCCGCCTCCTCCTTCGCCTACTCCGGCGCGTTGGAGCAGTCCGCCTCCTCCTCCGCCTCGTCGGCAATGGTGGAAGACAGACGCCGCCGCTCCGGCTCCTCCGGCGCGTCGGAGCACTCCGCCTCGTAAGCAACGACGGAAGAGAGACGCCGCCGGTCCGGCGGCTAGCAGTACAAGCAGAGGCGGGAGGCAATTCAGATACGGTCCATCTCTCAAGCCTGTGGAAAAGTTACCGTATGAGAGGACCGAGTCTGAAAACGAGGAGATATGTCGTGCCCAAGTGAGGGTCCATTTTGCAAAGAAAACTCCACCTCCGAAGGAGAAGCTAGATCCGGTGAAAGTGAAGTGCACTATCGATGCCCTGAAGCGTCCACCACCGCCTCCGCCGGATTCCAGCTTTGTCCGCTGTATTAAAAAGACATATCAAGATGCGCGGTAGTCGGGAAGTACTTCCAGTGATGCAAGGTTAGCAAAACGAAGAAGTGGCAAAAAAAATCCCCAGCTCGGCGAACAGGCGAACCAATCGTGCCCCCCGCTCAAGGTGTCTAGCCATATCGTCGCTAATCATCCGGGGATGGTGCCCGGTACCAATCCTGGTGATTACCTGAGGGATGATGTACAGTTTGAGCCATTGGAGGTGGACGAATTCAGTTACCGGTACGGGCAGCCTCTCGTCAAACCTGATCATCCTCCTCTAACAACGATGATGCAAAAATTCCATGAATGGTACATGAAAACCTGCAGCGAGTCTGGGAGGGATACTTTGACGCTGAGAATTAAAGAGGAGCACGACCTCGTTGGAATGGATCAGTTGTCTGTTGAATTTGACGAGTTATTCCAGTTATACAATCAAAAGGCACTCGACAAAACAATCTTGACTTGCTACTGTCTGTAAGTACTACTTCTGTAATTAAGTCTCTATATATAGCTCAGCTCTTTCATTGCATGTATATATAATTATCCTCACTATATTATGCAGATTGAAGATCGTCGAATGCAGAAAAGCACAAATCTATGACATTGGGTTCATTAACCCAAATATCATACATGAGTTTACGGTTAAAAACAATGTCACACAAACCGAGGACAACTTGCTACAATCGTTGCTTAAAAATCAAAACAAAGAGACAATACTCTTTCCTTACAACTTCAAGTGAGTGTTACTGTCTTGTGCATATTCGGTTTCCCTTATTACTCAAGGTTATAGTAATGTAATTGATGAGTTATGCATGCGTGCGCAGGTTCCACTTTATTCTACTAGAGATTAAGCTTGAGCGGGGAGTAGTAATCGTCTTAGACTCGAAAAGAAAAGATCCCCAGGAATATGCGGACATGACTGAAATGCTCCAGAAGTAAGTTCAATCGATCAATATCGCATCATATCGGCAACTTTGTTCATTTCCTGATATCAAGTAATTATTTTCTTTGTCTGGCAGGGTTTGGAAAGAGTTCACCGCAATTGTTCCGGCACTGCCGAGGGAGCTGCAATTTACACACCCGAAAGTAAGTACTACTAGCTAGTTCCGCGCATCTCCCATTGATTCTAGTTTCATCAATACCATTTATCATGCTTGATTGAACTCTATTTCTCCTAAAGTGCTTGTGGCAGGAAACCGGGAATGATTTTTGTGGATACTACGTTTGCGAGTTCATCTACAACGCGACGACCCCTAAGCGGGGCTACTCTGAAAAACAATTTCAAGTGCGTAAGCAATAATATTCACAATTTTATTTTATTACCATGATTTGTGTTGAGTTTCATTCATATATATGTATTGACCCCCTTCTTCAAATTAGATGTGGCAGATGTGGGATGAACTCCTACCACATGATCGCATACGAGCAATTCAAGAGGAATTGGCGGGATTCTTTCTTGACCACGTCATAAATAAAGCCGGAGAATACCATCTGGAATTTGACATTAGATGTTAGGGATTGTAAGAGATCTTATATTGTATATATGTAGCTAGTAGCGTCGGATAGATATACGAAAACTTGTTGTTCGACCAATCTCTCGGAGAAAGAGAGGTCGATCACTTCTCTCTGTATATGTTCATGACGATCTTGTGTACTTAATGGTTCCTTCATTTGCTTACTAGCTAGCGTGTCGAGTTCTCTCTATAGTAGCTACCGTCGACCAAGCACGGAGAAAGAGAGGACACTTCTCTCTATTAGCTAGCTAACACAATATGAAACCCCTAAATTAACCCTCCAAAACCCCCTAAACCCCCCCCCCCCCTTTCAAAAAAAAACCCCAGCTCCTGCCAGATGCTGACACGTGGATGCATTTTGGTCCCGGTTGGTGTTACCAACCGGGACTAAAGGTCCTCCTGCCTGGGCTCCCCACAGCGGCCACGTGGAGCTCCTTCTGTCCCGGTTCCTAAGCGAACCGGGACTAAAGGTTTTGGGCTTTAGTCCCGACCCTTTAGTCCCGGTTCCAGAACCGGGACTAATGGGCCTCTGGAACCGGGACAAATGGGCCTTTTTCTACTAGTGCTTCGGCTCCCTCACCGAGTAACTACATCGGTGGCAGTGATTGGTATATGGATACGGGTGCCTCCGCTCACATGGCCGCTCATCCTGGTGATACCCATACTTTTCATCCCGTTCATACTTCCACACAAATCACCGTCGGTGATGGTTCTTCTTGACCCATTACACATATGGGACATGCATTCTTTCCTTCGTCATCCATGCCACTGTCTATGTCTAACATACTTATTTCTCCTAACCTCATTAAGAATCTTGTTGCCATTCGATATCTCACACGTGAAAATCCTATTACTGTTGAATTTGACAAGTGTGGCTTTTCTGTCAAGGACGCCCGTACCCGGATGATCCTCTACCGATGTGACAGCCCTGATGAGCTCTACCCAGTACACCCACCGTCCTTCACCGCCACCACTCCAGTTGCCTTCTCTGCTAGTGTGGATCTTTGGCACGCTCGTTTGGGTCATCCCAACCCTGCTACACTTCGTCATATTCTTCAGACTTTCAGTTTTTCCTGTGATAAAATCGCCGATCACACTTGTCATGCTTGTCGTCTAGGCAAACATGTTCGTCTTCCATTTAGTGCATCAACCACCATAGCATCATATCCTTTTGAATTAATTCATAGTGATGTCTGGACTTCTCCCGTTGCAAGTAATACGGGCTATCTTTACTATCTTGTTCTCCTTGATGATTTTTCGCACTATGTGTGGACCTTCCCATTGCGGCGCAAGTCCGATACTATATCCACTCTCGCTGCCTTTTACTCTTATGTTTCCACGCAGTTTGGGCGTCCCATTCTCGCGTTACAAACAGATAACGGGAAGGAGTTTGACAACCTGGCTGTTCGCACTCTCCTCACCACACATTGCACGACATTTCGTCTCACTTGCCCCTATACTTCGTAACAGAACGGTCGAGCTGAACGCATTCTTCGCACTCTTAATGACTGCGTTCGCACGCTTCCCTTTCACGCCAATGTGCCTCCATGCTTTTGGCCTGACGCTCTCGCCACCGCATCACTCCTCATTAACATCCGTCCCTGTCGTACTCGCGGGAACTTTGCACCCCATCATCTTCTCTTCGGTGCACCACCCTCTTATGATGAGCTTCGCATCTTCGGCTGTCTCTGCTATCCTAGCATCGCCGCTACCGCGCCTCATAAGCTTGCGCCTCGCTCTGTCGCTTGCATCTTCCTTGGCTACCCACCTAACACTAAAGGATACCGCTGCTATGATCCCGTCTCACATCGTGTTTTCACCTCCTGACACGTTTACTTTGATGAGAAGGTGTTTCCATTTCAGTAGGTACCTCCCGTCACCACGTCGCCGCCAGCCACCGGCGGCCCTCCGGCGACCCCGTCTGGTGGATGGCCCCGCTTGGCTCTTGGACCGCCTCCGGGCTTCAGCGGTCCTCGCGCCGTGGGACGAGCTGCGCCTCGCGCCCCCACGACGCCCTCGCCAACTCCGCCCTCCTCGTTAGCCGCCTCGTCGCCGGCATCTTCGCCGGCCGCCTTGTCGTCGGCCGCCTCAGGCGCTGCCCCGTCGCCGGCCACTTTGCCGGCTGCTTCGTCGCTGTCGGCCTCTTCGCCGGCTGCCTCGAGCGCGGCCTCGGTTGCCCCCTCGGGCTCCACCTCGGGCGCGCCCTCCTCCTCAGGAGGGGCCGCCCCCTCGGGCTCCCTCTTGGCCTCGGCTTCTGACGCGGCCGGCTCATCATCACCGCATACGCCCGCCGCGGTCCCGGAGCTGCCGCCTCGCCCTCTCACTCGGGCCAGGGCCGGCATCTACCGCCTGAGTCTGCGGTACTCTAGCGACGAGTATCTCCTCGCTGGCTCCATCACCGAGCCGTCACCGATTCCTACGTCCGCCAGAGCAGCCCTACGTGATCCTCACTGGCTCGCTGCGATGCAGGAAGAGTTCGATGCCCTTCAGCGGAACCATACCTGGACACTGGTTCCTCGGCCTCCTCGCGCCAACGTCATCAGCGGCAAGTGGGTTTTTCGTCATAAGACTCGCTCGGATGGCACGCTTGAGCGCTATAAGGCTCGCTGGGTGGTCCGTGTTTTTCGGCAGCGTGCTGGTGTTGACTTCACTGAGACGTTTGCACCAGTTGTCAAACCGGGCACGATCCGCACCGTCCTTTAGCTGGCGGTCTCTCGTGGCTGGCCTGTTCACTAGATGGATGTCTCCAACGCCTTTCTTCATGGTCACCTTGAGGAGCAGGTTTACTGTGAGCAACCCACTGGTTTCGTCGACGCCTCTCATCCTGGTCATGTGTGCTTGCTGTCTCGGTCTCTCTACGGCCTCAAGCAAGCACCTCGTGCCTGGTACCAGCGCATCGCCGGTTTTCTTAAGACACTGGGCTTCTGCGTCACCCGCTCGGATGCCTCGTTGTTTGTCAAGCACCGCGGCGACACGACTGCTTACTTGCTGCTTTACGTCGACGACATCATCCTGACGGCCTCCTCCGCAGTCCTTCTTCAGCAGATTACTCTCCGGCTGCGTGACGAGTTTGCCATCAAGGATTTGGGTGCTCTTCATTACTTCCTTGGCATTGAGGTTGTTCGGCGACCCGACGGCTTCTTTCTTCATCAACAAACGTATGAGCATTAGCTGCTTGAGCGCGCCGGTATGCTCAACTGTCATCCTGTTGCTACTCCTGTTGACACGAAGGCCAAGGTTTTTGCTCTGGATGGTTCACTGGCGTCGGACGCCCCATTCTACCGGTCGATTGTTGGTGCTCTCCAGTATCTGACGCTCACCAGACCAGACTTGCAGTATGATGTCCAGCAGGTGTGTCTCCATATGCACGCCCCTCGTGACTCCCATTGGACGCTCGTGAAACGGATTCTCCGCTATATCCGTGGCACGATGTCCCTCGGACTCACCCTCACGGCGTCCACCTCTATGGAGATGGTGGCCTATTCCGATGTTGATTGGGTCGGCTGTCCTGACACACGGCGCTCCACTTCCGGCTACTGTGTCTACCTCGGTCCCTCCCTCATCTCGTGGTCGTCAAAACGACAACCCACGGTGTCGCGCTCTAGCGCGGAGGCTGAGTATCGAGCAGTGGCGAACGCAGTCGCCGACTGCACTTGGCTCCGACAGCTACTTCAAGAGTTGCATCATGACGTATCGCAGGCCACGGTTGTCTACTGTGACAACGTCTCTGCCGTGTACCTTTCCGCCAACCCCGTTCATCATCGTCGGACCAAGCACATCGAGCTCGACATCCACTTTGTGCGCGAACAGGTAGCCCTTGGCCGCACTCGCGTTTTCCATGTTCCGACCGCACAACAGTTTGCGGATGTGATGACTAAGGGACTGCCTACTTCCACCTTCGAGGAGTTTCGATCCAGTCTCTGTGTCTCTGGCGACGCTTCGACTGCGGGGGGGGGGGGGGGGGGGGGGTGTTGAATATATTTGTGCATGTATATTGTGTCGTAGGCCCACCTCCTAGTTTTCCTGTATAGTTAAGGTAGAGGCCCATCTTGTACATCATATATACGTGCCTAGTGCACCGATCAATGTAGTTGTGTTGCACGGCCTAAACCTAGTCTTCTACACCTACGTATATGTTAATGCTCATTACTATAGATTCTAGTTTTATTAATTTTGGATGAGCCTACACTAGTAGAAAACGGCCCATCAGTCCCGGTTCCAGAGGGCCTTTAGTCCCGGTTCTGGAACCGGGACTAAAGGGTCGGGACTAATGCCCAAAACCTTTAGTCCCGGTTGGCTTACGAACCGGGACTAAAGGCCCTCCACGTGGCCGCTCTCTGTGCGTGGGCTGGAGGACCTTTAGTCCCGGTTGGTGTTACCAACCGGGACTAAAGACTCCACCTTTAGTCCCGGTTGGTAACACCAACCGGGACTAAAGGAATTTTTTTTTAAAAAAAATTCAATTTTTTTTTTAAATTTTTTGATTTGTTTTTAATTTTTTCTGATTTTCAAATTTTGAATTATTTGACAATTTAATCTCTAATCACCACTCCTCAGTGCTTCAGAATTTAATCTCTAGTCTCTAATCAGCACTCATTCCAAATCGTCTAACTTCCCGGCCAGTCACCCATCCTCTCACTACTCCAGCCCCAGCACGCTTAACTTTCAGGTTCTATCTCCCCAAGTTTCCAAGTCTGCACTTGTTGTTTTGATGACAATAGTAAGCTATCAATCCTGTTAACCCTTAGATCTTGATGTCACATGATTTAATTTTTTGAATTCCAAACAATTATTAAAATAAACAACAATGATTAACAAACAACAATGATTAATTTAAAAACTAAAAAATACTTCAAAAAAAGGAAAAAAATTCAAAAAAATCAAAAATTATCAAAAATCAAAAAATCCAAAATAATACAAAAAGGTCAAAATAAAATAAGTAATAATAATATTGAATTTCAATGAAAATAAAATAAGTAATATTATTATTATTATTATTTTGCCATTTATTCATTTAAAATGGCATAATTAATATCTTTAAATCTGTAAATCAAAATTCGACAAATAATATATCCATTATTATCAGAAAAATGTGACCATGATGTCACACGCTTCACCGTTTGAGTTTGAAACTATTATTCTAAAAAACAATAATTATTTAGTAACACTAATATTTATTGAATAAGTAGTTCGACCACAGTTTGACCACTGTTTGACCAGAGTTTGACCACATTTCATTTTTTTAAACTTATATTAACTGAAGAATTTTTGTGTGTTCAATATGAACCATTCACAGCCACATCCTCAAATTTCAACCCTTTCTGACTTCATTTGCTATTTTTCATGTATTTAAAGATTTTTTGAGCTAAATTAGGCCGAAATTGAAAAGCACTACAAATGAACTCTGAAAAAGTTGAAACTTGGCATGGTATCATCATTTCACCCAAATAGCTTGTGCTAAAAAGTTGAGAGGGTTATGGAAAAAACTGGATGCACTTTGTGTACAAACTGGACCATCTCTTTCGAAGTAACAGGGTTTCAGACGAAAACTCAGCTGTTATAAAGACATTTCATTTTTTTAATCTTATTTCAACTCCAGAATTTTTGTGTGTTCAATATGAACCGTTCAAAGCCACATCCTTAAATTTCAACCCTTTTTGACTTCATTTGCTATTTTTCATGGAATTAATGATTTTTTGAGCTAAATTAGCCTGAAATTGAAAAGCACTAAACCCAGGACTTAAAACGTCCGAAAACCCTAAACCCGGGACTTAAAACGTCCGAAACTCTATTATAAACAGTAAAATTAAAGGTTCAAACCCTAAAACCTAACCCTAAACTTAGAAATCTAAACCCTAGCCCCTAAACCCTAAAACGTCTAAAACGTCGAAAAACTCTATTTTCCTTTGGAATTTGGTGATTTAAAAAATTGTCGAAACGGAAAACAAGAAGTTTCTTTGGAGAAATCTTTTTTTTCTGCAAATTTTGATATATTATTTGTATTTTTCTGAATTAGAATGATTTAGTTATGATTTTTCTAAGATTAATGTGGTAAAGGGGTTTAGGTTTAGGGGCCCTCCTTTAGTCCCGGTTGGTATCTCCAACCGGGACTAAAGATAGACATTTAGTCCCGGTTGAAGACACCAATCGGGACTAAAGGGCTGGGAAAAAATATTGAACAAAAATTCCTTTAAAAAAATTTGAAAAAAAAAATTTAATTTTTTTTCCAGTCCCGGTTGGTATCTCCAACCGGGACTAAAGGGGGGGGGGGGCCTTTAGTCCCGGTTGGAGATACCGACCGGGACTAAAGGGGCTGGCACCGTTCGAAGCCGGTCACAAACCCTTTAGTCCCGGTTGGTGTCTCCAACCGGGACTGATGCCTGCGCCGCTCGAACCGGGACTAATGCTCACATTAGTCCCGGTTCGTAACGCAACCGGGACTATTGCTCCGATCCGGGTGTGACGAAAGCCCTGTTTTCTACTAGTGCTATTGGATGATAGTATGAATTTCCTTTTTTGTCGAGAATATAATATGTAATTTAATGATATGTATTTATTAGATTGTCTGTAGATATGGTGTTTACGATAAGAACAGTTAAAACATCCCTCACCATTTATTAAGTAGTAAGTGACTAGTGATCGATCGAGTTGACTGATATCATCATGTTTTCTTAACTTTTTTTCATTTCTATGTTTCTTTTATTCTTTTTTACTTTTTCCAACTTTGTTAAATTCTAAGTGAAAAAATATAAAAATAGAAAAGTAAGGACAACAACAACATGCGACGAAAATTATTAGAAAACCCATTGCTGGCTAGTTAGCCATGAGTCTGAAGTTTCGGATCCCTATTACAATAGTCCACCGACCTAGTGTGCCCAAATTCCGCCCACATGACCTCGCTGTTTACCATAAAGTGATGTTCTCGTTATTGCCGAAAATAATTGATAACCCTCAAATAGATTTGAGGATGTTTTATGTAATGGCCCTGATCTTTCACTGGCGCAAGGAGCTAGCCGAATAGACTTGATCGAAAACAGATGAAATAAAACAAACCATATGTGTGTGTGTGTGTGTGTGTGTGTGTGTGTGTGTGTGTGTGTGTGTGTGTGTAGAGAGGTGTACGTGTGGAAGAACTGAACTAGATGGATCGAAAGTAGAAGACGTGGTGTAGTAGAACTACAGCTAAGACGTATATAGACGTGGATGTTCACGTGAAGAAGAAACAATAGCTAGACTAGTTAGTTGGTTATGGCGACGGCGACGGAGTAATTAGCAGATGGAAATTAGGAACCAATAGAAGTAGATGTACGTAGAAGAGAAAAAGAAGACGGGGTTGATCCTTGAAGATGAAGAACCGAACTAAACTCGTGTCCTGGCGAGCAAGTCGCCGGAACACATGCAATTACGAACCTCAGGGAACGCAAGAACACAGATATGTGTCAATCATCAGATGACTTTTCTGAGTATTTTCTTCACGAACCAAAACCTAACTTTTACATGGCCATATGGCCTTTCTTTATAGGTGCACACAGGCAACCTGGGCTAACCTCAAAACTCACGAGAACACAAACCGGACTTGACAAAAGTAATTAACTAGGACACGACTGAAGCAAAACTAGTACGGGTAAGCTTTCCATATAACTAGGAGACCTTCACGTCGATGGTTTTCTATTAGCATTGAAATTCCAACGAGGTGGAGTCCGAAAGTTTTGCCTGATATCTTCCTTTGGTGATGTTGATGTCGATTGATATTTAACCAAACATTGTATCTTCTGTTGACATGAACGCGGCACAGGCCCAAGTATACCTGCATCTCTTCTCCACATGCCAGCTACTACTCCTCGTTGTGCTGGTATGACATATTTTTTACAACCGGATTCCCACACCTCCTTCTCAGTCGTGACCATTTTTGACGGTGCAATAATATTGGGTACATAACTAGTGATGATTATATCAATAATTCATTATTTGTCATCTCGACCACCTCTATAAAAACAATTTGGCCTATTAAGTTCTTTATCCCAGCCTGCTCAGCCAACACATGTCCTCCCCAAAGAGCTTAAGCTTCAGCCATATCGGTTCATCGAGCACATGCGGTAACACCTTGTTAGAAGCTGCAATGCAGGTCCTCGACGTGTCCTGATCACTATTCATGCAGCTCCTCAGCCAATGTCTTCATCAAAGGTGACATCCACATTGATCATGATTAGTCTTTCCTCCACATGTCTATTCGGTCTAAACGTTGCAAGCGCAGCAATGTACATAGTTCAACTGAACAAAGTTTATGTAGTTTTGCCATTGACAATGTGCCTTCTTTACCACCATAGATACAAGCCTCTGATGAGAACAAGATTTAGCAAACCCATCCCTCTCAGCTAATCAACAACCCCTATCAGTAATTAATTCTAGCACAATAGAGCCCAAGCGATCGACATGGAGACCTTGTTCAATTCGTTCGTCCCAAAACCACATGCACCTCCGCACCTTATTTGCCTGGTCGCAAGTGAATGAATTAAATATGCATCATATCCTTGCGGCCTTAACGACACACCAAACAGGCTTGAACCGTACGTATATGTTAGAACTTCTTACAATAGATTATAGTTTTATGAATTTTTGATGAGTCGATGATGGTATAATTTCTTTGTCTGGAATATAGGATGGGATTTAATGATCTATTTGTAATAGATTGTCTGTAAATGTACACTTAAAATAATAATGGTTTCAACATCTCTCACCATTGATTAATATGGAAATGACTAAGGATCGTACGAGTCAGGGGCGGAGCCAGAAAATTTAGCCATTGGGTTCACTCCATAACTCATTGTGAGAACTTGGTACTAATATGTGAAGTGTGAAGTCTAATTTTAAATTACCTTGCAACACTATTATAGCACCCAAAAACAGTATAATGAATAGAAATATGGTATCACATATCGTACATTGTGTTGCATTAAAAATTAAAGAGTGCAAGACATCCGGTTCAATAAAATTTTAAAATCACTTCTTTACATATTATAATTAAAGTAGTATCAAATAGCTTTGTAGCTCCATGTGTAGCTTCTCATCTTCCTGGAACATTCAAAAAATGACAAGTTAGTTTGACAAATTTAGAATAAATACTATCAAGCGAAAGAATCTTGTATAGGCACTCACATTTTAGAGTGTTCCCTTTCTATCTTTCATCGTCTTAAAAAGATTGAAAACTGCATCATTGGCAATGGTAGAAAATATATCTTTTTCCACATAGCAAATTAGACAATCACTCATGAACTGATCACCCATTTTATAGCGCAACTTTTTTTTGACAACATTCATAGTTGAAAAGTATCTCTCCACTGACGCTGTGGCAACTGGCAATATCACACTATAGTACATACCAGGGCTTTGGTCCAGGCCGGGCCAGCCCATTAGTCCCGGTTCACTCACGAACCGGGACCCATGGCTGCATTGGTCCCGGTTCGTGAGGCCAGGGCGCCGGCCGGGCCTCGTGGGCCATTGGTCCCGGTTCGTCTGACCCCTTTGGTCCCGGTTCCATACACCAACCGGGACCAATGGGCTGGACTCCTGGCCCACAAGCATTGGTCCCGGTTTGTGGCTGGAACCGGGACCAAATGGGGTCCTTTAGTCCCGGTTCCAGCCACGAACCGGGACCAATGAGATGCCTATATATACCCCCCCGCCAGCGAGCAGAGCACTCCACATTGCTCTGTTTTTCTGGCCGGCGAGGGGAGAGCTTTGTGGTGCTCTAGCTCACCTACTATGCACATGAGGTGTTCGATGAAATGCCCGAGCCACACTTAAGCTTTCTCCTCTCGAAGCTCCTTGTCCAAGCTCCATTTTTCTCAAGTTTTGTTTAGGTTTGGCGGTCCGTCCTGTCCCGTCCCCGTCCTCACCGCCGTCGATCGCCCGCGTCCATCTCGGCGCCGGCACCACCGTGGTTAGCCTCTTCTTCTTATCTTCTTTCTAAAAGAAAAAAGTTCTTACTTGTATCATTTAGATAGATACTTGTGTAATTTTCTTACTTTTATTATTGTTTGTTATTATATAGTGCCATGGTCATGGTATCCGCCCACGACGGCCCTCGTCCGGTCTATGATTCGGATGTGGTATATATTATCTTTTATAACTATTTGTTTTATTTAGTGTTTATGACAATTATGCCGACCAACGTGACATAGATTTTTTAATCTAGGAGGTATGTGAACCGGAAATTCCAACCGACATAGAAATTCTTGTCGAGAAGTTAAATTTGGTTGAAAAAGAAAACAATTACTTGAAAGAAAAATTACAAAGAGTTGAAGAGGAGAAGATGAAGTTGGAGTTGCATGTTGCCGATGTCGTCGACGATCACAAGATCAAGATGGATGCAATGCGCTTGAAGATTAGAAAGATTAGAAAATATGCCATTCATACTGAGGCTTGGTATCATTATGCCGTTGGATCAATTGGTACCTTAGTTGCGGTTATGATCGCATTTGTTGTTGCATTTAAATTTTATAGTTTCAATGTATGTTTTAATTAGATGCTCTAGAGAGCTATATGTTGTTCAATAATGTGAACTATGTATGAACGTTATGTATTTATTTTGGTCACTACTGTAATTTGGCTTTAATGTGATGATGAATTTCTATTAATTTGGACACTTCTCTATTCATGATATGTACGCAGATGAACCGGCAATGGATGTACGGTGACCGACGCACCTCCGAGTATATTGAGGACCTGCATAATTTTCTCGAAGCGGCTGAGGCAAACAAGCAGAATGGTTTTATGCATTGTCCATGTACTGTCTGTGAGAATACGAAGGCTTTCTCCAACTATAAAATGTAGGGTAACGCAGCAGAAAACAAAAAATTTCCGACCTACGCACCAGCCCAGGACCACTATGGAGACAGCATACAAGGTTTGATCATTTTCGTTACCGACTCGTAGCGCAGCGGAAGTAGAGTCGATGACGATCGGCGGTGCAGATCCCCGCAGCTAGGATTTACAACCTCCCAACCGCGAGGATGTATACCCTCATCCGCCCCCGGACAGCCCTCCGGGAGGCGGTCGGACAGTCCCTCGGACGGTGTCACGGATAGCCCTTCAGGAGGACTATCGAAACTCGGACAGTCACTCGGACAGCCCTTCGGGAGGACCATCGAAACTCGGACAGTCACTCGGACAGCCCTTCGGGAGGCACTCTCAAACTAAGACCGAAACTACGATCTCTCTACAGAGTTGCACACATACGGTCTCAACTATCCGGCAGGGCTTCGCCGTCCAGAACTAGTTCCTACCGGAACCCAGACAGCCTTTCGGCTCTACGAAACTATTTCGCTGGGAGGGAGAGAGAAGCCAGACAAGTCTATGGCATGTGTATGAGAGCAAGGATGAGATTTGGGCTGCCCCCTCCACCTCTATTTATAGGAGAAGGAGGGGTGGAGGGGCTGAAATTTCAGCCACATCCATCCATGTCATCTCCAAGATATTTTGGAGCAAAAGCCCAAAAAGGTGGCTTTCCAAAAAGTAATCCAAAAAGCACTTTCACTATTCACGACGACATATTTCAGCGTCCGTTCGAACTGAAAATATTCATGTGGGCTTAGAACATTTCCAGTACCCACTAAAATAATTTTCAACGCGATCCGAAACAATTCTGGTTTAGTGATTTTCATCTGCGAAAAGCATCTGAAGCGGTTCCGGCAGCTCCGGAACATTTCCGGTTTTCATCCCGGAAAATTTCAGAAAGTTTCCAGAACGATTCTGGCACCCTCCAAGAATTATCAGGCATGTGCTGAAACCATTTTGACTTTATGGTGTAGTCCGAAACAACTTTTCGGTTTAGTGATTTTCATCTGTGAAAAGCATCTAAAGCGGTTCCGGCAGTCCGGAACATTTCCCGTTTTTGTCTCTGAAAAATCTCAGAAGTTACCGGAACAATTCTGGTACCTTCCAATAATTTCCACGCATGTGCCGAAACCAATTTGACTTTATGGAATACCCTGAAACAACTTTTCAGTTTCACCGGAACTATTCCGATATCCTCTTCGGAACGTTTCCGTTTCGTCCGAAACTTGTTCGGTGATTTTCTCTCAGACTCCCCGTCTAGTATTCAGCAGATAGATGACCCTTAAGCGTGTGACCCTATAGGTTCGGTGAAGTATAGACATGACCCGGAACCCCTTCCGATCAATGATCAACATCGGAGCCGTGGACGCCCATATTGACCCCTATACCCACACGAATGAATATTCGAGTGAACCTCCAGTTGTCGTGTGCTATTCCTGTTGCTTCGCGATATGTTACAAATACCCGAGGTGAGACATGTTGGCATCCCCGCGGATCAAAAACTTGTCCACTATGCCAGTTACCTCGTTACCGGTATTGTTCTCTTTTCTCGTTCCCGTGTTCCGGCATCCCCGTGATCAAATCACAAAATGTCTGGCCAGACGATGATGGATACCGTAACACCGAGAGGGCCCAGAGATATCTCTCCATCATCGGAGGAGCAAATCCCAATCTTGAGCTATCAAGTTACTTGACATACTTTTCCATGAACCCGTAAGCCGCCGTAATAGCCACCCATTTACGGATGACGTTTAACAAACCCCAAAGTTCATGAAGCAAGCATGAAGTAACTCGATACTCTCATGGTCTAAGAAATTATGCAAATGTTAACCATCTCTGTGTTATTAACCATTAACTTATGACGAATGAATCTCATAGCATAACATCAATTCGGGTCGATTCAACACAAGTGTTCTACCAACATTGCGCCCTCAAAATTGCCGGCATAGCCATGCCCATGATCAGGAAAACAGGATCATCATGCAATACTTGAGCCAGTCTTAGAGGCCAGACTAGGAATACATTTTACCGTTTTATTATCCCACACGTGCATATGAGTCTTCCTCCGAGCCTCGTGGTTATTGTAGACTCGAGAACCATAGCAGTTATAGCATGGAACATAAACCTAATTATGAACAGGGAGATAATCAATAACATTTATTATTGCCTCTAGTTCATATCTCCTACAGACTCCCACTTGCACTAGAGTCAATAATCTAGTCAACGCTAATGCACTTTACACCTATGGCATACTGGTGTAAAATATGCTTCGCATGTGGTATAGCCTGATGTCCGACGGATCTGACGACTTCAGCTCCGTGTGTAACTTTGCATATCCTCGCGTTTTCACGCTTTCACAAAATTCATATTTTGTGTGGACTTGGCTTTGCATATGTGTGAATCATTGGTCGAAACCTGATTCCTCAGACTGAGCTATGGAGCAACTATCTGCAATAGTGTCCTATAGACCAAAGTCATCTTGGAACCATACTAAGTTCATGAATGAACTATATGATTCAACAACTTCTTTGTCGCTTCTAAAGCGTCAACATACTTAGCCTTTGTTATAGAATTCACCACAGTATCTTGTTTGGAACAATTTCCAACTACCGTGCCACTATGTTGTGTATTACACAAAACCATCAAATCAAATCGAAAATCGCATGGAGAAATGGTGAAGACTGTATCGATGTAACATATTATAACGAACTCTTCATGATTTCCGCTTGCGAGAAAACATGTCATCAGTACTACTCTAGTACTCAATGACATCTATCACTGTTGTCCCATGATCAGTACTTTGATCACTTTGGTATCTATACTCGCAACTACTTTGGAGTATCGGACATATCTGGTTGTTTTACATACCATGGAATACATGATTAATCCAAACACAAGAGTGTGTGGAATCTCCATCATGTATTTCACTCATCAGTGTTTTGGGACACTGAGTCTTGCAAAAACTCTTTCCATGTGACTTCGGCAAGAATCACTCCTTGGCGTTTTAAATGCTAAAAGGTTTTAGCATCTTGTCAATATGTATTCATCGCTTAGCCCCATTAGGTAAATCTATCTCCATAGATCATCATGCCTAATATTGAGGCTATTTAGCCTAAGCACTTCATTTGAAACACTATTTTCAAATGAAGTCCTAATTCATGTCAAGAAATTTATTTCCAATTAACAATGTGTCAAGTACACAAGGTTTTTAGAAATATTATTATGCTCCCACTTACGTTCTTGAATCACAAGCATCTTCGATACCCATTTGATGAAATCAAACCCCTTTGACCATTCCATCAAAAACGAAGATTCCAACTCCACTTTGCTCTCTTCTGTCCATCGCTGGAACTCTGAAGTTTGCATACTTACTAGCATCCTCTGGATCGACAAATTACTATGGACTGTATCACATACAAGTCCTAGGTTTCATTTCCATCAGATGGAAATCCTTTTGTCATCCATGTTTCATATCTCATGATATATGTATTAATTGCTAGTTCAACCCGAACCGACCTTAAGCATTGCTACGGTGAAACAACCTCATCGTAGTCAACTCCTTGAACTTGTTATTTCAACAAGTCGAGCTTTATGGATAAAACATTTTTATCCGTATCAGTTTTTAGTTCCATAAATATTCGTTTAGACTCTAAGTCTTCCGAAAGGTGTATCAAGGTTCTAATCTTGAATCACTTATATGGAAACTATCTCGGATTGTATTGGCATTTAGCCAATTCCGGAGTCAGGGCCCATCAACGCTTCCTTGTGTATCGTAGGTATACTGTTGTCCAACAACAATATCTCGTTTGCGCACCTGAGAGGTTTGCACGAGCCTTGCCTACGGGGTTCAGCTGCAAGTTCGACTGAAGTCCATACATTTTATTGTAGAGACTTCCGTATCAGTCGCAGTAGGAAACTCCGGAATCACTTCCAAGGTTCCTTTCCTTTGATCTGATGATGAAGATACCGGTTATCTCGTCGAGTTGCACTGTCCTCCCACTCACCTTTTGTAAGAACTATTCTCTTTAAAAGCATACCGTTTTGTGGCAAACCTATTTGCCTCGGTATAGTGAGGGAGGAATACCCAATTACTTGGGATAACCTACAAAGTAGCACTTGTCTGATTTGGAATAGGTTTGTAACCTTTTACACAAGCCCCATATTCCAAATGTTAAGAAAAGATATAACATGGTTGGGCGTACCATACCATGACGTCATTTCAACAGACCCGATGGAGCTCTTTTCAGTGTAAAAGCCGCAGTCTCTAAAGCATCACTCTTTAAAAGGGATAATGGCAAATTTATTTATGTCATCTTTGATCTTACCATGTCATAAATGGTTTGATTACATCTTCACGGACTTTCCACTTGCAGTGGCGTTCCGGGAGGTGCAAGTTATGAAACCCCTTTCATAACTCATCAGACATTTGCTAAACTTGTAACTCAAATATTCCTTTCTGCAATCGAATTGTAGAAACATAATTTTCTTGTTACAATATTTTCTTCTTCATTTTGAAAACCTTTCGAATGATTTCAAAAGATCCAGACTCACATCTCATCAAGTAAATATCCATATATCTACTTGAGTCATTTCTGAAGATAGATAAATCCACTACTTGCAATAACATTTATTGGACTACACACATCATAATGTATGATCACCAATATGTTCTATGCTCGTTCCTTATGGCCTGTGAACGGTATTTTAGTCACTTCATCTTTTAGAGGAAAGTTGCAAGTGTCAGATGATTCAAAATCAAACGACTTCAAAAATCCATCATACTGGAATTTTCCATGCGGGTTTCTCCAATGTGACCAAATGCAGTGCCACACTTGTGTGGTATTCTTTTAGTCTTGCGACATTTAGCGTCAGTGTTATGGATGTATCATATTTCCATCAATATTCATAACATACATCCCATCTAGGATGGAAGCATGACCCTTCATGTTATTCATAATACTGAACAACAATTGTTGTTTTTATGAACAACTCTTTTGCAACAAATATTGTGCAATGGGCTAGAGTGTATGAAACTCTAAAATGAATTGTGAAAGTAAACCCAGAGGTAATGTATTATTATCAATATTCATAACATACGTCTCATTCATAATGAAAGTATGGCCCTTATGTTATTCATAACACCGAACATCAAAAGTTCTCTTATGAACAACCTTCATGCAAGATACCTTATGCAAAGGGCTAGAGTGTGAAACTCTAAAATGAATTATGAAAGTAAATACATAGGGAATACACCGATGGAAGGCATAGTAACATTTACTATGTTCCCTGCGTGTATCTAAATCTCATTCCTGGCAAGTCTTTCAGGCCATAGTAGTTCTTACATCGAGTTGCAACAGAATGCAATCGAGCGGGTATCTTTGTGATTAACTCACAATACCCAAGAATTAGTGATTAACATGTTTATCCATAATTCCCAAGAACTATATCTCTGACCAGCCTTCTATACATCAAAAAACTTGTATGACATTCATACATGAGCTGGATATTCCAGTCTTCTTTCCTTTTGCCTTTATACTTCTAACAGTTTAACTTCTAGTATTTCTCCTACTCTCAGAAGAAGCATCCAACTTAAGAGTGGCGTTAGCCCCGGACTTCCTAGGCGTGAAAGTTTCACTAACACCCTACCGGATACTTCCTTTCTCTTTAAGTTGTTGTTTTATTCACCATCATCATATGACAGGCGTTCTTCTGGATCCCTCTCTTATCAGTCTAATGCATAGTAAAGTCCTTTACTAACAGTTTGCAAACAAACATTGCTTTGGATAACTCATATCTTTTAGCCTTTGTCTGTCTCTGAAAATGATTTTCAGATTCCATGAATATCACATAACTATCCAAACTTTCGAAGTTTGGGTCTCATGAAAGCAAACGTATTGCACTTGACTGAAACAGAATTCTAGCTTTTGGATCAAAGGACGAGAGTCACATGATCCATAGCATTAGCGGGAGAATACCGAAAGTATGCGATAGGACAAAGTCCTTCTCGGCACTATTGAGGACAATCCTCACATTACGTTACCAGCCGTAAAGTTTTAACCAGATATTTAACAGCTATTCAATTTTAATAGGGAAGGTGGAAACGCGAGCCATTATTCTACAACTATTATGCAAATCACACTTAGACAGTGTTCAAAATTAATTGCACTGAGAATTAAAAGAATTAATTCTATAGTGCGCTCCCACTCAAATCAATATCTCTCATAATTGATTGTGAGCGATTCAAGATCCAAATTACAATTCAACGCCAAGGATGTAACCATCTCAAGTGACGAGAATTGCAATCAGTAGGCCAACTTGCCAATCACATCTCTATGTGACTCTTGTTCATCTTTCGATGGGCGTGTTCCGAGCTCAGGACTTTCAAGCTAGAACGTCAAGACAACCAAGTGATCTCGCTGCGAGGTCTCAACTCACCCGCCTCACACTTCTCTAATCGTTCGTACCAATGTATCCATGTGATACCCCGAAGAGATAGGTGCCGTGACGGTGCTACACTTGGGAGAACACTAACTACTTGATATTTTTGTGAGAGATCACCCTAATAAAAGCGACTACCGCGCAATCAAAAGGGTGCATCATAAGGGATAAACATCTCAGGCAATTCATAATAGCACGATATGGTATAGCCCTTTCTGACGGAGAAGTCTTTCATTTCTTCGTCTTCGGCATTCACGTCGGTGTTCACCTTTGCGAAGATTGCCACCACCTTGTCGATGCACCAGACAATATTGCTATCTCTATAGCTAATAAAATAAGTGCATTACATAAGGTTGACACGCAGGTCATTAAAGTGCAATCATATGGCTCCAGCCATCATGCCGAATCATGACACGCGTGTCATGTTAATCAATTTACATCATATAGTCATCTCATACATAATCAAATTATTATGAACACTGCTATACCACATCACATGCACATGCAAACCATCCTGCAAAACCAAGTTAGACGCCTCTAATCGGTTTATGCAAAAACTTGTTTTACGTGGCTTCTAAGGTTTCGAAACAAACCGAAGCTACCAACGTCCATCATCAAGTATGATAATTCAAGTTGCTAGATTAACTTTCCAGGGTGTATGAAACACGAGATAATAAAATCTCGAGCCCCATACTAAACTTCGTCATACGCGTGACCCCCGTGCAGATCATATCTGCATTGCCCTTTCGTCTGCGAAACATCCATCTTTCTCAACTATGGTGGAACCCAAAGAACTGTTAGCACTTCGTTGATCTGTCAATCAGCATACTCGGGAGCAGCATGAAAGGATCGCGGATTGCCAGAACTTTGTGAGATTCCACCATGCCATCAAGATCAGGACTACGCAAATTCAGGGGAAGCAACAGGAACATCGGGTAACAGATTTCATCTGCTACCCGCACAAATAATTTTCAGCAATAGATCTCATCTACTACCTAATTATATTGTGCAACACCCATACATCTCTATGTATTCTAGATCGCAACCTGTATCTACTCATAGCACGGCTCTTGATGCCACTGTAGGGTAACGCAGCAGAAAACAAAAAATTTCCGACCTACGCACCAGCCCAGGACCACTATGGAGACTGCATACAAGGTTTGATCATTTTCGTTACCGACTCATAGCGCAGCGGAAGTAGAGTCGATGACGATCGGCGGTGCAGATCCCCGCAGCTAGGATTTACAACCTCCCAACCGCGAGGATGTATACCCTCATCCGCCCCCGGACAGCCCTCCGGGAGGCGGTCGGACAGTCCCTCGGACGGTGTCACGGACAGCCCTTCAGGAGGACCATCGAAACTCGGACAGTCACTCGGACAGCCCTTCGGGAGGACCATCGAAACTCGGACAGTCACTCGGACAGCCCTTCGGGAGGCACTCTCAAACTAAGACCGAGACTACGATCTCTCTACAGAGTTGCACACATACGGTCTCAACTATCCGGCAGGGCTTCGCCGTCCAGAACTAGTTCCTACCGGAACCCAGACAGCCTTTCGGCTCTACGAAACTATTTCGCTGGGAGGGAGAGAGAAGCCAGACAAGTCTATGGCATGTGTATGAGAGCAAGGATGAGATTTGGGCTGCCCCCTCCACCTCTATTTATAGGAGAAGGAGGGGTGGAGTGGCTGAAACTTCAGCCACATCCATCCATGTCAACTCCAAGATATTTTGGAGCAAAAGCCCAAAAAGGTGGCTTTCCAAAAAGTAATCCAAAAAGCACTTTCACTATTCACGACGACATATTTCAGCGTCCGTTCGAACTGAAAATATTCATGTGGGCTTAGAACATTTCCAGTACCCACTAAAATAATTTTCAACGCGATCCGAAACAATTCCGGTTTAGTGATTTTCATCTGCGAAAAGCATCTGAAGCGGTTCCGGCAGCTCCGGAACATTTCCGGTTTTCATCCCGGAAAATTCCAGAAAGTTTCCAGAACGATTCTGGCACCCTCCAAGAATTATCAGGCATGTGCTGAAATCATTTTGACTTTATGGTGTACTCCGAAACAACCTTTCGGTTTAGTGATTTTCATCTGTGAAAAGCAACTAAAGCGGTTCCGGCAGTCCGGAACATTTCCGGTTTTTGTCTTTGAAAAATCTCAGAAGTTACCGGAACAATTCTGGTACCTTCCAATAATTTCCAGGCATGTGCCGAAACCAATTTGACTTTATGGAATAGCCTGAAACAACTTTTCAGTTTCACCGGAACTATTCCGATATCCTCTTCGGAACGTTTTCGTTTCGTCCTAAACTTTTTTGGTGATTTTCTCTCAGACTCCCCGTCTAGTATTCAGCAGATAGATGACCCTTAAGCGTGTGACCCTATAGGTTCGGTGAAGTATAGACATGACCCGGAACCCCTTCCGATCAATGATCAACATCGGAGCCGTGGACGCCCATATTGACCCCTATACCCACACGAATGAATATTCGAGTGAACCTCCAGTTGCCGTGTGCTATTCCTGTTGCTTCGCGATATGTTACAAATACCCGAGGTGAGACATGTTGGCATCCCCGCGGTTCAACAACTTGTCCACTATGCCAGTTACCTCGTTACCGGTATTGTTCTCTTTTCTCGTTCCCGTGTTCCGGCATCCCCGTGATCAAATCACAAAATGTCTGGCCAGACGATGATGGATACCGTAACACCGAGAGGGCCCAGAGATATCTCTCCATCGTCGGAGGAGCAAATCCCAATCTTGAGCTATCAAGTTACTTGACATACTTTTCCATGAACCCGTAAGCCGCCGTAATAGCCACCCATTTACGGATGACGTTTAACAAACCCCAAAGTTCATGAAGCAAGCATGAAGTAACTCGATACTCTCATGGTCTAAGGAATTATGCAAACGTTAACCATCTCTGTGTTATTAACCATTAACTTATGACGAATGAATCTCATAGCATAACATCAATTCGGGTCGATTCAACACAAGTGTTCTACCAACATTGCGCCCTCAAAATTGCCGGCATAGCCATGCCCATGATCAGGAAAACAGGATCATCATGCAATACTTGAGCCAGTCTTAGAGGCCAGACTAGGAATACATTTTACCGTTTTATTATCCCACACGTGCATATGAGTCTTCCTCCGAGCCTCGTGGTTATTGTAGACTCGAGAACCATAGCAGTTATAGCATGGAACATAAACCTAATTATGAACAGGGAGATAATCAATAACATTTATTTTTGCCTCTAGGGCATATCTCCTACATAAAACCCTTCACTTCCACCTGCTTCAGAAGGGTTTTATGCCACACTATAATGTTTGGACCAAGCATGGAGAAAGAGGGGTTATGATGGAAGACAACGAAGAAGAAGAGGATGACGACAACTACCCGCCCCCTGAATACATTGATGCTGCAATGGGGGAAGCTGAAGATGAAGAGGAACCAGACGATGTGCCCGATGATGATCTTCGCTGGGTCATTGTTGATGCACAGAGAGAATGCGAAAGTGAAAGGGAGAAGTTGAAGTTCGATCGCATGTTAGAGGATCAAAAAAAGGGTTGTACCCAAATTGCGAAGATGACAACAGAAAGCTCGGTACCACACTGGAATTGCTGCAATGGAAGGCAGACAATGGTGTATCTGACAAGGGATCTAGTTCGCTACTGAAAATAATGAAGAAGAAGCTTCCAAAGGATAACGAATTGCCCGGCAGTACGTACGAAGGAAAGAAGGTTCTATGCCCTCTAGGATTGGAGGTGCAGAAGATACATGCATGCCCTAATGACTGCATCCTCTACCGCGGTGCGTACGAGGATTTGAACGCATGCTCGGTATGCGGTGAATTGCGGTATAAGATCAGAAGAGATGACCCTGGTGATGTTGAGGGCCAGCGCACCGGGAAGAGGGTTCCTGCCAAGGTGATGTGGTATGCTCCTATAATACCACGGTTGAAACGTCTGTTCAGAAACAAAAAGCATGCCGAGTTGATTCAATGGCACAAAAAAGACCGTAAGAAAGACGGGAAGTTGAGAGCACCCGCTGACGGGTCGCAGTGGAGAAAGATCGAGAGAAAGTGGAGCGACTTTACAGGTGACCCGAGGAACGTATGGTTTGGTTTAAGTGCAGATGGCGTTAATCCTTTTGGGGAGCAGAGCAGCAAGCATAGCACATGGCCTGTGACTCTATGTATGTATAACCTTCCTCCTTGGTTGTGCATGAAGAGGAAGTTCATTATGATGCCAGTGCTCATCCAAGGCCTTAAGCAACCCGGCAATGACATTGATGTGTACCTAAGGCCATTAGTTGATGAACTTTTACAGCTATGGAATGGAAGAGGTGTACGTGTGTGGGATGAGAACGAACAGGAGGAATTTGACCTACATGCGTTGCTGTTTGTAACCATCAACGATTGGCCTGCTCTCAGTAACCTTTCAGGACAGACAAACAAGGGATACCACGCATGCACACACTGTTTAGATGACACCGACAGTATATATTTGGACAAATGCAGGAAGAATGTGTACCTGGGGCATCGTCGATTTCTTCCGACCAACCATCAATGTCGAAAGAAAGGAAAGCATTTCAAAGGTGAGGCAGATCACCGGAAGAAGACCGCCCTCCGTACTGGTGATCACATACTTGATATGGTCAATGATTTACAAGTAATATTTGGAAAGGGTCCTGGCGGACTATCTGTTCCGACTGACGATGCGGGACGCGCACCCATGTGGAAGAAGAAATCTATATTTTGGGACCTACCCTATTGGAAAGACCTAGAGGTCCGCTCTGCAATCGACGTGATGCACGTGACGAAGAATCTTTGGGTGAACCTGCTAGGCTTCTTGGGAGTGTACGGGAAGACAAAAGATACACTGGAGGCACGGGAGGAACAGCAACGTGTGCATGAAAAAGACGGCATGCATCCAAAGCAGTATGAAGGTCCTGCCAGCTACGCTCTTACCAAAGAAGAGAAGGAAATCTTCTTTGAATGCCTGCTCAGTATGAAGGTCCCATCTGGCTTCTTGTCGAATATAAAGGGAATAATAAATATGGCAGAGAAAAAGTTCCAGAACCTAAAGTCTCATGACTGCCACGTGATTATGACGCAACTGCTTCCGGTTGCATTGAGGGGGCTTCTACCGGAAAACGTTCGATTAGCCATTGTGAAGCTATGTGCATTCCTCAATGCAATCTCTCAGAAGGTGATCGATCCAGAAATCCTGCCAAGGTTAAGGAGTGATTTGGTGCAATGTCTTGTTAGTTTCGAGCTGGTGTTCCCACCGTCCTTCTTCAATATCATGACGCACGTCCTAGTTCATCTAGTCGACGAGATTGTCGTTCTGGGCCCTGTATTTCTACACAATATGTTCCCCTTTGAGAGGTTCATGGGAGTCTTAAAGAAATATGTTCGTAACCGCGCTAGGCCAGAAGCAAGCATCTCCATGGGCCATCAAACAGAGGATGCCATTGGGTTTTGTGTTGACTTCATTCCTGACCTTAAGAAGATTGGTCTCCCTCAATCACGGTATGAGGGGAGACTGACTGGAAAAGGCACGCTAGGAGCGGACTCAATAATATGTAGGGACGGGCATTCTTGGTCTCAAGCACACTACATAGTTCTACAGAATTCTACCTTGGTGACCCCGTATGTCGATGAACACAAGAATATTCTGCGCTCCAAACACCCGGAGCAGTGTGACGACTGGATTACATATGAACACATCAGGACTTTCGGCAGTTGGTTGCAAACACGTCTCATGGGTGACAACACTGTTTCTGATGAGTTGTACTCGTTGGCCAGGGGACCATCTTCGACTGTATTGACTTACAAAGGGTACGAGATAAATGGGAATACATTTTACACGATCGCCCAAGATCAAAAGAGCACCAACCAAAACAGCGGTGTCCGCTTTGATGCAGCAACCAATAGGGGAAAGGACACATATTATGGTTACATAGTGGACATATGGGAACTTGACTATGGACATGATTTCAAGGTCCCTTTGTTTCAGTGCAAATGGGTCAATCTGTCAGGAGGCGGGGTACAGGAAGACCCACAGTACGGAATGACAACAGTGGATCTGAACAATCTTGGGTACACAGACGAACCATTCGTCCTAGCCAATGATGTGGCGCAGGTTTTCTATGTGAAGGACATGTCTACCAAACCGAGAAAAAGAAAAGATAAGGAAGCGAATACATCATACGATGAGCCAAAGCGCCACATAGTTCTTTCAGGAAAAAGAGACATCGTGGGATTGGAGGGCAAGACAGACATGTCTGAAGATTATGAAAAGTTTCATGAAATTCCTCCCTTCAAAGTCAAGGCTGACCCAAGCACCCTCTTAAACGATGAAGATTATCCATGGTTACGGCGCAATAAGCAAAGGACACAAGCGAAGAAAAAGTGAAGACTTTCTCTCCACAACTTTATCATTGCAGTTACATGTGAAGAAATGAAATGCCTTTTGTAACAGATGAGTTTTCGTATGAAACCCTAATACTTCGAAAGAGATTGTCCGTTTTGTACACGAAGTGCATCCAGTTTTTGCCGTAACCCTCTCAACTCTTTATAACCTTGGGCGGTGAAGGTCGTACCAATCAGGAAGAAGCACACGGATCGTGTGTTTCTTTCAAGCGCTTATGAGCTGTTGGATCAGCACTATAACGACTAGTCCCGGTTCTTGCTAGCAACCGGGACTAAAGAGGCACACGACCCTATATATAACCCACCTCTCGGATATGTTCGACACTTAGTGTGTGTACTCATTCGGATTCAAATCATTCGGATTCCCTGCATACGGTCCAATGGTGCATTTCATATTTCCACCGTTGGGCTGTATGCAGGGGAAACCGTGTGTTTTGTTAATCTATCTAGAAATCCTTTAGTTCATCGACCGAATACAAATCATTCAGATTCAATGCATACGGTCCGACGGTGCATTTCATATGCGGACACTCACGAGCCACCGTCGGGCTGTATGCAGGGGAAACCGTGTGTTTTGTTGATCTATCTAGAAATCCTTTAGTTCATCGACCGAATACAAATCGTTCGGATTCCCTGCATACGGTCCGACGGTGCATTTCATATGCAGGCACTCACGAGCCACCGTCGGGCTGTATGCAGGGGAAACCGTGTGTTTTGCTGATCTATCTAGAAATCCTTTAGTTCATCGACCGAATACAAATCATTCGGATTCCCTGAAGATTATGAAAAGTTTCATGAAATTCCTCCCTTCAAAGTCAAGGCTGACCCAAGCACCCTGTTAAACGATGAAGATTATCCATGGTTACGGCGCAATAAGCAAAGGACACAAGCGAAGAAAAAGTGAAGACTCTTTCTCTCCACAACTATATCATTGCAGTTACATGTGAAGAAATGAAATGCCTTTTGTAACACATGAGTTTTCGTCCGAAACCCTGATACTTCGAAAGAGATTGTCCGTTTTGTACACGAAGTGCATCCAGTTTTTGTCGTAACCCTCTCAACTTTTTATAACATGCTATGTGGGTGAAATGATGATACCATGCCAACTTTCAACCTTTTCAGAGTTCATTTGAAGTGCTTTCCAATTTCAGGGTTATTTAGCTCAAAAAAATCAGTAAGTGCATGAAAAATACCAAATGAAGTCAGAAAGGGTTGAAAATTGATGATGTGGCTTTGAATGGTGCATTTTGAACACACAAAAAGTATGGAGTTCAAATAAGTTCAAAAAAATGAAATCCCTTTGTAACAGATGAGTTTCCGTCCGAAACCGTGATACTTCGAAAGAGATTGTCCATTTTGTACACGAAGTGTATCCAGTTTTTGCCGTAACCCACTCAACTTTTTAGCACATGCTATGTGGGTGAAATGATGATACCATGCCAACTTTCAAACTTTTCAGAGTTCATTTGAAGTGCTTTTTAATTTCAGGGTTATTTAGCTCAACAAAATCAGTAAGTGCATGAAAAATACCAAATGAAGTCAGAAAGGGTTGAAAATTGATGATGTGGCTTTGAATGGTGCATTTTGAACACACAAAAAGTATGGAGTTCAAATAAGTTCAAAAAAATGAAATCCCTTTGTAATAGACGAGTTTTCGTCCGAAACCGTGATACTTCGAAAGAGATTGTCCATTTTGTACACGAAGTGCATCCAGTTTTTGCTGTAACCCACTCAACTTTTTAGCACATGCTATGTGGGTGAAATGATGATACCATTCCAACTTTCAACCTTTTCAGAGTTCATTTGAAGTGCTTTTTAATTTCAGAGTTATTTAGCTCAAAAAAAGCAGTAAGTGCATGAAAAATACCAAATGAAGTCAGAAAGGGTTGAAAATTGATGATGTGGCTTTGAATGGTGCATTTTAAACACACAAAAAGTATGGAGTTTAAATAAGTTCAAAAAAATGAAATCCCTTTGTAACAGATGAGTTTCCGTCCGAAACCGTGATACTTCGGAAGAGATTGTCCATTTTGTACACGAAGTGCATCCAGTTTTTGCCGTAACCCACTCAACTTTTTAGCACATGCTATGTGGGTGAAATGATGATACCATGCCAACTTTCAACCTTTTCAGAGTTCATTTGAAGTGCTTTTTAATTTCAGGGTTATTTAGCTCAAAAAATCAGTAAGTGCATGAAAAATACCAAATGAAGTCAGAAGGGGTTGAAAATTGATGATGTGGATTTGAATGGTGCATTTTGAACACACAAAAAGTATGGAGTTCAAATAAGTTCAAAAAAATGAAATCCCTTTGTAACAGATGAGTTTCCGTCCGAAACCGTGATACTTCGAAAGAGATTGTCCATTTTGTACACGAAGTGCATCCAGTTTTTGCCGTAACCCACTCAATTTTTTAGCACATGCTATGTGGGTAAAATGATGATACCATGCCAACTTTTAACCTTTTCAGAGTTCATTTGAAGTGCTTTTTAATTTCTTTCAAAACATCGTGGGAGTGGAGTTCAAAAAAAAATCAACTAAAAAGCTTTTATAAACCTCTAGTATTTTTGAAACTATAATTATATAAAAATTATGTAACTAAAATTATCAAAGTATTTTCAAAACATTAATAGCAAAAAGAATATAATGATAAAACACACTGGAAATAAATAAAGCAAAAAATAAAACAAAAATAAATAAAGCAAAAAACAAAACAAAATAATGGAAATTATGCAACTAAAATTATCAAAGTATTTATTTGTTAAAAAGAATGAACTTAAATAACAGAAGAAAAATACTGGAAAAAAATTAAAAAAATAAATAAAGCAAAAAACAAAACAATAATACTGGAAAAAAATAAAAAAAATGCTGTGCAAGGCCATTGGTCCCGGTTGGTGGCACCAACCGGGACCAATGCCCACCTTTAGTCCTG
The DNA here is from genome assembly GCA_039707655.1 of Elymus sibiricus. Taxonomy (NCBI): domain Eukaryota; kingdom Viridiplantae; phylum Streptophyta; class Magnoliopsida; order Poales; family Poaceae; genus Elymus; species Elymus sibiricus. Next base: position 442,459,525 of record CM077675.1, on the reverse strand, counting down.
GTTGGTGGCACCAACCGGGACCAATGCCCACCTTTGGTCCCGGTTGGTACCACCAACCGGGACCAAAGGTCTCTGCTTCCTGCCCTTTGGGCTGCTGAAAAGAGACCTTTGGTCCCGGTTGGTGGCATCAACCGGGACCAAAGGTGGTTGCTATATAACCAAGACTTAGGAAATTTCGCCCCACCCGCCATTCTTCTCTCCACGCCGCCAGGCTGCTGCTGCTGCCCTCGACGCCGTCGCCTCCCCGAGCCGCCCCGAGGTCGCCGTCGCCGCCCGCTCCTCGTCGCCGTCGCCGCACGCTCCTCGTCGCCGTCGCCGCCCGCTCCTCGTCGTCGTCGCCGCGCGCCGCCCCAAGCCCGCCGTCGTCGTCCCCGTCCCCGTCGCCGCCCCGTCCCTGTCGCCTCCCCGTCGCCGCGCCGCCCCGTCGCCGCCCCGTCGCCGCCCCGTCGCCTCCCCGTCGCCGCCCCGTCACCGCCCCGCAGTGAGCACTCCCTTTCCCATGGTCCCTGCTCGGATACGGCGACACGGACACGGCGACAGGGTCACGGATACGGCGACACGGACACGGACATGGATACGGCGACACGGACACGGATACGGTGACACGGACACGGACACGGACACGGATACGGCGACACGGACACAGATACGGCGACACGGACACGGACACGGACACGGATACGGCGACACGGACACGGATACGGCGACACGGACACGGACACGGATACGGCGACACGGACACACAAAAAATAACGAGAAAGAGATCGCCCCCTCCCCGATAACTTCGACATGAGGGGGGGGGGTCGATATACATTTTTTTCCATGTATGTATGTCGTTGTCGTTGAGTTAAAGAAAGAAAAATAATGAAAATATGTCATGAGTTAATGAAAATATATAATATATGTATGTGGCTATGTATGTAAAGATGGATAGCATTTTTTTCCATGTATGTATGTCGTTGTCGATATACCCCCCTCACCGATAACTTCGACATGGGGGGGGGTCGATATACCCCCTCCCCGATAACATTTTTTTTCTAAGTTACTTAGGTAAAATGTTCACCCCCCTCTCGATATACCGGGCGACCAACTCTCGAGGCCACCCAAACCCGAGAAAAAAAGTGTTGTCGATATACCCCCCCCCACCCAAACCCTACAAGTGTTGTCGAGGCCACCCCAAACCGGACGTCGGACATTCATGAGAGAGGCGGTCCGGACGTCGGACATTCATGTTTGTATATTAATTGCCATGTTGTAATATTTGCAGAAACTATGGATCCAAGAGACTTGGAACAAGAACAGTTGTTGGGGGACATAATCCACGACGGACGTGATATCTTGTCGTATCTCAATGACACCGATGGTCTGGAAGGAGAGGATGATGGCTCCGGTGATCGAACAATGGAGGAGGAAGGACATGATCATGATGGCTCCGGTGACCGGATGCCGGAGGAAGAAGGAGACCATGATGACGGCTCCGGTGGCCGAACGGAGGAGGGAGCTGTTGCAAAGTCCGGCGAGGTATATATATTAATTAAGCCTGTGCTGACTAGCTAGTTGATGCATTAATTGTTTTGGTATGTACATATATTAATTAACTCTTCTTTCTTCTTTTATAGCCCTCCGGATCGAGCCAAACTTCGGTAACGAGACGAGGCCCGAAGAAGAGGTTGCGCAAGGAAGAAAGGTTCACGATCACAGCACTCGCACACGATGGCCATCCGATTGAACCCAAGCGGACCAAGGACGCATTTTCTGCTCAGTGCGGAGCTATTGTTAGGGACTACATCCCGATCAGCATCAAGCAATGGAATAAGCCTAAGGACGGCGCCCCTGATGGTGATTATGTCACCGATAGACAGAAAGATGATCTTTGGACCGCGCTGAAGGCAAATTTCACCCTACCACCAGAGGAGGATCCGAATAAGCCAGTTATAGAGCCACTGGTCAAGGCGTGTGCTCTTAAGAAGATGGCAGATCTATTCAGGAGGTGGAAGAATGAGTTGAAATCAAAGTTTGTCGACAAAGGGAAGACTCCAGAATTCACCGGCCGATTTGAGAAGATAGGTGATCACTGGCCCGCATTTGTGGCCTACAAGACATCGGACAAGAGTAAGAAAATGTCAGAGACAAACAAGATCAATGCTGCAAAGAAGCAGTATCACCATCACACGGGGTCAGGTGGCTACCTCAAAGCCCGGCCGTTGTGGGACAAAGCTGAGAATGACCTGATTGCTAAAAACGTCGTACCACAGACATTGAACTGGCCAAACCGTTCAAGGACTTGGTTCTTCGGGGTTGGGGGAACTTTGGACCCTGAAACAGGGAAGTGCCGTTGGACGAACGAGCAACTTGCGATACCCATGAACAAGCTTCAGGAGTATATCACCGCAGCGCGAGAAGGGACGTTCATTCCCGACAGAGAGAAGGACGAGCTGACTGAGGCCCTAGGGAATGCTGAGCACCCTGGACGAACACGAGGCACACCAGGCTCCGTTCCGTGGAAGGTTGGGTTTCCCGACGCAGGCGGTTACAGAAGCCGGGAGAGAAAGAGGAAAGCGGAGCTGAGCGAAATTCAGAAGCTGAATGCAAGACTACAAAAGCTAGAGGAAGCTGAGAGCCAGCGAGCTGCCGGCCAACCATCTCAGCGGCACGAAGCTACCCCAGAAGCTACCCCGCCATCTCAGCGGAGAAGCAGCGTCGCTTCCACGGAGCCCGTTCAGCCTGACTTCGCGGCTCCTATCTACCCCGTGGATACTATCACGGAGGCTCAACATTGCGAGCTCATGACGAAATGCCGGAACCTCACTTTCAAGGCGGCTGTCGGCTCTGTTGCACCTCCTCAACCCAACGGAACTTTTCACTGCTCACCGATTCCACATGGCTATGCTGTTGTGATGGTGGATGAAGTAATGGAGGGATTTGAGGAGCTCGAGCTTGACCAGTCTACAAGTGAAGGAGAGAATAAGCTGGCTCGTGCTCTGAGGAGTACATGTCTATGACAGAAGGAGTACATCAAGCTTCCAAACTGGACGCCTCCGCCTCCTCCTCCTCCTCAGGCGAATCAGGGCTCTCCGCCTCCTCCTCCTCCTCCTCCTCCGGCGAGTGATCAGGGCACACCGCCTCCTTCTCCGGCTCCTCCGACGCGTGAGGGCACTCCGCCTCCTCCTTCGCCTACTCCAGCACGTCGGAGCAGTACGCCTCCTCCTCAGCCTCGTCGGCAACGGCAGAAGACAGACGCCGCCGCTCTGGCTCCTCCGGCGCGTCGGAGCACTCCGCCTCCTGCTCCGCCTCGTAAGCAACGACGGAAGAGAGACGCCGCCGCTCCGGCGGCTAGCAGTACAAGAAGAGGCGGGAGGGAATACAGATACGGTCCATCTCTCAAGCCTGTGGAAAAGTTACCATATGAGAGGACCGAGTCTGAAAACGAGGAGATATGTCAGGCCGAATTGAGGGCCCATTTTGCAAAGAAAACTCCACCTCCGAAGGAGAAGCTAGATCCGGTGAAAGTGATGCGCACTATCGATGCCCTGAAGCGACCACCACCGCCTCCGCCGGATTCCAACTTTGACCGCTGTGTTAAAAAGACATATCAAGACGCGCGGCGGTCGGGAAGTACTTCCAGTGATGCAAGGTTAGCAAAACGAAGAAGTGGGAAAAAAAATCCCCAGCTCGGCGAACAGGCGAACCAATCGTGCCCCCCGCTCAAGGTGTCTAGCGATATCGTCGCTAATCATCCGGGGATGGTGCCCGGTACCAATCCTGGTGATTACCTGAGCGATGATGTACAGTTTGAGCCGTTGGAGGTGGACGAATTCAGTTACCGGTACGGGTGGCCTCTCGTCAAACCTGATCATCCTCCTCTAACAACGATGATGCGAACATTGCATGAATGGTACATGAAAACATGCCGGGAGTCTGGGAAGGATGCTTTGACGCTGATAATTAAAGAGGAGCACGACCTCGTTGGAATGGATCAGTTGAATGTTGAATTTGAGGAGATATTCCAGTTATACAATCAAAAGGCCCTCGACAAAACAATCGTGACTTGCCACTGTCTATAAGTACTACTTCTGTAATTAAGTCTCTCTCTCTCTCTATATATATAGCTCAGCTCTTTCATTGCATGTATATATAATTATCCTCACTATATTATGCAGATTGAAGATCGTCGAATGCAGAAAAGCACAAATCTATGACATTGGGTTCATTAACCCAAATATCATACATGAGTTTACGGTTAAAAACAATGTCACACAAACCGAGGACAACTTGCTACAATCGTTGCTTAAAAATCAAAACAAAGGGACAATACTCTTTCCTTACAACTTCAAGTGAGTGTTACTGTCTTGTGCATATTCGGTTTCCCTTATTACTCGAGGTTATAGTAATGTAATTGATGAGTTATGCATGCGTGCGCAGTTTCCACTTTATTCTGCTAGAGATTAAGCTTGAGCGGGGAGTAGTAATCGTCTTAGACTCGAAACGAAAAGATCCCCAGGAATATGCGGGCATGACTGAAATGCTCCAGAAGTAAGTTCAATCGATCATTATCGCATCATATCGGCAACTTTGTTCATTTCCTGATATCAAGTAATTATTTTCTTTGTCTGGCAGGGTTTGGAAAGAGTTCACCGCAATTGTTCCGGCACTGCCGAGGGAGCTGCGATTTACACACCCGAAAGTAAGTACTACTAGCTTCATCAATACCATTTATCATGCTTGATTATCAGTTTGATTGAACTCTATTTCTCGTAAAGTGCTTGTGGCAGGAAAAAGGGAATGATTTTTGTGGATACTACGTTTGCGAGTTCATCTACAACGCGACGACCCCTAAGCGGGGCTACTCTGTAAAACAATTTCAAGTGCGTAAGCAATAATATTCACAATTTTATTTTATTACCATGATTTGTGTTGAGTTTCATTCATATATATGTATTGACCCCCTTCTTCAAATTAGATGTGGCAGATGTGGGATGAACTCCTATCACATGATCGCATACGAGCAATTCAAGAGGAATTGGCGGGATTCTTTCTTGACCACGTCATAAATAAAGCCGGAGAATACCATCTGGAATTTGACATTAAATGTTAGGGATTGTAAGAGATCTTATATTGTATATATGTAGCTAGTAGCGTCGGATAGATATACGAAAACTTGTTGTTCGACCAATCTCTCGGAGAAAGAGAGGTCGATCACTTCTCTGTGTATATGTTCATGACGATCTTCTGTACTTAATGGTTCCTTCATTTGCTTACTAGCTAGCGTGTCGAGTTCTCTCTATAGTAGCTAGCGTCGACCAAGCACGGAGAAAGAGAGGACACTTCTCTCTATTAGCTAGCTAACACAATATGAAACACCTCAATTAACCCTACAAACCCCCCTAAACCCCCCCCCCCCTTTAAAAAAAACAAAAACCCTAGTGCCTTTTGGTCCTGGTTGGTGTTGCCAACCGGGACTAAAGGTCCTGCCTTTTGGTCCCGGTTGGTGTTACCAACCGGGACTAAAGGTCCTCCTGCCTGGGCTCCCAGCACCGGCCACGTGGAGCCCCTTCTGTCCCGGTTGGTAAGCGAACCGGGACTAAAGGTTTTGGGCTTTAGTCCCGGTTCCAGAACCGGGACAAATGGCCCTCTGGAACCGGGACAAATGGCCCTTTTTCTACTAGTGTCAGTACTAGCTTTAAAAGATGGTGACCAAAGGAAACGTAACATGCTTATTTGTTTGCACCATTAGTTTAGCAAGATTAGCAACTCCGTCCAAATTGGCAAACCTTTCATTTGCTCGCACATTGTCAATGTAAGTGCAGAGTTCAGGACCAAGATCATCCATTTTTCTTGAATCAAAGTCATCTGGATAAAACCCAGCTAGCTTCACTAAGTTGTCCAAGTTAAAAGCAGCAAAAGAGTCTTTTGGGTTGAAAGAAGCCATGTGACCAAGCAATGCAGAATTTACCTCATTGAAGCGATCATCAAACTCTTGAAGCTGCCAATCAAACTCTTGAAGCCTTATGCACTTTGTCACTATACTCAAGCCAACGATCATATTCATCAAACCAATCTGGATTAAATCTCCGTTGAGCATCTCAAATCTCCCTCTGTGGGTAATTAAAATGTGACGGCGGCCTGTAAGGTCCCCTCGTTAAATATCTGCGCCTAATCTCATCTTGCTTCTTTGAATTTCTTGTGTACTCTGAAATTCTCTTCCTATCAGCCGGATCATAAGGCAACTCATCTAAGTTAATTTCTGTATGAATAGTAGCCTCCAGAAGACTAGTTGCAATAACATTTGATGCACTTAACCTACGTCTAATGGGTGATCTTGATGTGCTTGTATAATAATCTCGATCTGGTGACCGGCTTTTCTTCGAAAAGTACCGCTCCATAGCCTAGATCAAGCAAAGTCCATGGACAAAAGAAAATCAACAAACTAGGCCAAAAAAATATGACTTCCGTACTAGGCTATTACACTAGATAGAACATACATAAGATAGAGAGGAGATGAGGCAATGTAATGTAATTACCTCAAATTTTAGGGTATAGTTGTTGCTGTTGTCGATCTGGTTGCGCCCGGCCGAGGCGGCGTCGCCCGTCGCGTTGAGGCGCCAGGAGCACGAACCGACGAGAGAGAGATCAGATTGGAAAAGGAGAAGACGCCGGCTCGTGCGGCTGCGTAGATGCCTAATCACGGTGATTAATTCATTACGGCAAGGAGTCAATGACTCGTAGTGGCCTCGTGGGCTGTTCACTTTTGGGCCCTCACGTGATAACCTTTCGTTGATGGGGTCAGTCACAATTTCTTAATGGGTTCACACCTAACCATGCATCTACATGCACGTACGGAGCAAGATTCGTTGGGTTCAACTAAACCCAACGCTTGTACGGTGGCTCCGCCGCTGGTACTACGAGTCGACTGATGTCACCATGTTTACTTAATGTTTTATTATGTTTCTTCTATTCCTTCTCTTTTTTCAACTTTGTTCCATTCTAACTGAAAAAATGAAAAAGTCAGGACAATAACACGCGGCGCAAAATTATTAGGAAAATCGTTCCTAGGTAGCTAGCCAGGAGCCAAAATGTGTAAGCGTCCCAATTACAATGTTCAACCTGAGCAAGGGTACTCAAATCCCATTCACATGATCTGGCTGTTATCATAAACTGAGGTTCTCATTGTTGCCGACAATCACTGATATTTTCCGTCTCGACCACCTACATACAAAACAATTTGGCCTATTTAAGTTGCTTATCCCAAATTGTGGAGCCAGCACATGTCCTCCCCGAAGAACGTAAGCTTTATCCATTGGTGCATCAAGCACATGCGGTAACACCCGGTTAGAAGCAGCAATGCAGGTCCTTGACGTGTCCGAGTCACTATTCACGCAACTCTTCGGCCAATGTCTTCATCAAAGGTGGCATCCACATTGATCATGATCAGTCTTTCCTCCACAGGTCTATTCGATCTAAACGTTCCAAGCGCAGCAATATACATAGTTGATCTGAACAAAGTATATGTAGACTTGTCATGGACAAGGTGACTTCTTTACCACCACAGATACAAGCCTCCGATGAAAACACGCTCTAGCAATCCCATCCCTCTCAGCTAATCAACGCCCCCTATCAGTAATTAATTCTAGCACCATGGAGCCCGAGCGATCAACATGGTGTCCTTGTTCAATTCGTTCGTCCCACAAGCTCATGCACCTCCACACCTTATTCGCCGGGCCGCAAGTGAAAATTTTAAATATGCATCATATCCTTGCGGACTGAACGACACACCAGACAGGCTCCAACCATACGTATATGTTAGAACTTCTTACAGTAGATTATAGTTTTATGAATTTTGGATGAGTCGGTGATGGTATGATTTTTTTTGTCAGGAATAATTGTATGGGATTTAGTGATCTATATGTATTATAGTACTAAAGTCATACTATATGAAAATTAAATTCATGACGCAGTTAATGATATTGATTTCGTATTATGCGTGATGATATTTTTTTCTATAAAGTCGATCAAACTGACATCAGACAAATCTTATATGCGGAGTAAAATGGACCGGAAGGAGTACTTATTATATTAGAATCTAGTTTAATTAATTTTAAATGAGTCTAATTGGATGATAGTCCGAGTTTCATTTTTTGTGGGGAATATAGTATGGTATTAAATGATCTGTATTTACTACGTAGATTGTCTATAAATATGGCGCTTAAGGTAATAACGGTCTCAACATCTCTCACCATTTATTATTTTGGAAGTGGCAGGATCGGTCGAGTTGACTGATGTCATCAAGTTTTCTTAACTTTTTTCATTTGATGTTTCACCTATCCTTTTTCTTTTTTCCAACTTTATTCAATACCGATTAAAAAAAGTGTGGACAGCAACACACTGCACAAAATTATTAGAAAAATCATTCCTGTATAGCTAGCTAGCCATGAGCCGCATGTGTTGGCTTCCCAATTACAATATTCCACCGAGCTAGGGTGCTAAAATCCCGTCCACATGATCTGGCTGTTACCATAAAATAAGGTTCTCATTGTTGCCTAAAATCACTCTTATTTGCCGTCTCTACCACCTACATACAAAACAATTTGGCTTATTTAAGTTGTTTATCCTAACCTGTGGACCCAAGACATGTCCTCCCAGAAGAGCGTAAGCTTCAGCCATCGGTGCATCAAGCACATGCGGTAACACCTTGTTAGAAGCAGCAAATGCAGGTCCTCGACGTGTCCCAGTCACTATTTACGCAGCTCAACGGCGAATTCATTCATCAAAGGTGGCATCCACATTGATCATGATTAGTCTTTCCTGCACAGGTCTATTCGATCTAAACGTTGCAAGCGCAACAATGTACATAGTTGAACTGAATAAAGTTTATGTAATCTTGCCATGGACAATGTGCCTTCTTTACCACCACATATACAAGCCTTCGATGAGAACAAGCTCTACAAAACCCATCCCTCTCAGCTAATCAACAACCACTATCAGTAATTAATTCTAGTACAATAGAGCCCGAGCGATCAACATTGAGACCTTGTTTAATTCGTTCGTCCCAAAAGCTCACGCACCTTCCTGCCTTATTGGCTCGGTCGCAAGTGAACGAATTAAATATGCATCATATTCTTGCGGCCTGAATGACACACGAGACAGGTTCCAACCGTACGTATATGTTATAACTTCTTCAATAGATTATAGTTTTATGATTTTTTGATGAGTCGCTGATGGTATATTTTCTTTATCAGCTATATAGTATGGAATTGAATGATATATATGTATTAGATTATCTATCAATAGGGCGCTTAAGATAATAACGGTTTCAACATCTCTCACCATTTATTAATTAGGAAGTGACTTGGGATCGGTCGAGTCGACTGATGTCACCATGTTTTCTTAATGTTTTATTATGTTTCTTCTATTGTTTTTCTTTTTTGCAACTTTGTTCAGTTCCGACTGAAAAATAAAAAAAAATCAGGACAACAACACGCAGCGCAAAATTATTACATTTTTTTTCCTAGCTAGCTAGCCATGAGCCGCACGTGTTGGCTTCCCAATTACAATGGTCCACCGAGCTAGGGTGCTCAAATCTCGTCCACATGATCTGGTTGTTACCATAAACTGAGGTTCTCCTTGTTACTGAAAATCACTCTTATTTGCCCTCTCGACCACCTGCATACAAAACATTTTGGCTTATTAAGTTGTTTATCCCAACATGTGGAGCCAACATATGTTCTCCCTAAAGAGCGTAAGCTTCAACCATCGGCGCATCAAGCACGTACGGTAACACTTTGTTAGAAGCAGCAATGCAGGTCCTCGACATGTCCCACTCACTACTCACGCAGCTCATCGGCCAATGTCTTCATCGAAGGTGGCATCCTCGTTGATCATGATAAGTCATTCCTCCATAGGTCTATTCGATTTATACATTGCGCGCGCAACAATGGACATAGCTGGACTGAATGGAGTTTATATAGTCTTGCCATAGACAAGGTGCCTTCTTCGAACCATAGATACCAACCTCCTATCAGAACAAGCTCTAGCAAACCCATTCCTCTCAGCTAATCAACAACTTCTTCCCTATCGGTAATTAATTCAAGCACAATGGACCTTGAGGACACCTGAACACACCCGTGAGATATACGGAGGTAGCAGAGTGCCCGTCCCCCGCGTCGCCCCCGCTAGGGTGACTCGGGTGGAACCCTAGTCCGCGCCGCCGCCACCCCCTCCTCCTCCCTCCCTTCCCTGCGCCGCCGCCGAAGGAAGCCGGCGGGCAAAGCCCGTGCGGTTGACGGCGGCGGCGGGGGCTCTGCCGCGGGGCGTCCCGACGGTCTGGGGCGGCGGATCTCGACGCGTCGCGCCCCTCGTCTCCCGTTTCTGTCTCCTGCGTCGCGTGGCGGCCATGTCGGCCAGTCCCCGCTCCCGTGCGGGCTGGTGCGGGCTGGTGGCAGCTGGCGATCCAGTCGGTGGGGGTGGGGGTCGAGGCGGGGTCGGCCGGTGGATTGAGGACGGGTGCGGCCAAGATGGTGGTGCTCGGCCCGACAGCGTCTTGGTGGCGCTCCGGCGGCTCCTGGCGCTGTGGATCCGGCGGATGGCGGCGGTTTGGTGGCTCCAAGCGCGTGGATCCGGCAGATGGGGTGGCGGCCGGCGGCTTCTTCCTGTTCGGCGGCGCCCTCTTGGCGGTGCGGCGGCGGCTGCGGGGTGTCTGGGTTTCGGCCCGGCAGTTCTGCGCTGCGGGATGGGGCGGGGTGGCGGCCCCTCCTCCCGGCTTGGTGCTGCAGATCTGGCCGGCTTGCTAGCCCGGCGGTCTTGTCCGTTCGTTGGCTGCAGGCGGCTAGGGTTGCGGCGTGAGGCTAGACATGGCGGCGGCCCGTGCACGAGTTTTGGATCCCTTCGATCTGATCCGGGTGAAAACTCGCCTTCGGCTTCTGCTAAGGCCGGCGGTGGCGGCGTTATCTACGTCGTTCCCTTCTTGAAGGCATCGCCGTGGAGAAGTTCAAGGCCAATCTCTGCTACCTCCGGGGGAAACCCTAGATCGGATGATCGGATGACGGCGGCCCTCTTGTGTCGTTCCTCCCTTGGGGGCGTCATTCTTGGAGGTACACATGGGATCGAGGGACCAGAGGACGGATTCTTTGGTGGAGCGGTACTTCATCTCTCACATTAATGGCGGCGGGTCTCGGCGGCATGGCGCTGTGGAGACTCAGCGTCCGATGCGCGGAGTTGGACTCGCGCAGGAGGAGGTCGCTGTCTGGCGTCGTGGTGACGTCGATGGCAGAGGTGACTGGCAAGATTTATGCAGTGATTCATCCTGAAGACGGTACGACGGAAGATGGCGGCGGCAGATCCTACAGCGTGTGCAAGCGGTGCACGTTTTGGGACGCCTAGACCAGCTGGTCTTTTAGCCACTGGATTAGATTGTGTCTGTTATGCGGACAGCGCACATCTGTATGTTTGTAGGCTTAGCGATTTTGATCGCCTAGAAGGTGGCTTTGGGTTGATCCCTGTATTCATTTTGTCAGGATCCGGTTAATAATTAATAAAGATGGCTGTGTGCATCTTGATGATGCAGAGGCCGGGGGTAATCCTCCATTTCTAAAAAAAAAACAATGGACCTTGAGCGATCAATCGTTGACACTTTGTTCAATTCGGTCGTTCCAAATGCCCATGCACATCCATACCTCCTTCGCCCGGCCGTAAGTGAACAGTATATGCATGATATCCCTAAAGCCTAAACGACACACCAAACAGGAACCAACTGTAATACCCCATGTGGTCCTTTTTATTCTGCATATAAGAATTGTGTGAATTAAACCTACATCAAGTTTGACCATATTTATTACGGTACTAAAGCTATACTATATGAAAATTAAAATCATGACGCATCTAATATTATTGATTTCGTATTATGCATGTTGATATTCTTTTCATAAAGTTGATCATACTTTACGAAGTTTGACATCAGACAAATCTTATATGCGGAGTAAAAAGGACCGGACGGAGTACTTATTATATTAGATTCTAGTTTGATTAATTTTAAATGAGTCTAATTGGATGATAGTCCGAGTTTTATTTTTTGTCAGGAATATAGCATGGGATTTAATGATCTATATTTATTAGATTGTCCAAAAATATGGCGCTAAAGATAAGAACGGTTTCAACACTCTCACCATTTATTATTTTGGAAGTGGTGCGATCGATCGATTTGACTGATGTTATCATGTTTTCTTAACGTTTTCATTTGATGTTTCTTCTATCCTTTTTCTTTTTTCTAACTTTATTCAATTCCAATTGAAAAAAAGTGTGGACAACAACACGCTGCACAAAATTATTAGAAAAATCATTCCTAGATAGCTAGCCATGAGCCGCATGTGTTGGCTTCCCAATTACAATATTCCAGCGTGCTAGGGTGCTCAAATCCCGTCCACATGATCTGGTTGCTTCCATAAATTGAGGTTCTCACTGTTGCTGAAAATCGCTCATTATTTGCCGTCTCAACCCCCCTGCATACAAAACAATTTGGCCTATTAAGTTTTTTATCCCAGCCTATGGAGCCAACACATGTCCTCCCAGAAGAGCGTAAACTTCAGCCATCGGTGCGTCAAGGACATGCGGTAACACCTTGTTAGAAGCAGCAAATGCAGGTCCTCAACGTGTCCCAGTCGCTATTCACGCAGCTCCTCGGCCAATTTCTTCATCAAAAGTGGCATCCACATTGATTATGATTATTCTTTCCTTCACAGTTCTATTCGATCTAAATGTTGCAACCGCAACAATGTACAAAGTTGAACTAAACAAAGTTTATGTAGTCTTGCCATGGACAATGTGCCTTCTTTACCACCACAGATATAAACCTTCGATGAGAACAAGCTCTAGCAAACCCATCCCTCTCAGCTAATCAACAACCCCTATCAGTAATTAATTCTAGCACAACAGAGCCCGAGCGATCAACATGGAGACCTTGTTTAATTCGTTCTTCCCAAAATGTCATGCACCTTCACACCACCTTATTGGCTCTGTCGCAAGTAAACAAAATATACTATATCACTAAACCTCCTAGGATTGGAGGCCTCACAATCAATTGAGGTCTCCAATTGAGATTTGGTCATCCAATTTTGACCGGGTCAACAATCTCTTTCGTTTATTTTTTTATACAATACACTATGCCTCCTAATATACTATATCACTAAACCTCCTAGGATTGGAGGCCTCACAATCAATTGAGGTCTCCAATTGAGATTTCGTCATCCAATTTTGACCGGGTCAACAATCTCTTTCGTTTATTTTTTTATACAATACACTATGCCTCCTAATTTTTAAATCTTCACAATTAATTGAGGCTTCAATTTAGAATTGGGTCATCCGATTTTGACCGGGACAACAATTTCTCAAGGGGCTCTCCCATTAATTTATTTTAAGTCTCTATGTTTTCTAATTTTAAAGTTCTTTCATTCAATTGAGTTATTCAATTTTGGATTTCGTTTACAATTTTGATCGGGCCAACGATTTTTCAAATCAATCAGCAGCAATCGGCCTATAAAAATATATTAACCCCTCGTAGACTCCTATCACCACGAAAAAAGCGCTACCATGTGATAATATAGCCGAATAAAGTACACACAACCAACGATGAAAAAATATCCCCACATAAGTATGAGTTGATTAACAGATAACACAGAATCACACCGCGAAAGGCCCACCAAATAACCACATTATAAATAAACATAAAACACACTCCACTGTCTCCCCCACGGGCCAAACTAAATACTGCATCAATTTCAAAATATTAGGGTTATTAGTTTTTTGTAGAGTCAAATTTCTATAATTTTGACCAAGTCCAGAGCCAAAAATATTGACTTCCACAATATTAAACAAAAAATATGAAAATTCATTTCCTGATGAATATAATAACACCGATTTGATATTATGAATTTTGATATATTTCTCAACAAATTTGATAAGACTTAAAGAGGTTTGACTTTTCAAAAAAGTAATACAGTATATATTTTGAAATAGAGGGAGTATTTTTTTTTGAGAATCCCAACAAATTCAACGGCGCAGCAAAGCGCGCCCAACCCTTCTAGTATGGATGATATCCTCACAGGCTGAATGACACATCAGACATGCACCAACCGTACGTATAATACTTATTATAGTAGATTCGAGTTGTATTAATTTTGGATGAGTCTAACGGGATGATAGTACGCGTTTTCTTTGTTGTCCGGACTATATTATGGGATTTGATGATCTATATGTATTAGATTGTTTGTAGATATGGAGTTTAGGATATGTATGGTTTAATATCGCTCAAGCTTTATTAATTAGGAAGTGACTAGGGATTTGTCAAGTCGACCTATGTCATCGTGCTTTTTTAACGGTTTATCTAATGATTTTTTTCTTCTTTTCTTTTTCCAACTTTGTTCAATTCCGAGTCAAAAAGTAGAAAAAATAAAAGTCAGGTTATTGGAAAAACCATTTCTAGCTAGCTAGCCTATGAGCCACAAGTATTGGCTTCCCTATTACAATAGTCCACCGAGCAAGTGTGCTCAAATCCCATCCACATGATTTGGCTGTTACCATAAACCGATGTTCTAGTTGTTGCTGAAAATCACTTATTGTTCCCCGAGTAAACCATATGCATACCAATAGTTTGGCCGATGAAGTTGTTTATCCCAACCTGCTGAGCCAACACAGGTCCTCCCCTTAGAGCGTAAGCTTCAGCCACTGGTGCATCAAGCACATGCGGAAACACCTTATTAGAAGTAGCAATGCAGGTCCTCAATGTGTCTCGGTCACTACTCACACAACTCCTCGTCCCGTGTCTTCGTCAAAGGTGACATCCACATGAGAACCCGAGCGATCAACATGGAGACTTTGTTCAATTCGGCCGTCTGAAATGCCCATGCGCATACACACTACCTTCGCTCGATCGTAAGTGAACAAAATATGCATGATATCCTCACAGCCTGAACGACACACCAGACCAACACCAATTGTTTTCCAAGTTTATTCAATTCCAAGTGAACAAAATAAAAAATCAGGACAACAACATGAGGCGAATAAATAATAGAAAATTTTAAAAATAAACTCCATAAACGCACACATGTTTTCATGCTTGCGGTTGCGCTCGTGGTGCAGTTCGTGCAGTTGCTCGTGAAGGAGCTAGTGTGTAATTAACGATGGAACTTTTCAAAAATATTGTTTGCATGTGCATGTTCGTGTCATGTCCTTAAGAAAAATAGAAAACAAAAAAAAGAAAAAAAGTTGTGTGTGGCATGCGATGTATGCAATTGCACGGGATGGACATGCATTCAACTGTAGTCGCGTGTTAGTGGCGAGCGTTCACCAGCAAAGATATGGGTGTGCAACTTAGTTAACATGTAAACAAAAAAAAATGAAAATCCATGAATGAAGAAGTAAAAAAGGTTGTTAAACGCCCAATTGGCAAAAAAGCAGAAAAAAATAAACTACACATCATTAAATTGGACGGTTATTGGTTCAGTTTAAACATAATAAAGTAGACTGATAATTAGCAAACAAAATTAATAAGTTAATTAGTGAAATCACATTTTTTGAGTGAATTAAATAGTCTTACTTGGAAAAAAAGTATCTTACAATGGCCGGTCCATTGGCCGCAGAAAATATCTGCCAGCGTGTTACGGATGGGGTAGGGCTGCCTTCTTTGCCACTGGGCAGACGGACCCGGTGCTGTGGACCGTCCTCACCGTCTCAGTCCACAGGTTTTAGCTGGTGCACGTGAGCTAGGCCCATGTAGTTGGGGGGGTTCGGGTGCATGAAAAGGCGTGCCGGATCTCACGGACGGCCTCGATCTGTCTTGGTGAGGACCAACGGCGTGGATGGGGGGGAGAGGGACAGCTGTCCAGAGTGGGTGGCTAGGGCTCCCACCCTCTCCTCCCTTTAAATAGGACCCCTGGCTGGCAGGACCGAGGAACTCAGTTAGCCTGATTCGGAGGAAGGAAAGGAAAGCAACCGTAAGTGGCATGCCTGCCTCGCCACCCCTAGCAGTAGCAGCATCTCGTAATTGCTTTGCCTCTTCCGTTCCGATGAACTTGGGTAGCATGCATAGCAGCACCCGGAGGAACTGGGTCTTTCTCTTTTGGCTTTCTTCTCGGATTCGCTTTGCTTTGGTCTTGCATTCGTCCCTTTTTCTGTGCTTGCGTGCCCCTCCGTGTTCTCCCATACGCAGGCCTGCCCATACGTGCAGCCCGGTGTGGTGTGATTTGGATCAGATCAGATCTGTTCTTGTTTTGGGTGGGTGCCGATCTCAGCCTTGTTTCGTCCCGATTCTCTTCGTCCCCGTACGTACGTACGTGCGTGCAGCACCGGCACGGGCTGGGGTGGCTTTTTTTGCTGGCTCAGATCTCTCTTCTTCTTCTTCTTCTTGCGGTTTTGCAAAACCCCAACGCCCGGGGAACTGAGGCTTCTGCGTGGCTAAATATCTCCCGCACGAGCAGCCCCGGTGCAGGGTTAGAGATTTCATTGGGCGCGAGTTTTTTTTTCTTTTACACTTGCATGTTTTTCCTTTCACGGCCGCGGCGTGTCCGCGGTCTGGTTTTCACCGTTTCTTTCTCACGGCCGGCTTTCTTTTTCCCTGCCCGCTGTTGCTGTTTCGTGGTACGTGCGTGCATCACGGTATGGCTACCGGATGATTTCGTCATTCCCGACTTCGTATGCGTACGATACGAGCAGGCCCTTGGAGCCGAGATCTCGATTATTGTTCCGATGAAACGAGGAACTGAGACGCATTTACGTTGGGTTCGACTCTGCTACTTCTTTTCCGCCTCCTCTTTCCGGAATCAACCACCCCTTTTCCCTTTGCAGCAAAAATCGCTCGTTTGTCGTTTCGCCTAGGCGCACCACAGTACGCTTACTCGAGGCTTTTATCTGTGCTGATTGGGATTCGTGCAGCCTTCCCTTCTTTTTGTAACGGCCGGAGTTGTTGTGTCCAGATCGCTTTCCCGTACGAGCAGCCCCGGACGGGAATTATTTTTTTGACTGGAATCTCTCTCTCTCTCTCTGTGTGTGTCGAGAGAGAAGTTGGTTCCTCATCCGTGCAGCCCCGGATGCCCCCCATCTCTTGCGGTTTCTCGAGTTTTTTTTTCGAGTTTGTGTACGTGCAGACCCGTGCACAGGTGTTCTTTGATTTTTGATCTTTGTGAAGGCCACTCTTCAATTCGAAGCTGGTTCTTGCGAGCCTACCTGCAAGCCCAGAACGCCGGAGCAACGAGCCTTTCCATCCGAATTTGTGAACGAACTTTTTTTCTTTTACGACCGAAAATGTTTCTTTCCCACGCGTTGAGCCCGGATAGAATTTCCGTTCCAAGGAACGAGAATGTGGGGGCTTCGTGGGCTTCCCTTCGTTGAGTTGTCTTTTTGCAGGCCTTCCTTTTTCTTTTCTTGCACTTTTGCAGGCTCCAGAGTTATTTCATATGCGTACGTGCGTGCGTGCAGACTCTTAAAAACCAGATTTCACTTCTTAATTGTTCCGATGAGATGAGGAACCAAAACATAATAAATGAAGTGGGTTCTTGGCCTATCGATTCTGCTGCTGTCAATTTTCCCCCTATTTCCAGATCTCATTTTCTTTCGGGCCTGTTCTTGTTTGGGCCCGAAATTCTTGTACGCGCAGCCCCGTACACTCTTGCTCTGTTTTTTTTTGTTCGAGAATTATTTTCCTTCTTTCCCACTCCCGCGCGGGCGTCCGTTCCGAGGAACAAAAATTCGTGTGCGTCGTGGGGGTATCCGGCAGATTCGGCGCGTTTTTCCATTTTCATTCTACGCATTCACGAACTTTAGTACAGTACCTAGTATTCGCGTTGCATCACTAAATATTTGAATCTAATTTTGTTCTTGTGCGTGCGTTTTTTTTTTTTGAGATGCTTGTGCGTGCGTTTTTAATCCTGTGTGCTATGGTTTTCAGATGCCGGCCACTACGGGCAGAGTTTTGCGTTTTGTTGGCAACGTCATCAAGGAGAATGCGGTGGATATCCTTCGCTGGGTCGTCCGCACCGTCCGCAGGGGCAACGCGCCCACCCCACCACCACCCCCTCCTGCCCCTACCGCTCCGCTCCCGACACCGTCGCTCCCACCCATCGCCCGCCGCCGGCGGCGGCGGCAGCGGCGACGGCGACAGCCACCATGCACTGGGCTTGGCTGTCGTTGTGATCTTCGCGCTCATCATCCTCGGCGGCCTTGACTGATGCATGAGAGTGATGGAGAGTGTGGTCAAATCAGCAGTCCTATTATGCATTACTAGTATGTCTTGAGTAGTAGTTGCACCGAAGTAATATTTATGTCTACCGGTCCTGTTACTATGTATTAGTATGCTATTAAGTACCCGCCTCTTGGCATAATGTATCTGAAGTATCACCATTTCGGTTGGGTAATCGAATTTTCTGCTCGTGTGTCCCTGGCTGTGCGTTTCATATCACTTGTGTCTGATTTACTTTTACCTCGCTTCCCTGCTGTGTGCCCGTGTTGAGCATCAACGGAAGCAAATTGCCAGCTTTTCCACGGACTGCTTACGGTTTAAATTGGGGGTTGTAGTTTTTATAAAATCTCTTTCTGTGGTATCAACTGGATTTACTGCTTAGAGGGTGTTTGGTTGGGCTTCCTACCAGCTTTCCACGCTTTGAAGCCGGCAGCCCAACCAAACAGCCAACTTTCATCTGGATTTTGACCCGCAGCTGCAGCTCTTTTACACGCGAGCGGAGAAGCTGGTCGCGAGCAGCTTCGACCGCGTTCCCCCGCGGTGGATCGATCCCACGCCCTCCCTACCCCTGCCACTTCGCTGTAATTACAGGAAAACTGCCCCTCCCATATAAACGTGCAAAGCCTCCCGTTCTTTTCTTCTCCCCACCCATTATCCCCCGCAGACAGGGGATGGAGCAGCAAGGGCGGCGCTAGGGTTTGCGCGGCCAGCCTCGTCCGCTGCCGGAGACCGCGAACGCCGGCGACCGCCTCCCTCGCCTCATTCGTCGCCGGAGGCCGCCTCCCTCGGTTCGTCCGCCAGCCCTCGCCCGTCGTCCTCGCCTCGTCCGCCCGCCCTCGCCTCGCTCGCCACCGGAGACCGCCCGCCCTCGCGTCGGCCGCCGCCCGAGACCAAAACGCCGACCCCCGCCCGCGCTCACCTCCTCCCAGCGCACGTCCCCCTCCTGGCCTTCTCAGGATCTCCACGGTCTGCCCAAGGTAGCCCCCTGTTCTTCTTTTTTCTTTCCTGTGCATGAACTGTGTATAAAAAATAGATGCATATATGTTTGTGTGTGATTCTATCGGCACAAAAATACATGCCTTCGTATGTGATTCTATTAGCAGAAAATACATGTATATATGTTTGATTCTATGAGCAGAAAAATAGACGCATATATCTTTGATTCTATGAGAGGAAAATACACCCATATGGCTTGATAAGTGTAAATAGGCTTACATATGTATGCATGGCAATAGGCCATATATATACATGTTTTGAGGAGAATGTTTAACTTTGAAAAAAATAGATGGACAAAGCAAATTGGGATGCATATCATACTAAAATATTTTGTGAGATATGCAAAGAAGAGACGGAGAAGCACAATAGGCCGGGTGGTTATTTGAGTCCCAAAGGTTACAACAATCTTCAGGAGAAATTTTTTGAACTAACTAAGAAAAGACGCACAAGAAGGCAATTCAAAAACAAATGGGACCAATTGAAGAAACAATATGCTCGGTTTATGGCGTTGAAGAATTCTGCAACTGGACTTGGTTGGAATGATAAGATGGGAACAATTGAAGCTGATGATAGTTGGTGGGACATTCATCTTAAGGTGAGGATGTTCATAAATTATTTATGATTAAGTTTTCCAATTGTTTATGTCATTGTGTTAATTTGTATGCTATTTTCAGAAATACCCAGGACATGCAAAGTGGCGGTACATGGGCCCTCCCAACTTGAAGGAGATGGATGTTATGTTTGAGAATGCTCATGTCACCGGGGAAACAGCCTCCATTCCAGGAGAGATATCCAGTAGCTCGGATGATGATGATGATGCCATTGCGGAGGTAAAAGAGAGTGAAGATTTGGGAACTCCTTTGAAATCTTTCAAGAAAAAAGGAGGGCAAGGTAAAACATTAGGTAAACGCAAATCTAAGTCTAATGTAGAAGATGAAGAGGACAAGAACCCATTTCTTTGTGCGTATAAGCAAACCTTGGGAAACATAATTTCAAGAGTGAGTGGTGAAGGATCAGCTAACCATGTTCCCAAAGTTACTACTCCTACCATGGCAGAAGTACTTAATTTGATGGTGGAGTGTGGGGCCGAGGAAGGGACTCCTTTGTTCCACACCGCGACCAAGATTGTGATGAAGCCGGAGTATCGTGAGTTGTTTATGTTGATTAAAACCAAGGAGGGCAGGTTTGACTGGCTTACGAGGGAGCACGAAGCAATGTGCAAGTAGCAAGTTGTATTATCATTTCCAACAAATGTTGTTGTCTTTTGGGAACTATTTATGGGATCTGTTTCAGTTTGAATGTGTGTTGATGTAGTGAACTATTTATGAGATCTGTTGCTATCGTGTAATGAAAAATGTTGACTCTATGGGTGTGGTGTTTGCTGGAATTTTTGGGCTGATGTGCATCTCATATGTTTTATATCTCATATGTGATGTTTGCTGCCATTTTTTGAGCTGCCATGTACTTATACATTTGTTGCTCTATTTTGTAGATGGATGAAAGTGTTGAGATGGTTGATGACGAGGCTGAGAGGACTTTTCTTCTTGAGATGACACACATTTCATATGAAGTTGCTATGATGGGTGAAATAGGTAACAAGTATAGTCAGACTCACTTGAACAAAGCACCATATCGAATTCCTCAACAAGCTGGTTATGAATGGGTAATGGAGAATCTTGATAATAGAAAGATGTGCTACAAAATGTTTAGGATGTACCCAGATGTTTTTATGGCATTGCATGATCTTCTAGTTGATGATTATGGATTGCAATCAAGTAGAGGCATGACATCGTTGGAATCATTAGCCATGTTCTTATGGATGGTTGGAGCCCCACAATCTTTCTCTCAAGTTGAAAATCGTTTTGCAAGATCAACTGAAACAATTCATCGAAAGTTCAAAGAAGTGTTGGATTGTTTGTGCAAGTTATCATCCAACAACATAAAGCCCACTGATTATTCTTTCTCAACTCCTCATGAAAGAATTAAAGATGATCGATTTTGGCCACATTTCGAGGGTGCTATTGGAGCAATAGATGGATGTCACATACCAGTTTCAGTTCCAGCATTAGATGTCATTACCCACACCGGGCGACATGGATTTACTTCTCAAAATGTGATGGCCGTTTGTGACTTTGACATGAGGTTTACTTTCGTCATTGTTGGGTGGCCGGGCTCGGCACATGACACAAGGATTTTGAATCATACCCTGGAGAAGTATGCACATAAGTTCCCTGTTCCTCTACATGGTACTACCAAACAATACTCATATTCAAAGCAATTTAGTTTCAAATTTTCTTTTTGTAATGCTAACTTTGTTATAATTTTTAGGCAAATACTACCTTGTCGATTCGGGCTATCCAAACCGAAGTGGATACCTTGCTCCATACAAAGGCCAAACCTATCATATACCGAAGTTTCGCAATAGGCGGAGAGAACCGATGGGGAAGTATGAGGTATACAATCATGCTCACTCTTCACTTCGCAATGCGGTAGAACGCACATTTGGTGTGCTCAAGGAAAAGTGGCGCATCTTGAAAAAGGTGCCAAAATTCAAGCCTAGAAGACAAAAGAAGATTATTGTTGCTTGTATGGCGCTTCACAATTATATTCGGGACACCAAGTTACGTGACAAAGAGTTCGATAAGTGTGACGCGGATGAGGACTACATGCCACATGTGGTGCGACAAACTGACCACTACAAGGCGATAGCGCCTCATCTTTACTTGATGCGGTAAACATGAATGATGTTCGTGATAACATTGCTGACTCTTTGTTTGCCGCGAGAGGAGGATAACTATCTTATGGGAGAGCCAGTGATGTCTTTTGGTATAGATATTTGACTGATGATGTATGAACAAGTAATGTCTTTTGGTGTAGATGTAGGAAATAGGAAGTATATTTTGGTATAAATATGTGGACAGTGATGTATGAACAATGTTCATGATGATGTATGAACAACCAATGTTATATATGAACAATGTTCTCAATTATCACATTTTAATTACCTCCAAAATACATACAACAACTAAAAATTAGTGAAACGTGTCAAAAAATAGATTATTATCATGATATCAGTACATATACACCGTCTCAGCATCTCAGGGGTATTCCAGACATTTACTCGAAAGCCACAGCTCAGACAGCCAGTTTACCAAACACAACACTGCTCACAGCAGCTTTCCTGACATAGCAGCTTTTCCACAGCCCACAGCTCACAGCAGCTTTTCCACAGCCCACAGCCCAACCAAACACCCTCTTATATAACTTGTTGTTCGGACTTTGGACAAGATTCTGGATACCTTCATCTCCCTTACCTATCACAACCCTTGCCAGGAGGCTGTTCGCTTACATCTGTCTTTATGTTATACAAGGACCAACTCTCACTAATCAATCACAGTAGCAGATTACAAGGGAAGGTAGCTAATCTGGGGATACAAGTTGCAGCATGAATTGGGGATTGAGAAAGAGTTGCTTGTTGCGTTTCTTGCCGCTTATGTAGGTGGTGTGTACCTGGGGCTTGATGGTGAGCCAGGCCATGGTCCTGACATGCCCTTGCTGGGCCTCATAGTGGAAAGGTCGCTAACACCTCAACCTTCTTGAAACACGGCTTGGGGCCATTGCCGCGAAGAACACTCCAGGAACCCAGTGTAGGAGATATGCCCTAGAGGCAGTAATAACAGTTACTTTGTATCTCCGAGTTTGTAATGAATGTTTATGTTCCATGCTATAACTGCAATGATTCTCGAGTCTACAATAACCACGAGGCTCGGAGGGAAACTCATGTGCACGTGTGGTATAATAAACGGAAAAAGTATTCCTACTCATGCCTCTATGACTGGCTCAAGTATTGCATGATGATCCTGTTTTCCTGATCATGGGCATGGCTATGCCGGCAATTTTGAGGGCACAATGTTAGTAGAACACTTGTGTTGAATCGACCCAAATTGATGTTATGCTATGAGATACATTCGTCATGAGTTAATGGTAAATAACACAGAGATAGTTAATGTTTGCATAATTCCTTAGACCATGAGAGTGTCGAGTTTCTTCATGCTTGCTTCATGAACTTTGGGGTTTGTTAAACGTCATCCGTAAATGGGTGGCTATTATGGCGGCTTACGGGTTCATGGAAAAGTATGTCAAGTAACTTGATAGCTCAAGATTGGGATTTGCTCCTCCGACGATGGAGAGATATTCTCGGGCCCTCTCGGTGTTACGGTATCCATCATCGTCTGGCCAGACACTTTGTGATTTGATCACTGGGATGCCGGAACACGGGAACGAGAAAAGAGAACAATATCGGTAACAAGGTAACTGGCATAGTGGACAAGTTGTTGATCCACGGGGATGCCAACATGTCTTACCTCGGGTATTTGTAATATATCGTGAAGCAACAGGAATAGCACACGGCAACTGGAGGTTCACTCGAATATTCATTCGTGTGGGTATAGGGGTCAATATGGGTGTCCACGGCTCCGATGTTGATCATTGATCGGAAGGGGTTCCGGGTCATGTCTATACTTCACCGAACCTATAGGGTCACACGCTTAAGGGTCATCTATCTGCTGAATACTAGACAGGGAGTCTGAGAGAAAATCACCGAAAAAGTTTCGGACACCGGAAAAGTTTCGGACACCGGAAAAGTTCCGCAGAGAGAACACCGGAACAGTTTCGGTAAAACTGAAAAGTTGTTTCAGGGGATACCATTAAGTCAAATTGGTTTCGGCACATGCCTGATAATTCTTGGAGGGTGCCAGAATCGTTCTCGAAACTTTCTGGAATTTTCCGGGATGAAAACCGGAAATGTTCCGGAGCTGCCGGAACCGCTTCAGATGCTTTTCGCAGATGAAAATCACTAAACCAGAATTGTTCCGGATCGCATTGAAAATTATTTTAGTGGGTACTGGAAATGTTCTAAGCCCACATAAATATTTTCAGTTCGAACAGACGCTGAAAAATGTCGTCGTGAATAGTGAAAAGCACTTTTTGGGCTGATTTGCAAATGGGGTTTTTCTTCTAGAAGAAAACCACTTTTGGTGAGAGATAAAGGTGTGTGAAAGGTGGTGCCCCCCCCCCCCAAAGGGGGCAGCACCAAATTTCGTCCATAGGTGGTGGGGAGGGCCCCCTTGGGGTTTCCTTCCACCTCATGGTGGATATGTTCTACACACACCCTTATGTGGCATTTGGGTGAAAAGATCTTAAGCCCCTTTTGGTCTTTTTACCCCTTGCCTCCACCCCTTGGCTTTCCTATAAATAGGAGGTGAGGGGGCTGCCCAAAGATCATCCCTTGCTCTCATACACATGCTATGCTTTGCTAGCTCTCTCTCTCCCTCCCACGAAAAGAGTTTTTCGTAGTGCCGAAAGGCTGTCTGGGTTCCGGCAGGAACTAGCTCTGGACGGCGAAGCCCTGCCTGATAGCTGACACCGTATGTGTGCAACCCCGTAGAGAGATTGTAGTTTCGATCTTTTGCCCGAAGGGCTGTTCGAGTTACCGTTCGAGTTTCCGGCGTCCTCCCGAAGGGCTGTCCGGGTTACTGTTCGGGTTCCGAGGGTCCTCCCGAAGGGCTGTCCGCGACATCGTCCTGGGGACTGTCCGACCACCTCCCGAAGGGCTGTCCGGAGTGGGAGTACATCCTTGCGGTTGGGAGGTTGTAAATCCTAGCTGCAGGGATCTGCACCGACGATCTACACCGACTCTTCTTCCGCTGCGTTTCGAGTTGGTACGGATCAGATCAAACCTTGTATGCAGTCTCCATAGTGATCCTGGGCGTGCTCGCTGTACCCAAATTTTTTGTTTTCTGTCGCGTTCCCTAACAGTGGCATCAAGAGCCATGCTATGCGTAGATGCAGGTTACGATCTAGAATACATGGAGATGTATGGGTATTGCATAATATAATTTTGGAGTAGATAAGATCTATTGCTGAAAATTATTTATGCGGGTAGCAGATGAAGTCTGTTACCCGATGTTCTTGTTGCTTCCCTGGAATTTGCGTTTGCTCAATCTCGAGACAGCATGGTGGAATTTCACAAAGTTCTGGCAATCCGCGATCCTGATTGATCAACGAAGTGCTATCAGTTCTTTGGGTTCCACCATAGTCAAAAGAAAGATGAAATTCGCAGATGAAAGGGCATTGTAGATATGATCTGCACGGGGGTCACGCGTATGACGAAGTTTAGTATGGGGCTCGAGATTTAATTATCTCGTGTTTCATACACCCCGAGATGTTAATCTAGCAATTTTGAATTATCATACTTGATGATAAAACGTTGGTAGCTGCGGTTTAAGTCAAAACCTTAGAAGCCACGAAAAATAAAATTTTGCATAAACCGATTAGAGTCGTCTAACTTGGTTTTGCAGGATGTACATGTGATGTGGTATAGCAAAGCTCATATTAATTCGATTATGTATGAGATGATTATATGATGTAAATTTGTTAACATGACCTGCGTGTCATGATTCGGCATGATGGCTGGAGCCATATGATTGTCACTTTAATGACCTGCGTGTCAACCTTAAGTAATGCACTTATTTTATTAGCTATAGAGATAGCAATATTATCTGGTGCATCGACAAGGTGGTGGCAATCTTCGCAAAGGTGAACACCGACGCGAATGCCGAAGACGAAGAAATACTTGACTTCTCCGTCAGAAAGGGCTATACCATATCATGCTATTATGAATTGCCTGAGATGTTTATCCCTTATGATGCACCCTTCTTGATTGCGCGGTAGTCGCTTTTTATTAGGGTGATCTCTCACTAAAAATATCAAGTAGTTAGTGTTCTCCCAAGTGAAGCACCGTCACAACATCCTTCCTTTCGGGGTGCGCCATGATCTATATGGGTACGAACGATTGTACGGATGTAAGGCGGGTGAGGTCAGACCTCGCAGCAAGATCACTTGGTTGTCTTGACGTTCATGGCAGGATCGTCCTCAGCTCGGAACACACGCATCGAAAGATGAACAAGAGTCACATGGAGATGTGATCGGCAAGTTTGCCTACCAATTGGAGTTCGCGACATCAGTGTTCATCTCGAACAATGGAGTTGAATTACAATTTGGATCTTGAATCACTCACAATCAATTATGAGAGATATTGATTTGAGTGGGAGCGCACTTTAGAATAAATTTGTTTATTCACTAGTGCAATATCATTATGAACAAAGTCTAAGTGAACTTGTGTTTTCCGTTGTAGATCAAATGGCTCGCAACACCGCGTTCAACTTAGGCCCGATGTTAGAGAAAGAGAAGTTAGCTGCGAATGGAAACAACTATGCGGACTGGGTCCGTACCCTGAGGATTGTCCTCAGGAGTGCTAAGAAAGTGTACGTGCTTGACGGACCTCTTCCACCTAAGCCGGCGGCAACAGCCACGGCAGATGAAAATAATGTCTGGGCCACTAAGGATGATGACTTCAACTTAGTGCAGTGCCTCATGCTGTCTTGCATGAGTTCAGAGCTTCAAAAACGTTTTGAATTCCATGACTCCTTTGATATGATCAAGGAACTGGATGCTATGTACAAGTTTAATGCACGGTCTGAACGTTTTGATATCGTCAAAACCATGTCGGAGACCAAGATGGCTGAGGGAAGTTCAATTGGCGAACACGTGGTCAATATGATTGGCCACGCTGAGAGGCTTAAAACCCTGGAATTTCCACTTCCAGAAGAGCATGTTATGGACATGTTGCTCGGTTCACTCCCCCCTTCTTACGAAGGTTTTGTCATGAACTACAACATGAATGGGATGGACAAAACACCTAATGAGGTGCTTGCCATGCTGAAAACTGCTGAAGGAGGACTGCGGAAAAATCGCAAGCAAGTGTTGCTTGTGAATAAAACTGCCAGTTTCAAAAAGGGCAAGCCAAAGAAGGGCAAGGGCGCCGGTAAGACCGGCTTCCAACGCAAATCTAAGGGCAAAGCCAAGAATGAAACTGAGTGCTTCTACTGCAAGGGCACAGGACACTGGAAGACAAACTGCAAGAAGTATCTGGAAGATAAGAAGTCTGGGAAAACCGGAAAAGGTATAATTGTTATACAAGTTAATGTCATTGACGTTTTGCTTGCTAGCGAAAATTCTAAGTCTTGGGTATTTGATACCGGATCGGTTGCTCACATTTGCAACTCGATACAGGGGCTTCAGAAGGTGCGCAAGCTGGCAAAGAATGAAGTCGTGATGCGTGTCGGGAACGGCGCTGGGATCGCCGCTCAATCCGTCGGCATTATGCCTCTACGTCTCCCTTCAGGATTTATTTTGGAACTAAGTAACTGTTATTTTGTTCCGGCATTGTGTAGAAACATTATCTCTGGATCATGTTTGGTACATGATGGGTACTCCTACAAGTCTGAGAACAATGGTTGTTCACTTTATTGTAAGGATATGTTTTATGGATTTGCACCCATTGTTGGGGGCCTTTTCATACTAAATCTTGAATGTGAAAATGATGTCTTTAACGTGAATGCTAAACGCCTTAAGAAGGCTGATACCACCACCACTTTCATGTGGCACTGTCGCCTTGGCCACATCGGAAAGAAACGCATGAAAAGACTCCATAAAGATGGAGTTTTACCGTCCCTTGATTTTGAATCATTTGACACATGTGAAGCTTGCTTGATGGGAAAAATGACCAAGACGCCATTCACGGGTCATCCTGAACGGGCGAGTGAATTGTTGGAAATAATACATAGTGATGTATGTGGTCCAATGAGCACAATCGCACGGGGTGGGTTTTTCTACTTCGTAACTTTTACTGATGATTTAAGTAGGTATGGCTATATCTACTTGATGAAGCATAAGTCGGAAACCTTTGAAAAGTTCAAATAATTTCAGAATGAGGTAGAAAATCATCGTAACAAAAAGATTAAGTTTCTGCGGTCTGATCGTGGAGGGGAATATCTTAGTCACGAGTTTGGCCAACATCTGAGTGACCGTGGAATCGTTTCACAGCTTACGCCCCCCGGAACTCCACAGCGAAACGGAGTGTCGGAACGATGTAACCGAACCCTGTTAGACATGGTAAGGTCGATGATGTCTCTTACAGATCTGCCGATATCTTTTTGGGGTCACGCACTACTCACTGCCGCTTATACATTAAACAGAGCACCGTCTAAATCTGTTGAGACGACGCCATTTGAATTATGGTATGGGAAGAAACCCATTGTGTCGCATCTCAAAATTTGGGGTTGTGAGGCATACGTAAAACGTTTACAGCCTAGCAAACTCGATCCCAAAGCAGATAAATGCTATTTTGTAGGTTATCCAAATGAAACCATTGGATATTCCTTCTATCTTCCCTCCGAGCACAAAGTGTTTGTCGCTAGAAACGGAGTCTTTCTCGAGAAAGAGTTTCTCGCCAAAGGAGTAAGTGGGAGGACAGTACAACTTAATGAGATTAGTGAATCTTCGGCAACCGTTGATATGGCTAAGGAACCGGAAGAAATTCCGCTAATTATCCCTACAACTGAGCCGGAAGTTGTCGCATATGATGCGGAGACTTCAGACAATGTTGTAACTGAACCGCGCAGATCAGGTAGGGCTATCCAGCCACCTGAATGGTTTCATAACGAAATCTTCATTCTTGAAGACAATGAACCTGCGCACTACAAGGAAGCGATGGCGGGGCCCAGCTCAAAGGAATGGCACAAGGCCATGAAATCCGAGATGGAATCCATGTACGAAAACCAAGTTTGGAACTTGGAAGAACTTCCAGATGGCGTAAAACCCATCGGTTGTAAATGGATTTTCAAAAGAAAGACGGACGCGGATGGTAACATTACTATCCACAAAGCTAGACTTGTCGCGAAAGGGTTCACGCAAGTTCCAGGAGTGGACTACGACGAGACTTTCTCGCCCGTAGCTATGCTTAGGTCTGTTCGGATATTACTAGCAATTGCTGCTTATTTCGATTATGAAATATGGCAGATGGATGTCAAAACGGCTTTCCTAAATGGAAACCTTGAAAAGGATGTATACATGATACAGCCAGAAGGTTTTGTCGATCCTAAAAATGCTGGAAAGGTATGTAAGCTTCAGAAAGCCATTTATGGTCTGAAGCAAGCATCAAGGAGCTGGAACATTCGTTTTGATGAAGTGGTCAAAGAGTTTGGCTTCATCAGGAACGATGAAGAATCTTGTGTTTACAAGAAGTTTAGTGGGAGCGCAAAAGCATTTCTAATCTTGTATGTGGACGACATATTGTTGATTGGAAATGACGTGAATTTTCTTAGCGAAATAAAAGACTCATTGAAGAAGAGTTTTTCAATGAAAGACTTAGGCAAAGCGGCATATGTATTGGGCATCAGAATCTATAGAGATAGATCAAGACGCCTGATAGCGCTTAGCCAAAGCACGTACATTGACAAGGTGTTGAAAAGGTTCAACATGGAGAACTCCAAGAAAGGCCTACTCCCCATGTCACCCGGCACAGTACTTTGCAAGAATCAGTGTCCTCGGACCCTCGATGAGCGAGTACAAATGAATGATATTCCATATGCTTCGGCAGTTGGTTCTATTATGTATGCCATGCTATGTACAAGACCGGATGTTTCCTATGCGCTAAGTGTTAGCAGCCGGTACCAAGGTGATCCAGGATTGGAACACTGGGCCGCAGTCAAGGGTATTCTTAAGTACCTCAGAAGGACCAAGGATTTACTCCTTGTGTACGGAGGTGATGAAGAGCTCATTGTAAGTTGTTACACTGATGCAGGCTTCATGACTGACCCAGATGACTTTAAATCTCAATCTGGCTATGTTTTCATATTGAACGGCGGCGCAGTTGATTGTAAAAGTTCCAAACAAAAGACTGTGGCGGATTCTACAACGGAGGCGGAATATGTTGCTGCTTCAGAAGCCTCCAAGCAGGCTGTCGGAATCAAGCAATTTCTTGAAGACCTTGGTGTGGTTCCAAGTGCTCTGGACCCGGTGGAGATCTATTGTGACAATAGTGGCGCCGTGGCTCAGGCAAGGGAGCCATGTTCGCACCATAAGACAATGCATATTCAACGCAAATATAAACTCATTCGACATCATGTCGAAGAAGGTTTAGTGAAAGTACGCAATGTTCACACGGATCTGAATGTGTCAGACCCGATGACAAAGCCTCTACCACGAGCAAAGCATGAGCAACACCGGATAGCCATTGGTGTTAGGGAAGCCATGTAACTGGATTATGACTCTAGTGCAAGTGGGAGACTGTAGGAGATATGCCCTAGAGGCAGTAATAACAGTTACTTTGTATCTCCGAGTTTGTAATGAATGTTTATGTTCCATGCTATAACTGCAATGATTCTCGAGTCTACAATAACCACGAGGCTCGGAGGGAAACTCATGTGCACGTGTGGTATAATAAACGGAAAAAGTATTCCTAGTCATGCCTCTATGACTGGCTCAAGTATTGCATGATGATCCTGTTTTCCTGATCATGGGCATGGCTATGCCGGCAATTTTGAGGGCACAATGTTAGTAGAACACTTGTGTTGAATCGACCCAAATTGATGTTATGCTATGAGATACATTCGTCATGAGTTAATGGTAAATAACACAGAGATATTTAATGTTTGCATAATTCCTTAGACCATGAGAGTGTCAAGTTTCTTCATGCTTGCTTCATGAACTTTGGGGTTTGTTAAACGTCATCCGTAAATGGGTGGCTATTACGGCGGCTTACGGGTTCATGGAAAAGTATGTCAAGTAACTTGATAGCTCAAGATTGGGATTTGCTCCTCCGACGATGGAGAGATATTCTCGGGCCCTCTCGGTGTTACGGTATCCATCATCGTCTGGCCAGACACTTTGTGATTTGATCACTGGGATGCCGGAACACGGGAACGAGAAAAGAGAACAATATCGGTAACGAGGTAACTGGCATAGTGGACAAGTTGTTGATCCACGGGGATGCCAACATGTCTCACCTCGGGTATTTGTAATATATCGTGAAGCAACAGGAATAGCACACGGCAACTGGAGGTTCACTCAAATATTCATTCGTGTGGGTATAGGGGTCAATATGGGTGTCCACGGCTCCGATGTTGATCATTGATCGGAATGGGTTCTGGGTCATGTCTATACTTCACCGAACCTATAGGGTCACACGCTTAAGGGTCATCTATCTGCTGAATACTAGACAGGGAGTCTGAGAGAAAATCACCGAAAAAGTTTCGGACACCGAAAAAGTTTCGGACAGCGGAAAAGTTCCGCAGAGAGAACACCGGAACAGTTTCGGTGAAACTGAAAAGTTGTTTCATGGGATACCATTAAGTCAAATTGGTTTCGGCACATGCCTGATAATTCTTGGAGGGTGCCAGAATCGTTCTGGAAACTTTCTGGAATTTCCGGGATGAAAACCGGAAATGTTCCGGAGCTGTCGGAACCGCTTCAGATGCTTTTCGCAGATGAAAATCACTAAACCGGAATTGTTCCGGATCGCATTGAAAATTATTTTAGTGGGTACTGGAAATGTTCTAAGCCCACATAAATATTTTCAGTTCGAACAGACGCTGAAAAATGTCGTCGTGAATAGTGAAAAGCACTTTTTGGGCTGATTTGCAAATGGGGTTTTTCTTCTAGAAGAAAACCACTTTTGGTGAGAGATAAAGGTGTGTGAAAGGTGGTGCCCCCCCCCCCCAAAGGGGGCAGCACCAAATTTCGTCCATAGGTGGTGGGGAGGGCCCCCTTGGGGTTTCCTTCCACCTCATGGTGGATATGTTCTACACACACCATTATGTGGCATTTGGGTGAAAAGATCTTAAGCCCCTTTTGGTCTTTTTACCCCTTGCCTCCACCCCTTGGCTTTCCTATAAATAGGAGGTGAGGGGGCTGCCCAAAGATCATCCCTTGCTCTCATACACATGCTATGCTTTGCTAGCTCTCTCTCTCTCCCTCCCACGAAAAGAGTTTTTCGTAGAGCCGAAAGGCTGTCTGGGTTCCGGCAGGAACTAGCTCTGGACGGCGAAGCCCTACCGGATAGCTGACACCGTATGTGTGCAACCCCGTAGAGAGATTGTAGTTTCGATCTTTTGCCCGAAGGGCTGTTCGAGTTACCGTTCGAGTTTCCGGCGTCCTCCCGAAGGGCTGTCCGGGTTACTGTTCGGGTTCCGAGGGTCCTCCCGAAGGGCTGTCCGCGACATCGTCCTGGGGACTGTCCGACCGCCTCCCGAAGGGCTGTCCGGAGTGGGAGTACATCCTTGCGTTTGGGAGGTTGTAAATCCTAGCTGCAGGGATCTGCACCGACGATCTATACCGACTCTTCTTCCGCTGCGTTTCGAGTTGGTACGGATCAGATCAAACCTTGTATGCAGTCTCCATAGTGATCCTGGGCGTGCTTGCTGTACCGAATTTTTTTGTTTTCTGTCGCGTTCCCCAACACCCAGGGAGCTCGAAGATCCGTGATCATGCCGGAATCATCAGGGTAGTCATCACAGTAGTAACCGTGGTTGAGATGGTCTTGAACGAGGTCGATGAAGCAGGCCCCATTGCTGTAGTAGTCGTAGCCGCTGGGGGCTTCCTCGAGGAAGGCGTCGAGGTAGTAGTGGACTTTATCAGAGTAATAGTTGGCATGGTCGAAGTAGCAGCAGTTTCCATGGGAAAAGATCATCGTTTCTTGGACATACATCAGCAGAGCAAAATTGTAACAAGTACTCCAGTGTTGCTGTTTCAGATAACGGTTGCTCAAAAGACAAGTTATCTTCCACCGTAGCATACAATGGTCTGTTGGGAACACTTGAGTTGGCATGTGTTTCTCCAAGTAGACATTGATTTTGACTAGGAAGGTCTACATTCATATGTGTTTCTTCAGCAGTAGATGGATCTTGGCAAGGAAGGCTTCCGTTGGCCTGTTGTCTTAAATCAGTTAACCTTTTCAGTTTTGTTCGGATAGATGATCTTTCAAGTGGTACCCCGTACATCAACACCATTTTGTTCATTCTCTGAACCGCATTGCCTATTCCATCATGTGAGTTCACAAACATATCTTCATTAGAAACATGACTTGCTCTCACAGGATTGGGAACCAATGGACTGCACTGTCTAAGCTCCATTCCATCAGCAACAATTTTGTATAAGAATATTGATTGACCTCATCTGGTTTTGAATTAAGGCAAAATTGGTTCTAAAGATCACTGTCATTCAATTCTTCCAAGTGAGAAACTATCCACATCAGAATCAATCCATGGAACAATTCCACTTGAACTTGACAGAATACTAAGTGGATTGATGCAAAACAGAAAATCATGGTGCGAGAATACCATCAGAAATAACCAAGCAATTTCTCACTGAAAAAACTCATCATCATTTAGGTTGTCCAGGCACGACACTGCACTTCTGGTGCCCCCAGTTAGCAATGAGGCACTTTGTTGCCGAGTATCATCAGCCTGTAACATACTGCAGGCAATAAAATACCACATGGTGGATAAAACTGCTGCAGTGGTATCCCATATTCATATTGCACAACCAAATGAATTCCAGAAGATGGTAATATAATTGCAAACACTAGTAGTTCAATGATTGTTGTCCGAGAAGGAACAACAATTACGAATATCCTACTCATTGTTGTAACCTTGCGATGGCGCCAATGAGCTGCACATATATCCAAAACCTCCCCATTCCCAGTAGCTCAAAGCACAAAAGCCTCAACTCAGGGAAATTTTGTGAACTGACTACAACACAGGAGCCAGTTGTATGCAGCTCAGGGATAAGTTTGTACTCACCAAGTCACCATAATAGGTATCACCTCCTGGAGTTAGCCCCGAACATTTGATAATTCTGTTCCAGTGACGCAACACCCCAGCCCAGCTTTCATCATTGAACCGCCCTCTTTCCTGATTATGTGCGAACGACGGCCATGGCAGCGGTCATAACTCTTGTGATCTTGTCCAAAGCCATTAGAGATGGTGATGGGAGTAGTGAGAACTCTGACTTGGACAACTTCCTGCGACTCAGCCGTGCCTAGCTTGATGTCAATGTCCACATGGCAGAGCTTTACATTGAACGACTTGTGTGCTGCATCTAACTCGGAACCTTCCATCAAATACTGGATGTGCGCGATGAGTGCGAGGCCAAGAACTGGCTCACGCGACGGATTCCTCAAGGTTGCCCGTGACCCAGTCCTTGCTAGTTTCAGTCCACAAGGCCATACAGTAAGCAGACTGGAGTTTGGATATGATGCAAGAGTGATAGCCTCTGATGTTCTGTCTCTTGCTGGTACATCGACAGTGGCTTGAACTTGGCTACAACGAACCTTGGATATGATGAGTGCAATCCAGTATCTTGCACTAGTAGTAGCCAGGGAGGTTGTAACACCCAAACAATGAAGAATTTTTCACCACGCTTCTGTCGCCCCGGCTCAAAGAAATCCATTCCTCGGATCAGTTGTTTTCCCACTCGATTCCCACTGAACCAGGGCCATGGTCTAGGCATGAACATTTGCCCCTCAAGCATTAACCACACTGGTAAAGGAGGAGGCCATGGTTGCCATTCTGCCATCTTCTCACCTGGTAGCCACAACCTGAACAACCGAGAGATGCACTTGCCATCTGCAAGCACTGGAATTGCTCTAGACAGTAGTAGGGACATCACACAATAGTAGCCTTACCGTCGAACACTTGGTTGGCACCAGTACGTTGGGCTTGAGCACGAGAGTTGACTCACTTACTGGGGTTGGCGAATCCTCTGGAGGTACTGTGAAGGACGTAGGCGTACTCCAAGGGTCCTGCCACGCCGCCATGGGGTCATCTTTGACCGTGTTGTGGTCGAGGCCATCCGTCGAACAGTTTGTGGGCGTCGGTGCAATAACGCCGGGGGCGTCAATGTCGAGGGGCTTGGCACTCACAGCTGAGGAACTAGCTTGGGGACGAGCTCGATGAATATGTCTACGGTGGCCGTGGAGGACGCGTGTGTCGCAGCTGCGGCGAGCACGGGCATCGACGTGTCGAACTCGAGCATTGCGTCGAAGACATGGTTGGTACTTGGTGCAGGTGCAGCAAATTTGTTGGCGTCGATGACGAAGCCGGATAACCCAGCTGGGCGAAGGCACCGGTAGTGATTGCCCCAGGGGTGGCGACCTCCTCGGCGAGCACGTACGGAGACAAGACGCCATTGGCGACAGGGATGCTTCGATGCTTATGGAAGAAGTTGTCCTTGTGGGTGTTATGTGCTGCACCTGGACCTGCTTGTCGTTGAGGTCGACGGCGAGCTCGGGGCTGACCGCGGCAGTGGTTTTGAGGTGGTGCACCTCCTTGACGGCCGCGGTTGAAGCGGAGGAACTGCAGATGTTGA
Organism: Elymus sibiricus; assembly: GCA_039707655.1. Classification (NCBI taxonomy): domain Eukaryota; kingdom Viridiplantae; phylum Streptophyta; class Magnoliopsida; order Poales; family Poaceae; genus Elymus; species Elymus sibiricus. Next base: position 442,424,040 of record CM077675.1, on the reverse strand, counting down.
CGGAGGGAACCAAGCAAGTGGAGTGCCCCTCTGCCTGATGGAGACAGTTCGTAGCGCGCAGCGCACGGTGAGCCTTGGCCAATCCCCGATCCGCCCGGCGTGAGCCTGTGGCACGGCTTCAACGCCTGCGGCGGACGCGACCGCGCCTGCCATCGAGCGGCCCGCAGCCGGCCTCGTCGGCTCCCGGCCAGGCTGCGACCGAGAGAGCCACTCTTCGCAGACTGGCGGCGCCCCCGCCCGCGGTACCCGGCATCCGGCGCGCGGAGCAGTGGCGGCGGCACATCCGGAGGCGCGGCTCGGCCTCGACCTCCTGAAGCGCGTCTCCGCACATCGGCGCGGCGGCGCCCTCGGATGCCTCCTCCACTGGCACACCACCGCCCACGCCCGCGCTCTGCTTGGCCCTCGGCCATGGCCCGGCTCCTCGGGACGAGCCGAGCAGCGGAAGCCTCCATCCTTCCCCGGCGACGCTCCTCCCACAGCGTGGCGACCGACAATGGCGGAGGCCTCCGGCCAGGGATGCCCACAGGCGGGCAGCGCGGAAAGCTGGTCCGAGTGCCAGTGCTGGCGCGGCGTCGTTAATAAGCGGGACGTCAGCCGGTTACTTCACTGAAGATCCGCACGACAAAGAAACCAAACCTTGTCTCTTTGCCGTTTTTGCTTAAACGTCCCTGTGGTTACAGGTATGTGCGCATTCGGTTAATTTGGTAAATACGATTCGTTTAATATGGTTACTTGGTCAATACAATTTGAATACTACGTATCAAAAAAAAATACAATTTGAATACTTTGGTAAATAGTATGATATGGAAAACCAACATGGTTTTGGTTTTGATAAAAGAAAATAGAAAAGAGGCTGCCGCCCTACTTAATTAAATTAATGAAACCCTTAAAGAAACACAACAAAGAGAGAAGAGAAAGCGGCATGATAGAAAGGTGCCGAGAGGAACAGCTACACACCCCATAAACTACAAGCCAACATCGATTGGAAGAGAAGAACCCTAGAAAACTACTAGTACAAGCCAACATCCGGAGCTGAGAACGCATCCCCTTCAGGAAGGATACAAGCCGACATGGGAGGCCATGCCATCGCCAACACCCGTACGTCACCAAAGACAATGGGGGTCGCCATAGGCCATCTAGCTCCATCGCCTAGAGGAGCCCCATGCTCCCTCTCCCTAGAACGAAAGCGCGCCGAATCGTCGGGCGATGACTATGCTCACCTTTCTCGACCTGGATGAAAATTACCAACAAGGTCTTGTAGTGAGGACTCCGAGCACCAACCTTCCGCGCATTATGGGATACGTCACATCGAAGACAAGACGGTGGATGCCATGTGCTTGTAGCCTGCTGCATTTTCATTTGGTTCGATGGTTGATGGGCCCGCTGGTATCTTCGCGTTTCGCGTTTTATGCAACGCATTTGAGAAGCCGGTGGCCTGTTTTTGATTTCCGGGTACACGGGGAGTGGGGTGCTGGATCGGCTGGCCGATGGCCTGTTTTTGATTGTCGGGTACACGGGGAGGGGGTGCTGGATCGGCTGGCCCCTCGGTGATGGAGAAGCAGGTAAATCACCTCGCGAATCTTGGCTACATCCCACCGAAGGACCAGGTTGTGTGGCGTGCCTCGTGGATGGAGGACGCCTTTACCACAGAGGTCGTGCCCTCGTCGCAGGAGGGCGAGCGAGTGTTCCTCCTGCCTTTCTTGCTGCGGGGTATGTCTCTAGCCCTCCACGATTTCTTTCGTGGGTTCCTGTTCTGTTATGCCCATGAGCTCCACCATCTCACCCCTAATGGAATCCTTTATATCGCTTCTTTCGTTGCGTTGTGCGAGTGTTTCTTTGGTACTTAGTTGCATTTTGGATTGTGGAGGAAATACTTCTGTGTGAAGGCGCAGAAGAATGGTAGTGATTAGAATTCCTATTCTGCTCCTGAGCCGAAATGCTTCCTTGTGAACAGTAAAATTGAAAAAAATAGTAATTTTTTTTACAAAATTCTGAATTTTTTTGTGATGAACTTTGACAAATGTTTTACATGAATACCAAAATTCAACACGAAATAACATTCGTGGAAGTCGTGGCGAAAAAAACAAAATCAGCAGTCCAAAATGTATTCAAAACAAGCATTTTTGGAGCATCATTTTTTGGTCACGACTTCAACGAATGTCCATTTCAAGCTGAAATTTTGCAAGCATACAAAACATTTGTCAAAGTTTATCACAAAAAAAAATTCAGAATTTTTAAAATTTGTTTACTATTTTTTTTGATTTTACTGTTCACGAGGAAGCATTTGAGTTCGGGAGCAGAAACTCCATGTCCGGTAGTGATCTCTTTGAGTGTGGTTGTGCTCTCATCAGTTGAGGCCAAAGTTCAGGTACTTCGATTTGGGCTTGCCCGACTCTATGAAGAGATGGCAGCAGGGTTGGCTCTACTTTCCTGAACTTTTGATTGGTGGATATCAGATAGGGGTGTCGATGTTTAAGGTCAGTCGAATAATGAGCCGCGTGTCCGGTTTATGCCAGTTCAAGGCGGCGGCTCAAAAGAAACCATGGAACTCCATGAAGCAGTGCAGAAGATGATTGAGTCTAAAATGCTCACTGGCGACGAGATCCTGGTTGCTTGGATGAACAGGCGGATACAACCACTTGTGCAAGGGATCACCCGATGTACGTATACACCGATGGGGAGAATTCAACTGATTCAGCTGCAGGGCTGAAAGGGTATTACGAGCAGAGGACTATGGAAGGTATGGTTGCTTTCCTGGTGAAGGGAAATGAGCAACGTTATGAGGATGGTACTCGCGTCGAGCTGTACCCAGCAAACGATGCATGCATGAATGTTTGTGTTCCTGTCTTAGTTCTATTGTTACTTTGTTAGCCCGTCTCCTTCTTTCTGATGTAAAATGCCGCAGTTCATTTCTCTCTTGTACTCCCTCCGTTTTTAAATATAAGTCTTTTTAGAGATTCCATTATGGACTACATACGGAGCAAAATGAGTAAATCTACACTCTAAAATATGTCTATATACATTCGTATGTAGTTCGTAGTGTAATCTCTAGAAAGACGTATATTTAGGAACGGAGGAAGTAGTTGTTTAAGGAATACAGGTCCATGCCATCGCTTCCTTGGGAAAGGAAACCTGCCCTCATCTCCCTCCCGTGTCACCCCCCGAACGGCGACCGGGGGGGATCCCAGATCCGGCACCCCTAGCCCTACTGCTAGCCCCCTCCTGCCTCTCCCGCCGCCGCCCCGGGGCTCGGCTGGGCAAAGCCCGACCGGAGCCGGCAGCAGCGGGGCCCTCGCGTTCCCATGGTGGCCAGGGTCGGCGCGGCGCGGCCCCTCTGTCCTAGGCGCGGCGCGGGCAACGTGGCGGCGCTTGGGCTGTGGGCTCCGGTGCTCTTGCCAGGCTTCAGGCGGCACGGTTGGTGGCGGGGCATGCGGTGACTGCTATGGCGGCGGGGTTGGCGACGCCGGATCTGCCCGGCGACGGCTACTCGCGGCGCGGGCTGGGGCGGCATGGCGGGTGGACCGCGCCTGGCCACAACGGCTATCCTGGACGGCATGTGGCGCGGGCCTAGGTGGCATGGGTTGGATGCCTCGGCTCGGCTTCTGGGGCGGGGCAGATGGCGTCGGGGGGCTCTGCTTTGCCGGGACGTTGGGGTCTCGGTTGGGGCGGAGAGGCGGGGCGCGCTTCGCATGGGTGCAGTGGTGTGGATGTTGCGACGGTGCAGGCGGCGCGGGGCGGCGGTGGCGACCTCCTTCTCCTGGATCTGGCCTGCGGCCGGTGCAGATCTAAGGTTTGTGCTAGGGCGGGCCAGGTCTGGGCCCGGGGTAGATCGAAGCGTGTGCTTTAGGTAGTAGAGGTCGGGCTTGGCCCGGGATGTGCCTGTGGGTGGTGCTCGTGCTCTCCTCGCGGGCACGATGGTCGGTGGTGGTAGTCGGGTCTCCACTATTCTGTCGGGCAGATTGGCGCCGGTGACCATGGTTGTGGGCTCGCGCGAGCGGGCTCGGTGGCGGCCATCGATAGCCACGGGATTGTGTCCTCCCCGGTCCACCGGGACTGGATGGGGACGCAGGTGTGGACGCCCCCTATTGTGGGGGCAGCGATCCAGATCTCGTGGTTGATGCCCGACAAGGAATGAAAGGAGACCCCTTTCTTTCCTCCTCCCGTGGTTAGTGCTCCGTGATGTGGACGATTGGTGGTGGCTTGTACGTGGATATCGGAGCGGCGACTCCTGATGGCGCCCCGCATGGTTGGCTCTCTAGCGGGCACCATGTCGGCCGTGGTGGCTCTCCCTCTTGGTCGTGTGGGCGACAAGAGGGCAGAGGTGGGTGGCCCGGGCGCTCTCCTTGTCGTTGGCAATGGCGTCGCCCCGATCCGAACCTAGGAGGCTGAACTCGTTACACCTGTCTTGAAAACCTCGTGTGGCACGGGGGAGCTACCGAGCGAAAGCTCCGCGCTTTGTCGCCGATGATGGCGATGCTTGCGGGCGTCGTTATCTACCTGAAGACGTTGTTGTGGTGCTCCTCTTCATGCCAGGGTTCCGGGTGAAGACCTTAGTCCCTTCTGGACTCGGCAGCGACGACGCTTTGCGCCGTTTTCCTTCCTGGGGGCGTTGTCGTGGAGCTTAGATGTTTAGGGCTTTGTGTGGCGTTGTACTCAGTTCACCCAATGCTTTCTTTCGGTAGCGTAGTAGCTCCGCGTGGGCTGGTGATCCTGGGATCGACATTGTATGAGGGATACCTCACCATCTTGTATTGTTCGACCGTGTACTTGATTCGGTGTTTGCTTTATATAGAAAGCGGGACGAAAGCGAAAGAGGGGGTTTCAAGGAGTTACGATCTTTGCTGGAGCCGGCGGGCGAGGAAGAAGGCGAAGCGGATCATGTCATCAATGTGTGCGGTAGCCGTCTGGCCGATGACAATATGGATGATTCGCTAGGATTGGTAACGAAGCAGTTCAACTAATGAGGTTCAAATTGATTATTTGACAGAGGGTAGCCGGCCCTTAAAAAAGGCTCGGGACACTGGAGGCGGTGGTTTGCGGTCCGTTTGCAGTGGAATGTGGAAGAGCATCGTAGCATAATAGGCCCCTGTTGTCGATGGGGTGCCGGAAAAGGTTTAAAATCAACCGGATGATCCACCGCGATCGTAAGCCCCCTTGAGCGAGCGACACGCGTCCCCTACAGACCCACCCTGTGCTTTCTCATCGTAGCGTTATCTTCACGCGAAGGCTCTCGTCCACATGTTTTAGTCAAAGCCTTTTATTCCTATCTTCTTCCTCGTGTGCTGCTACCTCTCCCGACCACCACCGCAGCTATACTAGCCTGCTAGTTCTTCCAACCACCGCGCCGCAAGCTCCCCGCTGCTGACCACCGCCACCATTGCCGCATAGCCAGCCCTCCGAGCGTGGCCGCCGGAGCAGCGCGTGCACCCGCCGTCGCTGCGTTGGAGCATGGCCGACACTGCGACGACGACCGCGACGGCCATGGTGTTTGCAACTCCGGCGCTACAATGGAGCTCGCCGGTGCTGCGACGACAATCCCCACGGGCCGGCCATGGCGTTGCAACTCCAGCGCTGCAATGGAGCTTCGCTGGGCTGCTTTGGAGCTTTTGTCACACCACGGCGCTGTAATGGAGCTTCGCTGGTGCTACAACGACGACCGCGACAGGACGGCCATGGCGTTGCAATGGAGCTTCGCCGGGCTGCCTTGGGCTTTTGCCACACCGCCGACACTGCAATGGAGCTTCGCCGATGCTACTACGACGTCCGCGTCGGGATGGCCAGGACGTTGCAGTGGAGCTTCGCCACCGACGCTGCAGTGGAGCCCCACCGGGGTTGTGGAAGCTGTGACGGTGATGCAATGAAGATCGGTGAGGCTGCAATGGAGCTTTGACAGACACCGTTGGTGCTGCATTGAAGCGTGTGGGGTCGCAGTGATCGAATGGCCACTAGCGCGCAGATCGTACGGCTAGCTAGGCGGATGATTTCCTAGAGAAATCATCCGACTGATTTGTAGCAGCCGCCTGGGGTGCCACCGTCGTCTCATAGGACGGACGGACCGGTGACGCTGACAAGTTTCAGAGCACGATTGCTCCCGCGTCCCGATGCGACCTTCCTTTGTTTGGATGTTCCAACCAACAGGTCTAAGTCTGCTGGTTTAGTTTTTGCTATGGGAGCAATCTCTACTCATAATTGCTCAGTTGGTAGAATAGCATCCAGGTTTGTTTTCAACCAGTTTAATTTCGTCCCTCCCACCACCGACTTTTTTTTTCGTCTCTCCTCCCACCATCCCTCCCACCCTGGCCCATCGGTTTATTTTTCTCTCCACTCTTTCATTACAAATCAGCACTTTCCTAACGTATAACAAATCACAGATCTACTTTCGTAAGTTACCCAAATCAATTGATTGCTCTCATTAGTGCAATTTGTTTTAGGAAACAAATAACAAGTTTTTAGGAAACAAATACAGATTTTAATCTGACTTTCCTAACTTATCCAAATCAATCGATCCCTCTTATTAGTGCAATTTATTTTAGGAAACAAAGAATAGATTTTCAGGAAACAAATAACAGTTTTTAATCTAACTTACCTAACTTATCCAAATCAAGCGATCCCTCTCAATTTTTTTTGAGGATCTCCGACCCCTCTCATTGGTGCAACTTATTTTAAGAAACAAATACCAGATTTTCAGGAAACAAATAAATAATTTTAAGGAAATTAATATCTAAATCATGACAAACAAATCTCGCACGGGCGACTTGGTAGTGTGCGTTCCACGTTTTTTTCGTATATCCTCCCACCTCGCACGTAACGATCCCCTCGCACCTAAAAATTCCCCCTCGCACGAAAAAAAATCGGTTGACGACCACGTATTGAGCCCCCTCGCATGAAAAAAAATCGGACGAAGACCATGTAGTGAGGCTCCCTCGCACGAAAAAAACTCGCACGAACTAGGGAGCGAGGCTCCCTCGCAAAAGAAAAAACCTGACGACCGAGGCTGCCCTCGATTTATTCGCTACAAGGATGTGAACCACGCCCTAGACGCCATCGCGGATCCTTTTGCCGCTGCCGATCTATTTTCTAGGGTTCCTCGCACCACGTGATTCCCGGAGTGTCGTTCCTACGACGGTGGACAGAGACTTCAATGCGGATGCGGGCAAGGGGGAAGCGGAGGAGCGAAGGCCAAGGCTGGGGAGCAGGTCACGCGCCGCCGTAGGGACACGAGCATCAGCGCCGGATCCAGGTACGCCCTCGGCGTGGTCGCACGCGGGATGACGTCAGGTAGGTCCATGCCGTAGCCCAGGTTAGGATCGGGCTGACAACGGCAATGGCCATTCCGTTCAACCATGCACATAGGCCCCCAGGTCCATGGCACAAGTATCACTACCAACAGGTTGAACCGATGGATGTTGGTATTTAGATCTTGCCCTGTGGACCAGGACGAGGTCTATGGAGGTGTCTTCAGAATCGGTGGTGCATCAAAAAAATTGACGCGAAGAACCTGCGCAGGACGAGTTAAACGATTTTGATATAGTCTTTTTTCCATCCCTATGTAGTTCTTATGCTGCTTCTCATTGAATTTTTCATTTTTACCTTTGTTCCCATATGGCTGCAAGCAACCTTGAGAACGGAAGCTAGCTAACTCAGTGTGGCACCGCCAAGGACAATGCCTGGCTCGCTATCAAGGTCATTCGCACATAGGCGTTGCGGAACAGCAGGCGCAACACTGACAGCTGTTGCCTTGATGTAGTGTTGTGGGCCAGAGCGAGCTGGGATGCATGTGGCGACGAGAGGATGTATATGCCAGCTCCTCCGCCTTCAACATGTCAATTATATGTGAGTTTTTTTCCTTTCCCCCTTTTTACGTTTTATTATGCAAGTGGATAAAGGTTTTAGGTTGTGTCCTCTCTTTTCTTTTAATGCTCATATGTGTCCTCTTACAATGAAAGCTTATCCATATTGGCAGCTCCAATTTTTATGTGTGCTTTACTCTTCATATTTTGATGCCTATGTATTTAACTGAAAATGTAGTATAGAGGACCAAAATTCTTCCTGGGAAAGTAACCGTAGCATAACTAAAATTATTTTACCTATTTTTATGTGTGCTTTATTTTAATTTTCTACCAGCGTATAATTTTTTTTGTGAATGTTATGTTTGAATTAAACTAAATCCAAGCAGAATAACTCGCAAATGAAGATGCCATGTTGCGTATCGACGCTCTGCTTTTGACTGCATCTTCAACCTCGACCGACAATGCCATACACTGCTTCTTTAACCTCCTTCGCAACCCTTCCTCACGGATGCCAAGCTTGCCATCCTTCCCGCTGCCAAAATGCTAGACAAAAGTTCACCAGAAAAAATGATTCCATCGCCGGGATCAACATCACAGGGTCGTTGACTTGGTTGGTTTCTTCGATGTAACTGACATTGGTGGGTCCATGTGGTTGGAGAGTCCGTTTCTTCAGGATGCTGATGCTACCATGCTCATGTACACACTGACATGACAGTGCTTGACTTCTGGGAGCAGGTCGGCAACCGTCGCCTCTTGGACCAAGTAAGCTTTGCTGGCGATCTAAATAATCTTACTTTCTTGTTTTCTTTTTCTGATTGATGATTGATTCGATTTGCATGGAGGAATTATGTAAGAAAGAGTACAAGCTAACTCAAAATCATCTCTTAGCTGATCAATCTTGTAATTAAAAAGCGAAATTAAACTACCAAAATGATTTAGTTTGGTGGAGAATTTTGCAATATTAACTTCTTGGTTTAGTTACCTATGCAATGGAGAACCCATGCAAATTAAGAATGAAAGGTTGATTCTTATCTGACAATCTGCTTTTCTTTCTGCTCTACATTTTTAGAAACTCTATACAAGCTTGTGCACATAGGTTCTGGGTTGGTATATTTTCTTATGTAGCCTTTGTTCAGGTAAATCAAACAGACATGGGGACTATAGGTAGCCTCTCTTTTTACCCATCTTTGTTATTGTCAATGAGTCTAATAATGAACTCACTACATCTTCATCTTTTCACCTTTGTTACCAGAGAGCTTCTCAAAGGTTCGAAATATTACGTCAGCACTTTAAGTCTCCCATTTCGATTGCCGTGATTTGCAATTTGTGAGTGGGGGCAGTAGTAAGCTCTTTCTCGTGCAGTTATGTTGTTGCCAGGTGCTACATTCTCCTCTGATTGTTCAAGCTAAGGTTCTTGAAAACAGCATAGCCATGTATGCTGCTTCTATTAGGTGTGGTTGACAAAGACGAGGGGCGATTCAGGCACGCGAAACTCCCTTACAATCCAGACAGATCCTACGTTGGAACCATCTCGATGTTCTTCGCCAGCTTCGTCGCATCGATCCTGTATATATCTATTGGATCATGATGCCCCAAGTCATCTTTTGTTCCCATGATTATTTAGCAAATGCAGAAAAATATTGTTGTTCATATTATATGTATATTGTTGGGTAGGAGTTTTACCCACTAGATATGAATATTAGGAAGGATATATCTCGTAACAGATCATATTCAGGATCATGTCGTGATTTCTTAAGGGCCTCGTGATTGTTGTTGTTTTTTTTATTTCAAAAATAAAAACACCTAGGTGATTATCCTAACTATCATAATTGTATAAGCAAGATTATCAGAATAATTAAGCAATTTTTCTTCAGATTAAGTATAGAGTTTAGGGTGAGGTTTTTTTTTGCAGATTTATATTTCCTAATTTGAATCAACAAGGACAATGATATTGTAAGGATTGAAATTTAGACCAACTTTCTATGTCAAGGTGAAATTTGATATGCCTAATGCTTATATATACAACCAGTAATTTTTTTGAAAATTTCCGTGGCAACGCACGGGCATTCTACTAGTCTCAGTAGCCTTAATCTTTTATCAGCATGTGATCAACTATCAATTTTGAATCGTCTAACCCTAGATTTATTCCGAATCACGTAAGGCGTCCGAGAGGGAAGAATAAGAGCGGGAAGGAGGACTACTCCACATTCCACAACGATACTCGAGAGGAACAAGTCAAAACCAATGATGACAACTCTGTGTATCATCACTATGCACCCGGACAACATGGACATGATGCAACTATTTCTTGGCGCCAAACCGGTTGATTGTCGGTGAGGCCACCAATGGCGACAACTTCATCGTTGCTCACCTAGACACCATGGACATGTTGCAACCCTATCTTGGTGCCAAAGCAGTTGATGGTCAAGGAGGCTACCAATGACGACTAACTCCGCCATCACTGTACAACGAGACACCATGGACATGTTCCAACTCTTTCTTGGCCCCAAACCGGTTGATGGTCAAACCTGCCACCAATGACGAGAACTCCATAGTCTCTACACGTAGATACCATGGACATATCCAGCTTTCCGTGGCGACACTCTCATGCTGAAGGGATGCACTACCTAGTCTATTTTTCATCGATGCAAGTTTCAAGACATTCTGACATGGCTGACGGGGAAGTGTGAGGGTGGAAGCAATGAACGATGGCGAGCAGTTCGCTGGGTGGACTGCGACGAGGTCAACCATCGTGCATCTCAACTAACGGCTCATAACACGTCCAATAGGAGGCAATGTTATATATATATATATATATATATATATATATATATATATATATATATATATATATATATATATATATATATATTATTTACTTTTTTTTTTTTTACTAATAAAGCAAGGTGATATTCTTGGTTTCGTCCCGCTTAGATAATTTTATTAGTAGGCAAATAGATACACGAGGTGGTACTAATTCAGGGATACTGCCTCAAATTATCAGGCCTATGCACAAACAACCGACCGAGTGGGCCGGCCCAGTAGTATCCCACCGCCAGGAGCTTGACCCATCGAAATAACTGGCGTGTCATAGATTTTTTAAATTTTGTTTCGCGTGTCCGTTAATAAAAAAAAATTGGTGGGCGTGGGATCCGAACTGGAGATCTCCTAAATTAATACTGGCAACAACAACCAAGTGAGCTAGCCCACCTTGCTATACAATTACACTCTGAAGTTTTTTTATATAGGAATCGGACTAGGGATCTCCTTTGGGCCTCACCCTGACTGGCCACATAGCCGTTTTGGGCATAGGCTTGCGCTCCAACAACGCACACGCACACACCAACGGATAAAATATAGAATTCTGAACCGTGTTGAATAATCCCACCTTGCTATCTTAAGTCGATTCTCACTAATTTATATACGTTTAGCATCGTTGTCTGGCGTGAGCTAATTCAATAAGATATAATTGACATGCAAGGTAGGCTGGGCTTTGCATGCTTTGGTGGCTGTGTAGAAATACGGTTAGACAGTTTGAATTGTCGGCTCATGAATGAACATGATTTGTGCGCTGTGCATATAAGAAAGGAGACGGTCTCTAAATAGAAAGAAGGAGATTGTGGCCATATAAAGAGGCAGCTAGCTACGCACGGGTGACTTGGGACTTAAACATGCACACAACGTTGTGAAAAGAGAAATCAGGTTCGGAGCGAGGCACTGCAATTATGAATCTCTACGAGAGTCCAACATTCTTTGTCAATAAACTCTTGCTCGCTGGAGCGAGCGACTCAATCAAATGGGATGCACGCACACGGGAGGCCCAACAAACCAAAATGGAGGAATATTTTGATCCCATTTTTAAGAAAAAAGAAACACATTTAAGTTGTTTTTGTTGGCAAGAAATACATTTAATTGGTTGCTGACATTTGTGACATAGAGCCAACAAACCAAATGGAGGAAGATGTTGAGATATGAAAAAAAAATAAGTATCACTTACAACCCGATTTAAGGCTTAATGCACGGGAACTACTTCGCACATGATATTTCATAGTACCATTTGTGAATGATAGGCAATCTGATGGTTCTACTACACTTTGAGTTATTCATGGATATTGTGATCAGAATTGATGTACAGAAACCATTCCAAAAGTGGCATATGCATAGCATGGTTCTTAATGTGCGGCTGATATGCATTTCCGCTAGAATTCGATATGCACGTCCCTGTGTCGCCGGGTGGCACCATTTGAATGTTGTCTTGTCGTGTTGGTGAACATACAAATTGTTTCACCCGTTGTAACGCACGGGCATATGTACTAGTCGAGACCTAATCAAGATAATTATGATACAATCAATCAATAAAATAAAATTAATAAGAATTAAAACAAAGAAAGCGGACACACCGATAACATGCAACCATCGACTAACAAGAGGCGGTATGGTGCATGTGTGCGGTTATACGGATAAGTGTATATGTGTATGTATGAACGTGTGCGTCTTTACTGTGTTAAAGAAACAAAAATTACGAGAAAAAAATTCAGGACATGTGAGCGTTGCCATTGTCAGATCCAACCATTGAAGGTGAGATCTTCGTGTTTCACCCGGGAGAACACACCTCAAAAATCCAACGACCCATAAATACGGCAGTTGCTAGGTGTAACCATCAAGGCTATACCTTCAATTTTCACTCCGGAGCTTGAGAACCAGTATTCAAAGAGAACCACCTAGCCAAAGACAACTTGTGTTACCGTCACCACTTGTCGACGAAGAGGATGCTCCATGGAAGGGCATACACACCAGGAACACGAGGCGATTGCAATATGAATTCTTCTATTGCACACATGCCCGGAGAGAGGCGCTAGCGTGCACATCTGTGTCATAGACATCACATCGCGACCAAAGTTTGCCTGTGTAGACAGACCAATGTACTACATGGAGAGCCGAACTTCATTGGCAGCTTTAACATCTCACATGCCCCACAACCGCTTGGGTAGAGGTCCACAATGAGAGTGAATTGTAAAAACCACCGCATTGAGACATAGGATTGCAGAAAAGACTTCTATGAAATTGTTGCAGAAAACATTGATTATGGGCTTAATCATTTGCAGCAAGCACTGACCCATCTGTTTGGGCGTTTTAACCTCGTTTAAGAAAAGTGGGCCCCAGTTTTGGTGATGTGGCGTAATGGGCACGATCTGACGCCGTCTAACGGCATAACTGGCTCTGGTCTCCCTTATCCACCTCACCTTTTCATTTCCCCCCTTTCCCCGCTCTCCTCTATCCATGGCGACGGCGAGCCCTGACGACGATGGCAGAGTGGATGGCGCCGGCGGAGATACCGGAGGAGGATTGCTTGGCGGTGGGGATCCAAAGCCAGTGGAGGAGGTGTGTGACAGCTCTAACCCGCATAGGAGAGCATCGTCGTCGTCGCTTGAGTACCGTGTCACCTGCCCTCAGGTACCGCGCCGCCTGCACTATCATCCTGCTGTGAAGGCCACTCAGACGGGGAGCCACCAGTGGCATCTTGATACGTCTCCAACATATCTATAATTTTTGATTGTTCCATGCTATTATATTATCATTCTAGGATACTTTTTGAGTATTTATTTACCAATTTATATTATTTTTTAGTACTAACCTATTGACACAGTGCCCAGTGCCAGTTGTTGTATTCTGCATGTTTTTGTTTTTTCAGGTTTACAGTACCAAACGAAGTCCAATTGCCCCGAATTTTTTTTATGATTTTTTTCTGGACCAAAAGAAGACCTGGAAGCTTCGGGAGGAGACTGGAGGCCGCACGAGGGAGGCACAAGCCAACAGGGCGCGCCCAGGGGGTGTCGGCGCGCCCTGATGGCTTGTCCCTCCCATGTGGCCCTCCTACCTGTAGGGTAACGCAGCAGAAAACAAAAATTTTCCGACCTACGTACCAGCCCAGGATCACTATGGAGACTGCATACAAGGTTTGATCTTTTTCGTTACCGACTCGTAGCGCAGCGGAAGTAGAGTCGATGACGAACGGCGGTGCAGATCCCCGCAGCTAGGATTTACAACCTCCCAACCGCGATGATGTACTCCCACGTCAGCTCACCGGACGGATCTCCGGGCAGCCCTTCGGGAGGCATCGGGATAGTCCCTCGGATAGTCCCACCGGACGGATCCTCGGACAGCCCTTCGGGAGGCCCCTGGACAGTCCCTCGGATAGTCCCACCGGACGGATCCTCGGACAGCCCTCCGGGAGGCCTCTGGACAGTCCTTCGGATAGTCCCACCGGACGGATCCTCGGACAGCCCTCCGGGAGGCCTCACGGACAGCCCTTCGGGCGGGTCACTCGGACAGCCCTTCGGGAGGACACCCGAAACTCAAACTGTAACTCGGACAGCCCTTCGGGAGGCACTCTCGAACTAAGACCGAAACTACGATCTCTCTACAGAGTTGCACACATACGGTGTCATCTATCCGGCAAGGCTTCGCCGTCCAGAACTAGTTCCCACCGGAACCCAGACAGCCTTTCGGCTCTACGAAACTATTTCGCTGGGAGGGAGAGAGAAGCCAGAAATGTCATGGCATGTGTATGTGAGAGCAAGGATGTGAAGATGGCAGCCATCTCCCTTCCTATTTATAGGAAATCCCAAGGGAATATCCCTTTCTCAAAAGGAATATGCCTTTGGAATATCCCTTTCTCAAAAGGAATATGCCTTTCTCAAAAATATCCAAAAAGTGCTTTCACTATTCACGACGACATTTTTCAGCGTCTGATCGAACTGAAAATATTCATGTGGGCTTAGAACAATTCTAGTACCCACCAAAATAATTTTCAACGCGAGCCGGAACAATTCCGGTTTAGTGATTTCATCTGCGAAAAGCATCTGAAGCGGTTTCGGCAGCTCCGGAACATTTCCGGTTTTCATTCCAGAAAATTCCAAAAAGTTTCCAGAACGATTCTGGCACCCTCCAAGAATTATCAGGCATGTGCCAAGACCAATTTGACTTTATGGTATCCCCTGAAACAACTTTTCCAGTTTCACCGAAACTCATCCGGTGACCTCTCTCTGCGGAACTTTTCCGCTGTCCGAAACTTTTCCGGCGTCCGAAACTTTTTCGGTGTTTTTCTCTCAGACTCCCTGTCTAGTATTCAGCAGATAGATGACCCTTAAGCGTGTGACCCTATAGGTTCGGTGAAGCATAGACATGACCCGGAACCCCTTCCGATCAATGATCAACATCGGAGCCGTGGACACCCATATTGATCCCTATACCCACACGAATGAATATTCGAGTGAACCTCGAGTTGCCGTGTGCTATTCCTGTTGCTTCGCGATATGTTACAAATACCCGAGGTGAGACATGTTGGCATCCTCGTGGATCAACACTTGTCCACAATGCCAGTTACCTCGGTGCCGGCATTGTTCTCTTTTCTCGTTCCCGTGTTCCGGCATCCCTGTGATCAAATCACCCTGTGTCTGGCCAGACGACGATGGATACCGTAACACCGAGAGGGCCCAGAGATATCTCTCCATCGTCGGAGGAGCAAATCCCAATCTTGAGCTATCAAGTTACTTGACATACTTTTCCATGAACCCGTAAGCCGCCGTAATAGCCACCCATTTACGGATGACGTTTAACAAACCCCAAAGTTCATGAAGCAAGCATGAAGAAACTCGATACTCTCATGGTCTAAGGAATCATGCAAACATTAACCATCTCTGTGTTATTAACCATTAACTAATGACGAATGTATCTCATAGCATACCATCAATTCGGGTCGATTCAACACAAGTGTTCTACCAACAATTGTGCCCTCAAAATTACCGGCATAGTCATGCCCATGATCAGGAAAACAGGATCATCATGCAATACTTGAGCCAGTCATAGAGGCTTGACTAGGAATACTTTTTACCGTTTATTATCCCACACGTGCACATGAGTTTCCCTCCAAGCCTCGTTTTATTTGCAGACTCGAGAATCATTGCAGTTATAGCATGGAACATAAACATAATTATGAACAGGGAGATAATCAATAACATTTATTATTGCCTCTAGGGCATATCTCCTACAGACTCCCACTTGCACTAGAGTCAATAATCTAGTCAATGCTAATGCACTTTACACCTATGGCATACTGGTGTAAAATATGCTTCGCATGTGGTATAGCCTGATGTCCAATGGATCTGACGACTTCAGCTCCGTGTGTAACTTTGCATATCCCCGCGTTTTCACGCTTTCACAAAATTCATATTTTGTGTGGACTTGGCTTTGCATATGTGTGAATCATTGGTCGAAACCTGATTCCTCAGACTGAGCTATGGAGCAGCTATCTGCAATAGTGTCCCATAGACCAAAGCCATCTTGGAACCATACTAAGTTCATGAATGAACTATATGATTCAACAACTTCTTTGTCACTTCTTAAGTGTCAACATACTTAGCCTTTGTTATAGAATTCGCCACAGTATTTTGTTTGGAACAATTTCCAACTACCGTGCCACCATGATGTGTATCACAAAACCCTCAACTTAAATCGAAAATCGCATGGAGCATCGATGAAGACTGTATCGATGTAACCTTTTACAACGAACTCTTCAGACATTCGCTAAACTTGTAACTCAAATATTCCTTTCTGCAATCGAATTGTAGAAACATAATTTTCTTGTTACAACAACTTCTACTTCATTTTTGAAAACCTTATGAATGAATTCAAAAAGATCCAGACTTACGTCTCAACAAGTAAATATCCACATATCTACTTGAGTCATTTCTGAAGATAGATAAATCCACTACTTGCAACAACATGTATTGGACTACACACATCATAATGTATGATCACCAATATGTTCTTTGCTCGTTCCTTATGGCCTGTGAACGGTATTTCAGTCACTTCACCTTTCAGAGGAAAGTTGCAAGTGTCAGATGATTCAAAATCAAATGACTTCAAAATCCATCATAATGGAATTTTCCATGCGGGTCTCTCCAATGTGACCAAATGCAGTGCCACACTTGTGTGGTATTCTTTTAGTCTTGCGACATTTAGCGTCAGTGTTATGGATGTATCATATTACCATCAATATTCATAGCATACATCCCATCATGTATGGAAGCATGGCCCTTCATGTTATTCATAACACCGAACATCAAAAGTTCTCTTATGAATAACCTTCTTGCAAGATACCTTATGCAAAGGGCTAGAGTGTATGAAACTCTAAATGAATTATGAAAGTAAATACAGAGGTAATGTATTAATATCAATATTCATAACATACATCTCATTCATAATGAAAGTATGGCCCTTATGTTATTCATAACATCGAACATCAAAAGTTCTCTTATGAACAACCTTCTTGCAAGATACCTTATGCAAAGGGCTAGAGTGTGAAACTCTAAAATGAATTATGAAAGTAAATACATAGGGAATACACCGATGGAAGGCATAGTAACATTTACTATGTTCCCTACGTGTATCTAAACCTCATTCCTGGCTAGTCTCTCAGGCCATAGTAGTTCTTACATCGAGTTGCAACAGAATGCAATCGAGCGGGTATCTTTGTGATTAACTCACAATACCCAAGAATTAGTGATTAACATGTTTAACCATAATTCCCAAGAACTATATCTTTGACCAGCCTTCTATACATCAAAAAAAACCTGTATGACATTCATACATGAGCTGGATATTCCAGTCTTCTATCCTTTTGCCATTATACTTCTAACAGTTTAACTTTTAGTATTTCTCCTACTCTCAGAAGAAGCACCCAACTTAAGAGTGGCGTTAGCCCCGGATTTCCTAGGCATGAAAGTTTCACTAACACCCTTCGGATACTTCCTTTCTCTTTAAGTTGTTGTTTTATTCACTATCATCATATGACAGGCGTTCTTCTGGATCCCTCTCTTATCAGTCAAATGCCCAGTAAACACTTTTACTAATAGTTTGCAAACAAACATGGCTTTAGATATCTCATATCTTTCAGCCTTTGTTTGTATCTGAAAATTAATTTTCAGTTCCATGAATATCACATAACTATCCCAAAACATTTGAAGTTCGGGTCTCATGGAAGCAAACATATTTCACTCGACCGTAACGGAATTTTAGCTTTTGGATCGAAGGACCAGAGTCACATGATCCATAGCTTTAGCGGGAGAATACCGAAAGTATGCGATAGGACAAAGTCCTTCTCGGCACTATTGAGGACAATCCTCATATTACGTTACCAACCGTAAAGTTTTAACCAGATATTTAACAGCTATTCAATTTTAACAGGGAAGGTGGAAACGCGAGCCATTATTCTACTTGTGATTTTGCAAATCACACTTAGACAGTGTTCAAGATTAATTGCACTGAGAATTGAACAAGATAATTCTACAGTGCACTCCCACTCAAATCAATATCTCTCATAATTGATTGTGAGTGATTCAAGATCCAAATTTCAATTCAACGCCAAGGATGCATCCATCTCAAGTGACGAGAATTTCATTTGGTAGGCCAACTTGCCAATCACATCTCTATGTGACTCTTGTTCATCTTTCGATGCGTGTGTTCCGAGCTCATGACTTTCATGCCTGAACGTCAAGACAACCAAGTGATCTCGCTGCGAGGTCTCAACTCACCCGCCTCACACATGTCTAATCGTTCGTACCCATGCATCCATGTGATACCCCGAAAAGAAAAGTGCCGTGACGGTGCTACACTTGGGAGAACACTAACTACTTGATATTTTTGTGAGAGATCACCCTAATAAAAGCGACTACCGCGCAATCAAGAAGGGTGCATCATAAGGGATAAACATCTCAGGCAATTTATAATAGCATGATATGGTATAGCCCTTTCTGACGGAGAAGTCTCATTTCTTCGTCTTCGGCATTCGCGTCGGTGTTCACCTTCGCGAAGATTGCCACCACCTTGTCGATGCACCAGATAATATTGCTATCTCTATAGCTAATAAAATAAGTGCATTACATAAGGTTGACACGCAGGTCATTAAAGTGCAATCATATGGCTCCAGCCATCATGCCGAATCATGACACGCAGGTCATGTTAATCAATTTACATCATATAGTCATCTCATACATAATCAAATTATTATGAACACTGCTATACCACATCATATGCACATGCAAACCATCCTGCGAAACCAAGTTAGACGCCTCTAATCGGTTCATGCAAAATTTTATTTTACGTGGCTTCTAAGGTTTCGAAACAAACCGAAGCTACCAACGTCCATCATCAAGCATGATAATCCAAGTCGCTAGATTAACATTCCAGGGTGTATGAAACACGAGATAATAAAATCTCGAGCCCCATATTAAACTTCGTCATACGTGTGACCCCCGTGCAGATCACATCTGCATTGCCCTTTTGTCTGCAAAATTTCATCTTTCTTTTTAACTACGGTGGAATTCAATGAACTGTTAGCACTTCGTTGATCAATCAGGATCGCGGATTGCCAGAACATTGAAACTCCACCATACTGTTATCAAGATCAGAAATATGCAAATTCCAGGGAAGCAACAAGAAACATCGGGTAACAGATTTCATCTGCTACCCGCACAAATAATTTTCAGCAATAGATCTCATCTACTACCTATTTATATTGTGCAACACCCATACATCTCTATGTATTCTAGATCGCAACCTGCATCTATGCATAGCATGGCTCTTGATGCCACTGTAGGGTAACGCTGCAGAAAACAAAAATTTTCCGACCTACGTACCAGCCCAGGATCACTATGGAGACTGCATACAAGGTTTGATCTTTTTCGTTACCGACTCGTAGCGCAGCGGAAGTAGAGTCGATGACGAACGGCGGTGCAGATCCCCGCAGCTAGGATTTACAACCTCCCAACCGCGAGGATGTACTCCCACGTCAGCTCACCGGACGGATCTCCGGGCAGCCCTTCGGGAGGCATCGGGACAGTCCCTCGGATAGTCCCACCGGACGGATCCTCGGACAGCCCTTCGGGAGGCCCCTGGACAGTCCCTCGGATAGTCCCACCGGACGGATCCTCGGACAGCCCTCCGGGAGGCCTCTGGACAGTCCTTCGGATAGTCCCACCGGACGGATCCTCGGACAGCCCTCCGGGAGGCCTCACGGACAGCCCTTCGGGCAGGTCACTCGGACAGCCCTTCGGGAGGACACCCGAAACTCAAACTGTAACTCGGACAGCCCTTCGGGAGGCACTCTCGGACTAAGACCGAAACTACGATCTCTCTACAGAGTTGCACACATACGGTGTCATCTATCCGGCAGGGCTTCGCCGTCCAGAACTAGTTCCCACCGGAACCCAGACAGCCTTTCGGCTCTACGAAACTATTTCGCTGGGAGGGAGAGAGAAGCCAGAAATGTCATGGCATGTGTATGTGAGAGCAAGGATGTGAAGATGGCAGCCATCTCCCTTCCTATTTATAGGAAATCCCAAGGGAATATCCCTTTCTCAAAAGGAATATGCCTTTGGAATATCCCTTTCTCAAAAGGAATATGCCTTTCTCAAAAATATCCAAAAAGTGCTTTCACTATTCACGACGACATTTTTCAGCGTCTGATCGAACTGAAAATATTCATGTGGGCTTAGAACAATTCTAGTACCCACCAAAATAATTTTCAACGCGAGCCGGAACAATTCCGGTTTAGTGATTTCATCTGCGAAAAGCATCTGAAGCGGTTTCGGCAGCTCCGGAACATTTCCGGTTTTCATTCCAGAAAATTTCAAAAAGTTTCCAGAACGATTCTGGCACCCTCCAAGAATTATCAGGCATGTGCCAAGACCAATTTGACTTTATGGTATCCCCTGAAACAAATTTTCCAGTTTCACCGAAACTCATCCGGTGACCTCTCTCTGCGGAACTTTTCCGCTGTCCCAAACTTTTCCGGCGTCCGAAACTTTTTCGGTGTTTTTCTCTCAGACTCCCTGTCTAGTATTCAGCAGATAGATGACCCTTAAGCGTGTGACCCTATAGGTTCGGTGAAGCATAGACATGACCCGGAACCCCTTCCGATCAATGATCAACATCGGAGCCGTGGACACCCATATTGATCCCTGTACCCACACGAATGAATATTCGAGTGAACCTCGAGTTGCCGTGTGCTATTCCTGTTGCTTCGCGATATGTTACAAATACCCGAGGTGAGACATGTTGGCATCCTCGTGGATCAACACTTGTCCACAATGCCAGTTACCTCGTTGCCGGCATTGTTCTCTTTTCTCGTTCCCGTGTTCCGGCATCCCTGTGATCAAATCACCCTGTGTCTGGCCAGACGACGATGGATACCGTAACACCGAGAGGGCCCAGAGATATCTCTCCATCGTCGGAGGAGCAAATCCCAATCTTGAGCTATCAAGTTACTTGACATACTTTTCCATGAACCCGTAAGCCGCCGTAATAGCCACCCATTTACGGATGACGTTTAACAAACCCCAAAGTTCATGAAGCAAGCATGAAGAAACTCGATACTCTCATGGTCTAAGGAATCATGCAAACATTAACCATCTCTGTGTTATTAACCATTAACTAATGACGAATGTATCTCATAGCATAACATCAATTCGGGTCGATTCAACACAAGTGTTCTACCAACAATTGTGCCCTCAAAATTACCGGCATAGTCATGCCCATGATCAGGAAAACAGGATCATCATGCAATACTTGAGCCAGTCATAGAGGCTTGACTAGGAATACTTTTTACCGTTTATTATCCCACACGTGCACATGAGTTTCCCTCCAAGCCTCGTTTTATTTGCAGACTCGAGAATCATTGCAGTTATAGCATGGAACATAAACATAATTATGAACAGGGAGATAATCAATAACATTTATTATTGCCTCTAGGGCATATCTCCTACACTACCCCCGTTCTCTGGCCTATAAATTCACATATATTCCAAAAACCCTATAGGGTATCCCGGAATACTTTTTCCGCCGCCGCAAGTCTCTGTTTCGCCGTGATCCCATCTGGAGCTCCGTTCCGGCACCCTGCCGAGGGGGGATCGATCACGGAGGGCTTTTTCATCAACCTTGTTGCCCTCATGATGATGTGTGAGTAGTTCCCCACAGACCTACGGGTCCGTAGTTAGTTCCTAGATGGCTATCTCTCTCTTTTGTTCTTTAATACAATGATCACCACGTCTTCGCTTTGATCTATCCGACGTAATTCTTTTGTACGGTGCGTTTGTTGGGATCCGATGAATTGTGAGTTTATGTTCAGATTATTCATGAAAATTATTTGAGTCACCTATGATATATATATTATGATTATTAATTTCACGATCATTATAGCTTCGTAAATCTCTCCGATCTATTGAAATAGTTTGGCCAACTAGATTAATATTTCTTCGGTGAGAGGGGTGTGTTGTAGTGGGTTCAATCTGACGGTGCTCTTTATCCCATTGACAGAAGGGGACAAGACACATCTTTGTATTGTTGTTACTAAGGATAAAACGATGGGGTTAGTTCATATTAATTGAATTCTCTTTGTCTACATCATGTCATTGTTCTCCAAGCATTACTCTGTTTTACTTAACTAGCAGGATAGCCCTCACAAATGCGAGGGCTACATCTTTATTGCATGAAAAATGTTGATTACTTATTTTTATCTTTTATACATATTTTATACTCCTATTTACCGCTTAAATTGTATAATGCACAATATTTTAGACACTGGTACATTTTTAAGGTGTAACTTCGATACTTATTCTATACATGAACATATGATTATGTTGGTTTCTTTAGGAAATATGATTAGGTTGCTCATAGATAATAAACAATTAATGTATTATGAAAACATATATAATGATACCATTTCATGCCATTCATGTAATATGTTTATGTAGTCAGGGGCATCGAGAGCTTAAGAACACCAATCAAATTAACCAACAATTTGCATATTCGCTACATCAGGTGTTCTTGTTCTCTAGATTAGGTCTGTAGATCTGTTGGTGTACTGTGTATCGCCATATAAGGTACTCTGACTTTATTCCTATTCGACCTCCTTGTATGATTAATTATTACATTCATAACCGGGTTTTATAAATGGTAAAAATGTTAACAAATAAATTGTGAGCATAGCCTAAGGCCTTCGGTTGGACAATCAACTGTGCCAATTCACACGTCCAAAATAATTTATATTAAACAAAGGAATTTGTTATGTTGCCGATGATAGAAATTGTGTAGAGAGCATAAGATTGTGTGAGGATCATCGACACTTGCCATAAAATTTTGTAGACCTCCAATTGTCTTCTATTTAGAACTATGATAGTATTAGTTTATATATTTTCTCTAACTATCTTCATGTTACCTCAACCCATACTCTTCAATCCAGTCAACGTATGCTCTTGCCCACATGTACTTATTATGTCTTGTAATTTTTACAATTTTTATATAAAAAAGTTATTGACCTTTACTATCTTTTCACCCACGTAATATTTTTCACTCCCATGGGACCAACGATTTTGACATCAAACTGGTCATCAACACTCCTAATTAATATCATTATGCCATCGCAGTATTCTAGGCAATTATCCACATGATTAGAAAAACCAAGCAAACGTTGTTTGATTCCGATGAGACATGCTCTTAAATCATAGTAATGGATTAGAAATCTTAGAAATTTACATACAACTTTGTTTGACTATATTGTATAAATGAGTTATATCGTACCTCGAGAGTCTTTGACAGTATTCCAAAAGGTGTGGCCTCTATATATTTATATTTCTCGTGTTACTAAGGAAACTTTATCATGCCTTTTTATCTTATTACATCTATAGCTTCTTGCATCAACATGGAATTTGTGCAAGGCTATGTCATAGGTGAATTTAGCATATGTTTCAATAAGGAGTCTTTCATTGTTTTTAACCTATCTCACAGGTGAATTTAGCATGTTTCCTGATCATCTGGCTAGTATGTACTAGTGAATAATCTAGCACTTGTACCCATCACACATTTTTAAGATCCTTATGCATATATCACACCTTGTCGACCTAGTGCGGTAGGAAACATGTGGCAGGGAAGGGATGTCTAGGTATTCTTGCAGTTCTTCCATGAAACGTCCTAGCGTATGTAGCATTTTTATTTTGTTTTTAGAGATGGAATTTAAAATAGTTCGAGTTTGCTGACCTTTGTATAGATGGTGCAAAGGGACAACTCAAAAACATATACTGAAGGGGGACTCTACCGATCACACATTTGAGGTTTTTTTTGCTACGTCCATATGTGCACGACCGGACCTTGTTGAACGGGATAATATTTACTTTACACATCTCATTAAATCTTAGTCATAATTTACACATATAATGGTTCAAATAATTTGGATGACTTATATCAACATGGTGCCTTGAAAGAAACTCCATTGTGTAAGTAATGTACCAACGTGGTGTATGATATTTTTTTAAAGAATTATATATAGCAGATACTGAAATAAGGAAAATAGAAAATCATTTTTTGTTTTATAATTAATAATGAAATTTGTGAAGATTTAATGTTTCCTATGTCTGCATTGCATTTTGAAGGCTCCTACTATTAAATGAGAGTATGGTATGTAGCCTTTCGTAAACTTCTGTAGTGAATTGAGTTTTGAAAACATTTGTATTCCTTTTTGTGTTTTGTACCGAACGCCTATTAGAAATTTATTAGTCTATTTTTTGTGAATTAGAATTTTTTTAGTGTTGTGTTTATTTATTTTATAATCAACAATGCATATGCACAAATCAACACTCAACTATGTACTCAACAGCAAAAAAAAAACACTCAACTATGTACACAACGTATTTACATCCTTTGGTCTAAAAAACACGTATTTAAATCCTTTACATCCTACCAGTTTTTATCTTGGCACCACATTTTTTTCGTTGTGGGGGATCTTGCCACTACCTAGCTAGCATACGGATCCCAGAAAAAAAAACAGAAAAGAAAATCTTCGTGGAACATGTGTTTATGGAGAGGTATTTTCTCAAACAAAGAGTCCTAGTCCTATAAGTTGCACGATACCCCACGTATAAGTGTATGTCCATGTCCAGGACGTGTACCTTCTTTATAGTAGAATACTAAAATAAATCAGCCGTGTCCGGCTATAATACTAACACACACACACGCTGCTCCTCCTTTTTTTTGCTAGGCAACGTGTACATGATTTTTTAGGAAACCTTCACGTGTTGTAGCACTTATTCTATCTTTTTTTGGTTGAAAGGAGCACTTATCCTATGTTAACGTGACATACATTAAAAATTGTTTTTTTAGTTTCTACATACATATGTCATCCGAGGCCCAACATGTTACGTTACGTAAATTAAACGATTACGGATTAAAAATTTTATAAGGTCCACAAGATCAAAGGTTCGCATTTTCTGATTAATGTGAGAATTCCTAGCATATTCTCTACTTTTGATCTGTATTTTGCTTTTAGTAGATAATAGAACAGATAGATAGATACTCTAGATGCATGCTGGATAGCGGTCGATGAGTGGAGTAATAGTAATAGGTGCAGGCAGGAGTCGGCCTATTTGCTTATGGACGTGATGCCGATATATACATGACCATTGCCGTGAATATCACATAACTATGCGCTTTTCTATCAATTGCCCAACAATAATTTGTTGACCCACCGTATATTGCCTACACGAGAGATGACGCTAGGGAAAACTATGACCCCCTGGTCTATTCACTTATATATTTACAAAATCTATCAATACCTTGCTGCCATTTATTTGTTTTTATTTTATTTTGTAATTTATAATTATCTACTATCAGCTACACACTTCATTTGCTTTCAAATAACGAGTCCAAGGGGATTGACAAACCTCTTGCCCGCGTTGTGTGCAAGTGTTTGCTCTTTTGTGTGCAGTCGCTGAAGGCGGTTGTTGATTGATATTCCTATTGGTTCGATAAACCTTGGCTCTTAACTGCGGGAAATATTTATCCGTATTATGCTGCAATTACCCGTTCCTTTTCATGGAAAACCCAACGCAGATCACAAGTATCACATCTGCATTCGGCGGCGTGAAGTAATAGTCCTCCCCCTTTCCTATCGATTCGAGGGTTAGGGTTCTAAAACAATATGGGGATTTTGCTATCAGCCTAGTAATGTGAGATTGGAATGAATGGTAGGGTTAGTATTATGTTTTCATACAAATTGGGCACTCTGTTTGCCGAGATAGTCAATTTTAACTCCACTGTATTTCTTGCTAATATGAACATATTTAATGGACATTATAAAGTGGAAAACACTTTGTATCATATCAATTAGATAGTATAATTTGCTCAGTATAATTACAAAGTGTACAAAGTCAATTATGATGTTATTAGCAACAAACTCATGCTATGATCTTTCTTTTATGGTACTGTAAGCATTGCTATTTTATGCACTCTTATGATGTTTAATATTATGGTATTGCTGATGGTACATTTTATGATGTTGTGTTCTCATGATAGTTGATTTATGATCTTCCCAATCTTGTTAAGATGATAATATTGTGATGTGTGTTCATATTTTGGTTTGTCGATTCGTCAAGGAAAAGAGGGTTAAGGTGACCCTTGCGTCATTTTGTCGATTCATGTATGACATGAGGGTCTAGGTGACCATAGGGTCATTTTGTCGATTCATCGACGAAATGAGGGTTAAGTTGGCCCCAGGGTCATTTTTGTCGGTAAATCTACGAAATGCGGGTTATGTTGACAATTTGTGTCATTTTGTCGATTCATCGATGAAATGAGGGTTAAGTTGACACTTTGGGTCATTTTGTCGATTCATTGATGAAATGAGGGTCTAGGTGACCCTTGGGTCATTTTGTCGTTTCATCGGTGAAATGAGGGTCTAGGTGACCCTTGGGTCATTATGTCAATTCATCGATGAAATGAGGGTTAGGTGACCGTAGGGTCTAAGTTGACACTTTGGGTCATTTTTTTGATTCATCGATGAAATGAGGGTTAAGTTGGCCCTAGGGTCATTTTTGTCGATGAATCGATGAAATAAGGGTTAAATTGAAACTTTGGGTCACTACTAGGGAAAACCTTATACACAGGAGCTTACCAGTAGCGCTTTTTAAAAGGAGGCGTTGCTGATACTTATCAGTAGCGCGTGTAAAAAAACGGCGCTACTAATAAACACATATCAGTAGCGTGGCACGTATAAAACGCGCTACTATTATAATTGCCACACCATTCCCGACAGGCTAGGTATAGTAGTAGCGCCCTTCCTCGACCAGCGCTCCTGCTATTCTACTTATCTGTAGCGCTTGGCACCAACCCGCGCTGCTGCTATGACAACCTTATCCACCCCGTGCGCTCCCTCTCTCTTCCTCACTCCCGGCCCCTCACTCCCCCCTCACACTGTCGCCCCCCGCCGCTCGCCGCCGCCGTCGCCTACCCCTCCTCCCTCCTCCACGCCCACCTCCTCCTCCCTGGACTCGATAATCCTCCCCCTCCTCCCTCCTCCCTCCTCCCCGCCCCACCTCCTCCGTCCCCCCTCCACTCCTCCATTCGCCGCCGGCCGGCCCCTCCTCGCTCCGCCTTCCTCCTCCGTCCTCCTTCCTCCTCCCTCCTTCAGTCGCCCCTCCTTCTCCCTCCTCCCTCCTCCATCCACAACCCCTCCTCCCTGCTACATTTTGATTTAGTAGGCTAGTTGATATTTTCTTGTTGATATGCAACATTTTGATTTAGTATGATTAACTGATTAGTAAAAATTTAGACATAGTTGATAGTTTTTAGTTGATATAAGCCTCTGTTCATATATAACACTTTGATTTAGGATAGTTTTTAGGGTTTAGTTGATAGTTTCTAGTTAACTGAATTATTACTAGGGTTTTAGTATATTATTTTTAGACATAGTTGATAGTTTCTAGTGATCCTGAAACTATTTACTCATTTGCTAGAATGAACATGTCATATTCTGAATATAGAGGATGTCTTGGTGTTCTTGTTTGCAATGTACCTCCGAGTGGCCTATGCTTTGCCGGAATGTTGATTCGTTTCCGCTCCGGCATATTTCAGGCGCTCGATATGTCCTGTTTTTAGCAAAGGTCATGCCTCATATTTTTCATGAATTTTAGCATGACTTGTGCTACAATGTAGGACATATCGAGTGCTTGTGATTTGCCAGAACGGGAATTCAATGATATTCCGGCAAAACATAGGGCATTTTTTCTATGTCATTGCTCGATATATGGAACGGGTTGACTTTAGGTCTGTTTCGGCTCCTTGTGTGTCTTTCAGTGAGGGAGACTGTCCACCATATATATATATGAGAGAGGAAGAATCCCGACTGTTGTCGTGGGGGTCGCTTCTCCTTCTTTTCCTTGTGCTAGATATTTGTAATGCACTAGGGAAAGGAGGAGTAGCGACCATCACCGACGGTCGAAATATGAGAGAGGAAGAATCCCGACTGTTGTCGTGGGGGTTGCTTCTCCTTCGTTCCCGTGTGCTAGACATTTTGGTGTAATGCACTCGGGGACGAATGGAGGAGCCACCATCACCGACGGTCGCAATATCAGAGGGAGTGCCCACCATATACGTGAGATGAGAGTTTAGGAAGGAAAGATTCGACAGACCTAAAGTCAACCCGTTGCATATTGAGTAATAGTGATCTGTGTGTTGATCAGTTTACTGGTAGTTGCCTTCGATCGATTTTAAATGTTTCAACTATGAACATAGGAAATGTCTGACGACGAAAGGAAATTCGTTATGTGTGAACTATGCGAAGACGAGCGCGGCCTGTGCGACAAGCCTCACCTAGTTGATGGTAGGCGCTTCAGCATCGTGCTGGATGAGACCTTCGAAGTGGATACAGTAAGTCACAACGACAAGTCTTTTTTCGTAATTAAGCATGACTTCTACTTCTTTTGCTTCAACTTATAATTTTAATTTTTTACTATTCTACTAGCGTATCCCCTGCCATGCAAGAATTTATGTCTTGGATAAGATTGGTTTCAATACTAAAAAAAGTATGGAGGTAAAGAGAGTTCACTTGAGGACCGAGCATGGTTATACTTTTGCCGTAAAATTGTACAATGCAGACACCTACTCCTATTTTGAATGCAAAAGTTGGCAAGCACTATGCAAGGCTTATGCATTTGAGCCTAATATACTTATCACCTTTGATATTCGTCCGGAAGATGAAATTGAAGGTAATATCGACATCTGGGTCGATGTGCAGACGCCTCCAGTTCTACCATTATGTGAGTTTCTCAACCATATTTATTATGACTCCGATTCTGCCTCCGTGTGAGTTTGTTAAACATATTTATTATGTAATTTATATTGTTTATTTCAAAATAGTTGACAGCTTATTTCCATTGACAGCTTATTTTCATTCTTCAAAAAATGTACGGAAGATGGTAGACAGAACCTACTACTACAATGATGAAGCAGAATTAACTTATAAGGAGAAAGTTCATCTTATCGCATTTATTAATGATCTTGAGAATTACAATAGCTATTATCAAACTCCTCCACATTATAGTCAATACGTGCCACTAGTTCACGTGGTGAACTACGGTAACATCCATGGAGATTGCATGGTAAGGTTTTCTACTATTACGACATCCGTGCATCTTTTGCATAAATTCTTCTAAAACTAAACAACATTGCTAACTACAAAGTTATTACTATGTTTTTCAACAGAAAATCCCGAAGGATTGTGTGCCTTATCTGATGTTTCCGAGAGGTCGCGTTGATGTTATGAGCTTACGGCCAGCACGGCCAGGTCAGCCTACGCATCACTCCTGTCCATACCAGATTTCTAAAACCGATGAAGACATGACAATCAAAGATTGGAAAAAATGTATGGTCAATCATAGAGTGCTACTTGGAAGCAACATTGTGCGTAGGCCAAGAATTGGAGACATGATGATCTCCATTCTCCATAATGGAGAGTCAGGGCCTATCTTGTTTTATGATATTTTACCTAAGAGAGGGTAGAGTAGGTCCTATGAGAGAGGAGTAGGTCCTAGGTACAATGTGTTATTATGTGCTACAATGTGTTAGAGTTGATGATGATGAGGAGGAGGAGTTGTGATTATGACTAGTGACCAACTTGTTATTATGATCATGATTACTTATTATATCATTGGGGGAAGGAAAGCGAATTAGATTCATGTCGATGGATCAAAAGTGACCAAAAGTTGAATTAGTAGGATCGTCGTCCTACTAATTCAACTCGTCCTACTAATTCAACTTTTGATCACTTTTGATTCATTTGGATGAATAAAATCCATGATGAAACTACTGAATAGAGCCTGTATGAATACATCACAAATACGTAGAGGGGGTATGAATCTGTGAAAGCAGTAATACTAGCAGCAGCACTGGAAGCCATCTAGCAGCAGCGCTGGGTTATCAGTAGCGCTTTCCTCTCTGCAGCGCTACTGCTAACCAGACTTAGCAGTAGCGCTGCACCAACCAGCGCTACTGCTATAACTTAGCTGTAGCGCTGGACCCAGCGCTACTACTATAGGTTTTTCAAGCGCTACTAGTAGGGTTTCTCCTAGTAGTGGGTCATTTTATTGATAAATCAATGAAATTAGGGTTAGGGTGACCGTAGGGTCATTTTTTTGATTCATCGATGAAATGAGGGTTAGGGTGACCGTATGGTCATTTTGTTGATTCATCGATGAAATGAGGGTTACGTTGACACTTTGGGCCATTTTGTCGATTCATCGATGTAATGAGGGTGAGGGTGACCCTAGGATCAACATTTTTTTGATTCATGGATAAAATGAGGGTTAGGTTGACCCTTGGGTCATTTTATTTGTCGATCCATCGATGAAATGAGGGTTAAGTTGACACTTTGGGTCATTTTGTCGATTCATCGATGAAATGAGGGTTAAGTTGACACGTTGGGTCATTGTGTCGATTCATCGATGAAATGAGGGTTAAGTTGACACTTTGGGTCATTTGCCGATTCATCGATGAAATGAGCATTAATATGATCCTAGTGTCATTTTTGTCGATGATCGATGAAATGACGGTCTAGGTGACACTTTGGTCTAGGTGTCACGTTGAACATAATAAACACCACATTGGTCTAATGGTTCATCAATTTATACCGAGCACATGCACCACATAATATCAAATTGAACTCACATGCATCATTCATCAACGTTCATCAAGGTTTAGAACCGAATCCAACCCCATAGTCCACAAAATACATACTTAAAGTTCTTGGTTCAAAAATTCAAACTAAAGTACTGGATAGATGATTATCTATACATTACGACACCGCTGGATCCAACAACATAGTTCACCAATCCATACTACAAGCACCCTAATCATCTAAGATGTCCTTCACCACCTTGAAGCTTCAACTTTATCTTTTCCTCATACTTTTGAAGCTCAGAAATGTGATACTGCAATTTGTGCCTCTCTTTTGTCAGCCTTTCCTTCTCCTTCAAATGATTGAACTTCGGATTCCTAATCACATTGGCTTGAGACCTGTGAGGTGCTTAAAGTGTCATATTTTTCATGTAGCTTATTATTCTCATTCTCTTTCTTTGGCAGCTCTGCCTTCAAGTTATACCCACTGAATTGTCTACGTCAACAATATTCACATCTACATTGTCCTTCTACTCCCGCTGATAGCTTATAACACAACCCTCTGCTCATGGGCATCCAAGAGAGCATTCACATCAGCAACTTATTTCTCATAAATCTCCTGTAGTTTATTTTTCTCTTCTATTAGGTTGTGAATTGTGAAGGAACTCTCAAGATTGTCATTGGTCCTAGTTGTGCATACATATATGCTGACTAGGCTATGCAAGATTTTATCATGGAGAAAACAGAAAAGAAATAAAGAGAGAGAAAAGAGGGCACGACAAGGGCCCTTGTCTATTAGTTTTTTGTGAGTATGTGCTTTATGCAATTTTATGTGATCGATTCTGGAGGGATGAATTCCAATATTTAGCCACCGAGACTTCTCCTCGTCATTTCTGATTTGCGTTACGTACTTGCCGTTGGGTGTTCGGTGCACACTGCGGAACTGAGTCCTTGTCTCCGGCTTGGGAGTCTTCCTTTTCTTGGCCCTCTCCATTACATCATGGCGTGGGCATGACCCGGCCATGGCAATCTTGTGCACTGCCATCGGCCACCTTGTCTGCGTAAGAGAGACGCATGAAGGCGCCTCGCCCTTGATGGCGTTGTCCTTGTCCACACAGGTGACACGCTCGAGCAGAGGTTCGCCATCAACGCCCTTGTCAGAGCAGGAGATGTGCGCGCTGCCGCCATCGGCGTTCGCAACCTCCTGTCCGCGCAGGAGCCTTGGAGGAGTGGCGTCTTGCCCTTGACAGACTTGTCCTTCTCCACACATGTGAAGCGCGCGAGCGGAGGTTCTCCGTCGGCACCCTTGTCCAAGCAGGAGGAGTGAAGGAGCGGCGCGCTGGCTCCATCAGTGTTGACAAGCTTGTCCGCGGCAGGAGCCGTGGAGGAGCGGCGCGCTGCCCCCATCGTTGTTGACAATCTTGTCCGCGCAGGAGTCGTGCAGGAGCGACGCCTGGCCCTCGTCTACCTTGCCGTTCTTGTCCGCGGATGAGACACGCACGATCGGAGCCTCGCCGTCGGCGCCTTTCTCTGCACAGGAGACGTGGAGGAGCAGTGCGCCGCCGCCATTGGCCTTGACGACCTTGTTCGCGACGGAGACACACACGGGCGGTGGTGCACATGTGCTGATGGAAATAGAACCCAACCATCACCGCCATGTCGTACACTGTGGTGGCTTCTTTGGCGGTGGAGAAGGTGTCGAGGTGCTTAGTTGCTCGTAGCGCCGGGTCACATATCCTCACCCAATATTTCCCGCTGCCTAGCCAATACACACCCTAACCCTCCGGCCGGGCATTCTTCTACTTGCCGCCGACCACAGTCACGGACTCCATCGCAGAACGAACAAAAATAAGGTTTTTGGAATTTATGTTGTGCTTCCAGCCTTTTTTGGTTGCAGCGGTCTCAACTCTCAGGGAAGCACCACCGTGGTACATGTCTGTAGTTTGGCCGGGTTTGTAATAATGGCGAGGATTGATACGCACCTCCTGTTACCTCCTTGCATTGTCTATGCACGGGGTCGTTCCAACAATTATTAGGCCTTAGTGCAAGTTAAATAAATATCAATACTTATACTAAATTTTAATACTTGTTTATCAGTAATTTTTGCAACTCACAATGAAAACTAATTATGGTAAATTTACACATTTTTTGTAGTAAAAATACATTTCTTAACAAAATATGCCTTAAAACAAGTTCAAGTTAATTCAACTTAAATGTTATCAAATAAGAAATGGGAAATTTTTATGTCTTCTTGGATTAATTTATGAGTTTTGTATAAATGTAGCACATATGTATGTGTGTGTCTTTAAATATCATTATAAGTGTGTGCTATTAAAATGTATCTTATGAACATTACGATTAGATATATGCAACTAGAAAAAAAATCTAGAGTACACGAGATGTGTACGAGAGGTTTGGTACCTACTTACTGGAATGCATGCAACTTTATTCATTTTTTGTCAAAATATGCGGAACATATCACGGTGGGTTGAATAAGATGTTGATGATGTACATATGATATTTATTTTTCGGGAAAACATATGATATATATTTGGTACTGAAATAATATTACTCCCGTTAGTACAATTTGGTAAAGCGTTCACCAAGGTGAGAGACTTACATTCTATAAAATTGCTTTATAGTACGAACTTGCTATTACCAATTGAGTCTCTTCTTTTATTTAAATATTCAATGATTTCTACTCCCTCGATTCTTAAATATTTGTCTTTTTAGAGATTTCACTACGAAGTACATACGGATGTATATAGACATAATTTAGAGTGTAAATTCACTCATTTTGTTCCGTATGTAATCGGTAGTTGAATCCTTAAAAAAACAAATATTTATGAATGGAGGGAGTATATATTTAGTAGGCTTTTGGAGGTAACACTTTTTTACTAATAATGTGGTGATTAATATGATGCACGGTGTGTGTGTGGGCGCGCGCACCTTGGCCGTTGAGCCCGAAGTCGTCGTCCTATTTTCTTGGTCTATGGATTCGCTCTAACGTTAAAGAGCAAGAAAATAAGAGATTAGCCTTGGCTATGCTGACTTGCACTAACTAAAGACGACAACCAGGAGTTGAGACTAAAATATCAAGCCAGATAGGAGAAGCTCAACAGTGCAACCGCATAGGATATTCTATGGACGTATGTGTATATATATATATATATGTATATGGCTAATTTTTTTTAAATAATAATTTTTTTTAATAAATTTGAAAAATAATACGCAGTTTGAGTTTTTTGCAAAAATAATACACCGTCGGCCTATCGTAGACCGACTGGAGCTTGTCGTCCTGCTCAAGGCCGACTGGATCTTGTCGTCCTATAGGGAGCCGACAAGTGTCAACACTGCCGCATGGCAGCCGACCATTGGCCGGGCTGCGTCACTCGGCCAGGCAGGCGATCTATCGGCCTGTGCGACGCCGACAGGATCTTGTCGGCTCTCCAGTGGCCGAATGGCCGCCAGTCGGCCCCGCCGAAGCCGACTGCGAGTGGATAAGCCCGCAGCGCTCTTCTTCCTCCTCCCTCCTTCCTTCTTCCATCTTTCTTCTTCTCTACTCTTCTAACCCGAAACTATTGCGAATTAATACCCATTTTCTAGCCGATTTCTTCCCCGTTTTCCACCGTGGTTGCATTGTAGAGGGTAGGAGGAGGCAAGGAAGACCTCGATCTCGCGATGGGATAGCTCGTGGTGGTTGTGGTGAGCATTTTTTAAGAGGTGGTGGAGATGGAGGTGGTGGAGGAGGGGGTGGTGGAGGAGGGGGTGCTGCACGTGGAGGAGGGGGTGCTGCACGTGGAGGTGGTGGTGGTGCTCTCCGGTGATTGAGGGCCGTCGTTCGTCGTTTCTTCGCACGCTTGAAAGGTATAATACAAGTTACATTTTGTGTGTCATATTACTTGTGCGATTTTCTAGTTGGTTCGGTAATATATCTTAACATATTTAGTTGGTCCGATAATATTTTGTTGTCAAGTATTTACGTGTCCGTTAATATTTAGGCGTCCGGTAATATATAGTTGTCTGTTAATATGTAGGTGACCGGTAATATTTAGGCGTCCGGTATTATTTAGGCGTCCGATAATATATATGTGTCTTTTAATATTTAGGCGTCCGGTAATATATAGTTGTATGTTAATATTTAGGTGACCGGTAATATTTAGGTGACCGGTAATATATAGTTGTATGTTAATATATAGGCGTCCGGTAATATTTAGGTGACCGGTAATATTTAGGTGTCCGGTAATATTTAGGTGACCGGTAATACGTAGGCGTCCGGTAATGTAGAGTTGTCCATTAATATTTAGGTGACCGGTAATATTCCGGAATATTTTTAGATGTCTGATATTTCAGTTTATGAATATTTGTAGATGTATGATATTTCAGTTTATGATTATTTTTAAGTGCACCGATAATATCCCATAATATATTATAAGTTTGACTTGCTGCTTAATAGTTCTCCATGTTGAATATTTTAGGTCGGCACATATGTCAGATGTAGTGAAGTTCACTTTTTCTACGGTCATGGTACTGTCCAAACAAATCAGTTGGGAGTTGATCTTAGTGAGTTCGAGAACATAGTGGTGCCAATTAGTGCCCCTCAAACATGGTCTGTTAGTCAGTTGACAGAGTGGTTGACAAGATGTTTAGGGTATAATACTGAAACTCACACCGTCGGTGTTCATGCATTGTTGAGCCGGTCAAGTTCGAACATTTTCTTTTATTTGAGGCCAATCGAGCGGGACTCTCAGTGGGTGCGCTGGTTGCAAGGATGTGCAAAAAGGATAGTAAATCCTTGCGCCTTAGTGATTCCCGTCCTGAAGGAGGTAAGTGCCCCTGAAGGCGAGGGTGGTTATGATCCTGGCCAGAGCAGTGCAGGGATACATCTATCTATGTTAGATGTTCCGGCAAATGCTGGATATGATGGCCACGAATCAGGGCAGAGTGGTCAGGTAGAAGGAGGAAATGCTGATGGTTATGACGTTGGCGAGGCTGATGCTGACGAGGTAGATGGCCAAATGCAAAACCTGATGGAAGATGAAGATACAGATGTTGATATTGGTTATGCTGATAATTCCGACGAGTCGGATGAAGATGAGAACGTAAAGGTGGTGCCTAATCCTGCAGCATGGAATCATGACTTCTCATCTGCAATGACCGTGAATGATGGCCATGATTCTGCCTGGCAATATCACCAGAACAACATTGCGACGGGTGGTATGTACCCCAACAAGGAAGCTCTGAAGGATGCAATCATTCAGTGGGCAATATCCACGCAAAGGGTTTTGAGAGCTGCCGTGTCTAGTCAGCAATTTTTGACAATGGTATGCAAGAACGATGATTGTCCCGCGAGGGTGCATGGCTATCTCCCAAAGTATGGCACAAGTTGGGTGATCAGTGACTTCGTACATCACACATGTGTTATTCCGTATATCCCTCAAGATCATGGTAATCTTTCGTCCACGCTTATTGCTCGATTGCTTTACAGCGAGATAGTGGAGAGCAAAGCGATGGAAGTGAAGGCTATCCAGACAAAAGTCTTCGTCAGGTTCAATTACAGAATTTCTTATGGAAAGGCTTGGAGGGCTAAGCAGATGGCGCTTGAGAAGAGATTTGGTTCGTATTTCGATGCATATGACTGTGTTGTCCGTCTCCTCCGCACACTGCAGTACCGGAATCCAGGCACCTATGTTGACATCCAAGACTTGGTCATGCCGGAGTTCCCAACTGTGATGGTGCTGCATCGATTGTTCTTCTCTTTCGGTGTATGCATCGAAGCTTTCAGTCATTGTAGACCGGTGATATGTGTAGATGGCACATTTCTCACTGGCAAGTACAAGGGTCAGATCCTCACCGCCATTGGTCAAGACGGTCAAAATCAAGTAGTCCCACTAGCATTTGCTTTTGTGGAGAGCGAGAATATTGAAAGTTGGACTTGGTTCTTCAGGCAATTGAAAATAGCAGTTGTGAAGGATAAGCCTAATGTGTGCATCCTTCATGACAGGCATGCAGGTATACTGAGTGCGATAAGGACACTGACAAACCCTGGGTCTGATGAGCCAACTCCATGGCAGGACCTGCAGAGCCGTTGGTGCATGCGTCACCTGGGGGCCAATTTCTTCTCGCAGTTCAGAAATAAGAACCTTATGAATCTATTAAAAAAACTCTGCAAGCAGAACCAGGAATGGAAGTACACGAAGATACGTGAGAGACTTAATGTGTGCACTCTGAGACATGTTAGGGACAGGAAAGCTGCAAGGGATGCAGCTGTGAGGGCACATGTAGAAGCAGTAGCTGCACAGTTAGCAACAGGACCAGCGGCCGAGGAGGAAGAACCTGTTGGGCTTTGTGATTTGCCAGGATTTGACCCACCTGGTACTAGGAGAAGGCTTGGCAGGACGATTAAAACATTTGAGCAGTGGATAGAGCATGATCACACAGAGGAGTTGGGGTTCTGCGGTTTTAGCGGCTACATACCGACTTCTGTGCAACGGCTGCCGGCTAGAGGGGAAGAAGGCGGCCCTTCTTGGTTGCCCTCTATTTTTACAGTTGTGGTCCTGGGAGAGATTCTCTATTGCACAACCAAACATAAATGTGGACGAGGCTTGGCCTTAGAACGAGCTTTCCGATGCTGAGGGCATCGACATGCCTACTTTCGGTATGATCTGGACACGTCGCCAGGTATGTGTCGTGTAAACCATGTCCTTATGTACACCATGTCCTTATGTACACCATGACGGAAAATAACTTCTTGTTCGTGCAGAGAAGCTTCGCTCATGAACAGACCAGGCGAGCCTACACCGCATTGAACGAGCAGTTCGATGTGTACACTGGGGTGATCTGGCAGCCGTACACGCAGGCAGCCATAGATGCTAGATATCCCGGCGGCATTTCCGAGCTATGCACAAGAGATCGGGATTACTGGATGACAAAATCGAAGATCATCTTCGATGTATTCGTCGAGGAGATGGCCCAACAGAGGGTCATGAGACAGTTTGGTCTTCGACAGTTGGCCCAGCCCCCACCTACTGAGCGTCGGCTGTTAGACGATGTCCACAGGTATGTCTAGTATTTCAATGTTGGTTGGTCTTCACATTTCGAAATACCAAAGAATTACTTAATCATTGCACACACAATGCAATTTTAGGAACACGAGGAAGGGGATTAACAGGACCATGGCTCAGTGGCTGGCACGTGTTCAGATGTACGTTGCAGAGTGGGAGACTGCGATGACACGGATTTGGGACGAGGATCGCGCGTTCGATACGACTGAGTTCAATGCCTATTGGAATCGGTACAGTGATATGACACGGTTACGCATCATTAACCACCCTCAGAGACAGGAGATACCGGCCCCTACTACAAGGGATACGTACCCGAGCTATGATATTTCGGGCTCTAGACAGAACGTGGTAACATATACTGAACTTATCTAATGCATCTAGTTCTTACATACTTTGTCGTGCGAACGTAATAATCTTCGAGTTCATTTCAGGCTGACATGACACTCGAGCTTCACGAGGAGGTGGCCAGCTATACACGGCAACTATCGTCTACTGCTCTTCTAGAACCTCGTCCAGTGCACTACTTCTTTACGCGCATCGAGGGGAAACTACGAGCTATATATCAGGCTATCACGTGCACCCGCTCTACGGACGTTGTTCTCCAGCAGCCCCAGGTACGCCCGCCTCGTCACTCAACGGGCCAGCAGCAAGAACCCACACAACACCGACATCAGCCGCGTCCACGTGTAGACCATCAGTGGATGAGTAGGCCACCACCTCCTGACCAGGCCGGGAGTTCAGCGTGGCAGCACCACCATGATCCCACGTCGGGCTACGGGTTTCGACCACACCCACAACAGCACGGTCCACCGCCGAGCTTTGTGATGCATCAACATCCTACAGGTATGTCTGTTCATATCTATTCTTTTCAATATCAGTTGGAACTACCTGTTTCTTAATTACTTATGTGGCCTCCCTGTCGCAGGAGCCTACGGATATAGGGCGCCTATGTCCGGACATGAGGCCTCCCATTTCGAATCCACGTTTGACAGTGCTCCGGAAGGTGGGCACAACACACAGGATCAGGTGTCGCAGCACATCACCAACTGGATGGACACGTATTATTCTACTCCTCCACAAGATCCCACACAGCCCACGCAGGACACTCAGTATGGCGAGGACGGGTCTTGGATTCCTCTTCGTAACGTTCGGCCACCGAACAGGTATGGGTGGTCAACGCCCCCTCCACCACAGCCACGCCGCGGACGAGGACGACGTGGCTGATACTTATGTATGCGAGGGACGTATTTGTATGTGAGAGACATATTTCGACCTATGTATGCGAGAGACATATTTCGACCTATGTATGCGAGAGACATATTACTATTAATTCGCATTGTTATTCGAGTTACATTTCCACACTGACTGCAACACAACAAATTACTAAGATAGAAGTACATCTGAATTAAACGGTGCGACTACATTTAAAAATATAGCTTACAAACTACATGAAGTCATCGTCGTCATCCTCCGTTGATGCAGCACTCTTGCCCTTCGACGATGCGGTAGTCTTCGACTTTGACGATGCGGGTCTCTTGGCCTTGGTGCTCGGCATGAAGTCATCATCGTCATCCACCGTTGATGCAGCACTCTTGCCCTTCGACGATGCGGTAGTCTTCGACTTCGACGATGCGGGTCTCTTGGCCTTGCTGCTCGGCATGAAAAGATCATCTTCGTCCTCACTGTCTTGGCTCCATAACCAAGTATCTTCTACTACAGCCCTTAGGAAAGATGCACTCTTATGTTGTACTTTCTTCCACCTTCCATCCAACCTGAGAAGTTCTGTCCGTATCTCCTCAAAGGTCCTTGCAGGCCACCCGCTCCTACTTAATTGGTGAGCCAACTCATTCATGAAGATGTCACTACCGACGAGTTCGTCCCATGGAACTATCCTGTTGTCTATCTGGAAATTGGCGGCTAACCTCAGAAGTTTTTCGGACATACCGGGGTGAAAACAACTACGATCGAAAGGATAACCAGTTTTGGACATCTTCACGAGACTACACTTGCCTGCTTACCCACCTTAGTGTGGAGGGTTTTTTATAGGTTCAGAAGAGAACATGGAGGGAGAGAATGGCGGGAAACGGTTGGCGGGAGAGAATGGCGGGAAACGGTTGGCGGGAAGAGAATGGCGGGAAACGGTTGGCGGGAGAGAATGGCGGGAAGGAATGGTGGTCAATTTTTTGGCAGAAAAGAATGGCGGGAAGTGCATAAGCAGGAAAAGTTGGTGCCATGCAACAGTCGGCTTAGAGTAGGCCGATTAGGGCTAATCGGCCTATAGTAAGACAATTAGTCTAATCAGCTTACTATAAGCCGATTGCTGCATCTGATGCTGGGCCAAGCCCAGGCTGACTGAAAGCTAATCGGCCTATAGTAAGCCGATTAGTCCCAATCGGCTTACCACTAGCCGATGCTGTATTATTTTTGCAAAAAACTCAAACTGCGTATTATTTTTCAAATTTATTAAAAAAAATATATTATTTAAAAAAAATTAGCTATGTATATGTATATATATATATATATATATATATATATATATATATGTATATGTATATGTATATATGTATATATATATATATATTGCACTTTAGGCCATTTCTAACCAAGTAAACGTCGGAGTAAACATTAGTGGAATATATTTACTTCATGAATTTTTCGCCGGACCTAACCTATCCCTTGTATGTAACGAAGTAAAACTTAATTTTTGCTTATACATGTCGTCGAATACCTGCTATGCGCCCCGGCAACGATGGTGACCAAGTCGGTGACGAAGATGGCACGCTACCCGCTCTCGTCCAATATCTCAATGACATATTGGTGTCCTTTCGGTGCATCCACATACCCGACACAATGATGATGGCTATGTCGTCGCCATGGTTGATGCCCGAGGGGTACGTCATGAGGCGCCAACATGAAGTATAGCGGCAGAGGCGGAGGACGCGAGCGGCTGGCACGACGTGCAGCGGTCCTGACGCTGGTCATGGGGAAGGTTGCGACTCTCGCGAGCGGCTTGGTCACCTCCAGGTCGACGGACACGATGCACCGACGAGCTCCTCATGGGCGCAGACAGCACCAAAGCAGCCCCGCATGGGCGTGAGCAGCACCAGCAGCAGCCGCGCCATGGCCGCTGGCCTGTGAGCCCTGCACGGGCGCGAGCAGCACCAGCGAAGGCCGCGCATGGGCCATGGCTGTAAGCTAACGAGCCCGGCAAGGGCGCAAGAAGCACCAACAACAGCCCTGCACGGGCCCGTGGGCAGCAGCAGCAGCCCGCAAAGGCGCGAGCTGCAGCAGCTGTGCCATGGCTGCTGGCGGGCGAGCTCCTCACGGGCGCGAGCAGCACCAGCAGCAGACGCACCATGGCTGCTGTCCTGCTGGCCGGCGAGTTCCTCGCGGCGAGCGCACGCGTTTACTGGCGTGAAGGGGTGCGGGCACACACCGCGGTTCAGGGGCAGCACGGTGGGTCGTGGGTGCCGGGGCGGGGCGGGGAAGGGCGGCAGGGGGAGGGGGGAGGACGAGGGGCAGAGGCGGACGTGGGCGACAGAGCAGTAGGACTTTTGCTCCAGCCCCTTTACATGGAGTATATTTAAAGAAATAAGAGGTGTTGTAGTATAATTTTACTCCCTTACTCTCTTATGACCTTTTAAGGGATCGGTTAAAAATGACCTTAGTGAGTTGCTAACTAGTAAAGCTTGCCAGTGGATTATCCGTCTCAGTCATGCTCATTTTTGGATTGTTCACCACATGCCTCACGCAGTGTCTCCGTCATGCTCATGGTTTAGTTAGGAGACTTATTTCAATTTGTTTTTGAGATAGGTGTCCAACTTCTTCATTTCTATCATCATGGATCATTGCTTATTCATGTTTTAGGTTGTAACTAGCAAACATGCCCGTGCGTTGCAACGGGAGAAAAAATTACATATTTCTACCATAATAAGCATGTCTCAATAATACCTCTAGCACTACGTCCATCTGCTTTTGTCCACGCATGACTCGGACTGTAAAGCGAAAGTTTGGTTAATATTAGGCATGAACAGCTACGCTGCCAAGGGACGTCAGGTAGTTGATTTAAACGACGCACTCACCAAAACGTCGACGATATGGAAGCCATGGGAGCAGGCAGGACCGCTGGTGTTGGGTGCTCTTGGTTTGGCCAGTGTGGTTTTTTTTCTTTGTGCATACTTACGACCGATCGAAGGAGAAACAGGGCAGGGCAGCTCACAAGTTCCAAGAATCACGAACGAACCCACCGTCGGAGTAGCACAAGAAAAAAAAATCAAGCGAGTCAGCTGAAAGATGGAATCATGGATAAGCCCGAGTAGCGCAAGGAAAAACTCAAGCGAGTCGAACTTCACGTATGAAGCTAGCTCCCCGGCAACATATTGACGCCGATCAGCCGGTGCACACCCAAGCGAATGGACGGCACGTCTTGAATCGTCTCTGCGGAGGGGAGAAGGAGTTACCGGCGACTGTCGCTGGCATGTCCTCCCATTCGTTGAAGTCATGGTGCTCTAGGTCTGCTGCTTGGAGACAATGGATTTGGCATCGTTCATATCTCCGGCAACATGTTCACGCCGGTCGGCCGGTGCACACCAGAGCGAATGAACGGCGCGCCTTGAATCGTCTAGGCAGAGGGGAGGAGGAGCTGGATGCGACTGTTGCTTGATGTCCTCCCGATGAGTATGTCCTCTTTTCTCGGGTCTTTCTCGTTTTTATTGCCACGTGACGCCACCTCTGGAATTTGTAAACGTCCTTCCTTCCTCTAGCATAAATGAGATCGAAAATTCCTCCTCTCTTAGAGATTTTCACTTGCTGATTTTGTAACTCGCGGAAGTATATAAATTGGTGAAGTTTGATGTAAAAATGCAATATGGGCCTATTTAATTTAATAACAAATCATGATTTTTTTTTGTGACAGGTAAATCTGGATTATGTGGTAGCACCCTTTAGGCCTAGCTCGGCCCAAGCAAAAAGAAAAACCAAAAGCTGTGGTCGCGGCCCAGGACGGGTAAAGCCAAATATAGAGAAACAGTTTAACATTTCAATTGTATGTTTGTTGGCGTGGTGGCAAGGCACTATCATTTGATTGCATGGGTTGTGGGTTCGACTCCCAGGTCCAGCATATATTTTTTAACTTATCAACGGAGGAAGCAAAGAGGCCCAGACGAACCAACAAACCATGCCAAACGTTTTTAATTTAGGACCCAAACAATAATACCACCTCGGATACAACAAAACCTCGGATAGAAAAAAAATCATCTAAACGGGACGAAACCAAGAATATCACCTTGCTTTATCAGTAGGTATAGATATAGATTTACATTGTTAAATATTAGACCGCTTGCTATGTTGCAATGCTAAGTCTTGTTCAATAATAAATAGGGAAACATTTTACGTTGGCGCACCAGCCGAACGCTGGGCCGGTTGCACACCACTCGTGAGGCTCCTCCTCACATGTTCCGGGTCCCACACGTCGTTTTCCCACTCCCAATTCCTTATCTCTTCACATAAAGAGCCCCCGTCCATTCGTTTCCTTCCTGCTCTCATGCAATCCCCTTTCTTTCTCTCTCCTTTTCTCCTTCATCCATGCATCACACGCCGTGGTTACTGCCGACGGGAGCTACAACTAGTGCCTAGGAGAGATGGGATCATGGACGGCGAGTGGGGCAACCACGGGCTATGAGGACGCCGGCGCTGCTCCGAGCAACTCACGGCGTCGTTGTATTTTTGCTACATGCTACAACCAGCGTCACAAATTGCTACAACCGGCATCCCATCCGGCTGCAACCGGCATCGCATTTTGCTATGTCGCATAGCGGCACTCTTTTTTTGCTACAACCAACATCGCCAAATGCTCCAACCTTAGATGAAAAAAGGTTCAACCAGACAATATAGAGAAAGCCGGTATATTAGGCCCCGTCTTGTGCAACACCGGTGCTCCTGAAGTCTTCTTGATCTTTTCCTACAACAAAAGAAAATGTCTTGATCTCGACTAGGATGCTAGCGCTAGTACACTGTGCTGTGAATTTGGTAGCCTAAATACTTGTCCGGGTTCACAGCTGGGCAGCAGCCGCTTGGTTTTTGTTTCTAACCATATTCAAAGGCAGCCACGGGGCTGCTTGCAATCCCGAGGAACGGTGGCTAGCTACAACCGCCTAGGGAAGATGCTACGACCCCCAAAAGGACGGTGTCGTGACCGGCCAGTGGAGAAGCTACAATAATCGGTCGGGCACCATGGAGCTAGAACCGATAAAGCCCGATGTTATAACCGTCGATGACAGAACTGGAACTGCTCATGACGAGAGCTTCAACCGGCGATGGCGAGAGTTGCATCCGCGATACCCGCGAGTTATGACGTCGACCGTGTGCGCGACGTTTTGCTGCAACCAACATGCACACTTGCTTCAAGTGGCGTGCCGTGGGGCTAGGTCCCATGAGTGTAGAAGCTACAACAAGTCAGTGGAGAAGCTGTAGCGATGGCGCAAGCGACGAGGCTACTTCCCTCAACAGTGAGGGGGCTGCGACAGCGAGAATGACATGTTGCAACCAACAACGGCAAAGGCGGCAAAAAGACGGGGGCTGATGCTATGGTAGCGAGATGAAGCGGCGAGCGGGGTACCGGTGTTCCAAACCAGGCAGGCAAGGCAGTGATGCTCAGGATCCAGCGAGCGGGGGCGGTGCGCTCTTTTTCTTTTTATGAGGGGGATATATAAGATGCTCAAGAGTTGCAACATCGGACGTCGGAGGAGATGACCGGCTCCTAGCAACACCCAACAATTTTTGACCCCTTAAGTTTTTTTGGGGAACTTCTGGTCTATAAGTCTTCAATCATGACAGTACAACAAACATCAGAGAAAACAAATATACATCCTAACAACGACTACAAGCACCGAAGCTTGATGAAGTGGCATCGTAGTCATCGC
Organism: Elymus sibiricus; assembly: GCA_039707655.1. Lineage (NCBI taxonomy): Eukaryota > Viridiplantae > Streptophyta > Magnoliopsida > Poales > Poaceae > Elymus > Elymus sibiricus. The sequence continues at coordinate 442,379,265 of CM077675.1, read as the reverse complement.
CCCTCACTTACCATAGTCGGGAAAAACTAGTAGTATACAGTTAGGAAGTCGTCGGCTAATGTATGTTGTGTGGCATATTTTGATATAACCAAATTCAGTGTCGAAGAGGCTAGCTTTGAGCAGAATTGTGAGATTAGATAAAATTTAGAGTTCTTTTTACTAGAAATCGTGAAACGCAACCAATTTTGTGAAAAATCACCCAACTGCAACTCAAATGTTTTCTTGAAATTATAATGGGCCACACTACCCACGTTTTCGTAGAAGAAAAATGAATTTATTGCCCACTCAACTGAAGCCACAATCAATCAGTCAACAAAGCAAGTAAACAAAGCAACCTGACATCAGTTATTCTAACCGCAACACTATAGAAAGCTAGCGCGCGATCATGATGTTGGTGAGTGATGTCTACTACGCAACCTTCTTCTTGTAGACTCGTGTTGGGCCTCCAAGCGCAGAGTTTTGTAGTACAGTAGCAAATTTCCCTCAAGTGGATGACCTAAGGTTTATCAATCCGTGGGAGGCGTAGGATGAAGATGGTCTCTCTAAAACAACCCTGCAACCAAATAACAAAGAGTCTCTTGTGTCCCCAACACACCCAATACAATGGTAAATTGTATAGGTGCACTAGTTCGGCGAAGAGATGGTGATACAAGTGTAATATGGATGGTAGATATAGGTTTTTGTAATCTGAAAATATAAAAACAGCAAGGTAACTAATGATAAAAGTGAGCACAAACGGTATTGCAATGCTTAGAAAAAAGGCCTAGGGTTCATACTTTCACTAGTGCAAGTTCTCTCAACAATACTGACATAGTTGAATCATATGTAAATCCCTCACGTGCGACAAAGAGTTCACTCCAAAGTCACAAATAGCGGAGAACAAACGAAGAAATTATTGTAGGGTACGAAACCACCTCAAAGTTATCTTTTCCGATCAATCTTATGAGCTATCCCTATAAGTGTCACGAACAGCCCTAGAGTTCGTACTAAAATAACACCTTAAGATACACATCAACCAAAACCCTAATGTCACCTAGATACTCCAATGTCACCATGAGTACCCATGGGCTTGATTATACGATATGCATCACACAATTTCAGATTCATCACGCTCAATCCAACACAAAGATCTTCAAAGAGTGCCCCAAAGTTTCTACCGGAGAGTCAAGACAAAAACATGTGCCAACCCCTATGCATAGATTCCCAAGGTCATGGAACCCGCAAGTTGATCACCAAAACATACATCAAGTGGATCAATAGAACATCCCATTGTCACCACGGATATCCCATCGCAAGACATACATCAAGTATTCTCAAATCCTTAAAGACTCAATCCGATAAGAAAACTTCAAAGGGAAAACTCAATTCATCACAAGAAGATAGAGAAGAGAAAACTCCATATGATTTATCTATATTAATAAAGCTCGTGGTACATCAAGATCGTGCCATCTCAAGAACACGAGAGAGAGAGATCAAACACATAGCTACTGGTACATACCCTCAGCCCCGAGGGTGAACTACTCCCTCCTCGTCATGGAGACCGCCGGGATGATGAAGATGGCCTCCGGTGATGGTTTCCCCCTCCGGCAGGGTGCCGGAACGGGCTCTTGATTGGTTTTTCGTGGCTACAGAGGCTTACGGCGGCGGAACTCCCGATATAGGTTTCTTTGTGGAGGTTTCTGTATTTATAAGAAATTTGGGCGTTGGAAACAAGTCAAGGGGGGCCACGAGGCGACGACAAGCCAGGGGGGCGCGCCCTAGGGGGGGCCTAGGCTTGTGGATGCCTCGTGGCTCTTCTGGCCCAACTCCGATGCTCCGTGGGCTTCTTCTGGTCCATAAAAAATCATCGTAAATTTTTATTCCGTTTGGACTCCGTTTGATATTCCTTTTCTGTAAAACTCAAAAACAAGGAAAAAACAGAAACTGGCATTGGGCTCTAGGTTAATAGGTTAGTCCAAAAAATAATATAAAATAGCATTTAAATGCATATAAAACATCCAAGATGGATAATATAATAGCATGGAACAATCAAAAATTATAGATACGTTGGAGACGTATCAGTGAGCAGCGAGAGAGAAGCTCCAGACTGGGGAGGACCACTATCTCTGGCATAATAAGATGCAGACCCAGAGCCTACGCACCCCGGCCGGCGGTCACCCCAAAACCCGACCAAACCTCGCGCACCTCCGTTCTCCTCGTGGCAGCGCCGCTCGGTCCAGTGCTAGTGTGATGGTGATCATGGTGGTGATAGTGGAGAGTGGTCTTCCCGCGGTCATGCAGCCGATGGCGGCGGATCATCACGAGGAGTCTGGGGTCCAAGATCGAACTCCGCGCGCGGTGCCGGTGGAGTTTGTGTGTAGGAGGAGACGAAAGCCAGGCCGGAGGCCCGGACCGAGTCTTGTGGCGGCACGGTGTGACCTAGGCACGGAACGGTAGGTATGGGGTCTAGATGAGAGACCCCAAAGCAAAAGCTTACAACGTCGTCCGTCGTGGCTGTCAAGCTTCGCGGCACGGCGGCAACTTCAAGCAACCACCCGTGGCCGCCGCTGATGATGAAGGTGTATCACTACACCTCTGCTGCGAGAACTAGGGCGCCACAGCAGAGCCGTCCTCACCGATGAAGTAGAAGAAGACGGTTAGGCATCTCCGCGGCGTGTTGTACACTATAAGCGGAAGGAACGACGCGCACATCAAGCGCTCAAGACCGTGCGGTGCCTCGGCACCTTTGACATTGACGAGGACGCCGGCAGCAGACAATGACGCGGCCGTCGAGCTAGAGCTACACGGTGCGATGGATGTTACAAACTTCAAGGTGGGCGGCGGCGTCTTCGAGTCGTCCGGCCAACGGGCGGGAAACATGAACACGAAGGTAAGAAGCCGCCGGCGGCTAGGACGGACACGTGGACCGAGCTCCAAGGCGTGCACAGGCAACTGGGTGGCAAGTACAGTACATAGATATGGGACTCGAAGGAAGAAATTGCGTTGCCACTCAGAAGGTTTGTCACCGCCGACGAGGAAGTCGTCAAACTATATGGTGCTTGTGAGGTGGCCAAAACAAACTGTACTGCTTACGATGGCGAGAAATCGTTCATTGACCTCCTCGACGACTTCTGATGACCCACAAGTATAGGGGATCAATCGTAGTCCTTTCGATAAGTAAGAGTGTCGAACCCAACGAGGAGCAGAAGGAAATGACAAGCGATTTTCAGCAAGGTATTTTCTGCAAGCACTGAAATTGTAGGTAACAGATAGTTTGATAGCAAGATAATTGGTAACGAGCAAGTAACGGTAACGGTAAATAAAATTCAGCAAGGTAGCCCAATCCTTTTGTGGCAAAGGACATGCTAGAACAGTCTCTAGTAATATGCAAAGTGTTCTTGAGGGTACACGGGAATTTCATCTAGTCACTTTTATCATGTTGGTTTGATTTGTGTTCGCTACTTTGATAATTTGATATGTGGGTGGACAGGTGCTTGGGTGTTGTTCTTACTTGAACAACCTCCCATTTATGATTAACCCCCTCGCAAGCATCCACAACTACGAGAAAAGTATTAAGATAAAATCTAACCATAGCATTAAACATATGGATCCAAATCAGCCCCTTACGAAGTAGCGCATAAACTAGGGTTTAAGCTTCTGTCACTCTAGCAACCAATCATCTAATAACTACTCCACAATGCATTCTCTTAGGCCCATGAATGGTGAAGTGTCATGTAGTCGACGTTCAAATGACACCACTAAGGGAATCACAACATACATATCATCAAAATATCGAACACATATCAAATTCACATGATTACTTGCAACATGACTTCTCCCGTGACCTCAAGAACAAGGGTAACTACTCACAAATAATAATCATGCTCAAGATCAGAGAGGTATTGAATAGCATATTGGATCTGAACATATAATCTTCCACCAAATAAACCATATAGTAATCAACTACACAAGGTAATCAACACTACTAGTCACCCACAGGTACCAATCTGAGGTTTCGGTACAAAGATTGAACACAAGAGATGAGCTAGGGTTTGAGAGGAGATGGTGCTGTTGAATATGTAAAACGCGATGAAACTTTCTCCTTGATTTTTTTCTCCGAAAATAGGAATTTATAGTGGCGAAATTAGGGTCGGTGGGGCCACGAGGTGGGCACAACCCACCAGGGCGCGCCTGGGGGGGGCTAGCGTGCCCTGGTGTATGCTGCCCAGCCTCTGGCCCCCCTTCGGTGGTTTTTGGCTCCAATAATTCTTATATATTCTGAAATAATTCTCCAAAAAGTTTCGTTCTGTTTCGAGAACTTCTATTTCTGCAAAAAACAACACCATGGTAGTTCTGCTGAAAACAGCGTTAGTCCGGGTTAGTTTCATTCAAATCATGCAAATTAGAGTCCAAAACAAGGGCAAAAGTGTGAGGAAAAGTAGATACGTTGGAGACGTATCACATCATCGCGCGGCCATGGTCATCCCAGGCAGCAGCATGGTCAGATGTCGTCGGCGCTTGCCGCAGTCGCGATCAGCTTGCAGCACCACAGCCCCAACTCGTCGGTTACCGGGCTTTGCAATAGGTCATCGGGCACTTGCGCCCCTCGCAACGATGCTCGTAGCGTGGCCAGCTTCCACCGACGGGGAGCTCACAGCTGATGGCTATGTTGCAGCGTTGGCGGCGAGCTCGTAGCTGATCGTGGTGTTGCAGCATCGGTAACGAGCTCCTCGGTCATCGTCATAGCAGACCCGGGCACTCGCTTGCAGCCGTCAGGCGGAGCCGTGTTCATCAGAACATTGTTGTCATCTCGCAGTCGTAGTCATCACAGCATCCCCTGCCCCCTCTTGGGGTAGTATTGCCATCATCACATCAACCTCGGTCATCGGCGGGCAACCCCGGGCACTCGCTTGCAGCAGCGCTACCATCGCCACAAACCACCGCTGAAGCTCCTCGATCGTCGCAGCAGCCGCCCCGCCCTGCGCTCAGAGCAGCACTTGGAACCCTCTCACGGTTAGCTCATATCGCCCGAGAGCCTAGCCATGTTGCCTGGCTCCCAGTACGGTGGCCGGTCGCCCATCCCCCTAAGCACCCCTACCATTGGCCATGGCAGCATGGGGCTACCTTGCATTAACGATAGCCAGCGACGGACAACAGCATCGATAGCCCACGAACACGGCTTGTAGAAGGAATTGTGTGGACGAGATGCGACACGTAGAAGAAGGAAGCTATATGCAGGGCTAGCGGGACACGCGTCCGTCGCGCGAGGCGGCTGGCGGGTGGCTCTTTTCAGCCGGATGGAATCTATCAATTCCCATCTTGTTAAAGGAAAGCATGAATATATATGTTGTTTCAGGTCGTGTCATGTTTCGGCATAGTACAGGTTATATTGCACATGCGTATATATGGAAGAAAAAGTTCAGTCAAAGCTATGGTTGCTACTCTATAATCATGAATATGACTAGAGTTTTGTTTTTGAAAAAAGTCCATTTTACTACCCTCAATGAAGTGGGTGGTTCACTTTACCCCCTGTTCTATTTTTCTGCTTCTTCTAGCCCCCAAACAAACCTAAACCGGATAAAACACCCCCTTGGCTGGTTTGTCTCCAGCCGTTGCTGATGTGGCACTAGTCAATGGCAGTATTTGACTAATGGCATCATCCTCCTCATGTTTCCCGTGTCGTTGCCGGTTCGCCGCCGTCGATGAAGCACCACCGCCCCTGTTCCCTGGTTCCCCCGCTCCCTCCACCTTTTTCGGTGGGCCAACGACCCTGCTAGCCCATCGGCCCATGCTGTCGCCTCCACGCCCATGGCTGGCCGCCTCTGGTCGAGGGGAGGCCAGGACCTTCACAGTCGCCATGACAGCAGCCCTGACCTCCTCTGTGCACAGCCGCGTCTGACCACCACCATGCCGTGGCGCCGCCGCTGAAGCCCTCCACGCCGGAGACCTCTCACTCCTAGCGCTGCTCTGCCACCAGTCGCTTCATCACTTCTGCTCCGACTAGGAGCTCGCCGCCGGCCACCTCCGGGCTTCCTGCAGCACCTCCCCGCCGTTCAGCGACCACACAATCGGCCTCGACGCTGCTGAGGCAGAGAAGCTTGCACGGCGGCAGCTGCATGGTCCTCGCCGGATCCGAAATAGGCACCCGACGTGGTCGGGTGCTGGGCTTCGAACGGCGACGACGAACGTGAATCTGCGGTAGGGCGAGAGGATCCAGGTGGAGGGTGCTCGAGCCCCATGGTGATGGTGGTCTTGGGTGGCCACGGGGGTTCGCAGCGGCGCCGATCTGCAGAACGGAGCGGCGACCATGGCGAATCTCAGCACACGTCGGTCAAAACCACCGTTGACCGGTGCCACGTCAGCAGCCAGTAGAGGCAAACCACCCAGGGGCTGATTTTGACTGGTATGGGTTTGTTTAGGGGGTGAAGGGAGCAGAAAAATAGATCAGGGGGTAAAGTGAACCACCCACTTCAGTCAGGGTAGTAAAATGGACTTTTTCCTTTCTTTCTTTTCTGAACAAATATGACTAGAGTGTGTGTTGCTATTATATGCTCTAGGAAAGGAGAATTAATCACAATGTTTATTTTTACAATTTGCTAATCCTCTGTTGCCTGAGTTTTTGGTAAATCTCCGGTACCTAACTTACACCTTCCGCAGCCTAAACTTGCACTCCAAAATCATGCAAGTTTTGTGTAGATTTATATACGAACTTAGATGGGGTGAGTCATTGGATGTTGATCCAAAGGTTTAGAGATGACTAAGCTACACAAATATTTCAAACAACATTAAAATAGACGTTTGAGTATAACAAATTAATTTGAAAATACTCACAAATTAGCCCGTGTTAAGCAATTTGAATGCCAAACTTCAATTTGGTATACAAGGCCTTGTTGGAGCTGTATTATTGATTAAGTGCTACATGGCATAGGCCGCGTCCGGTAGGGGAGCAACGATATTGACGTGGTGGTGACTCTTTCTGATGGCGACAATGGTCGTTTGATGGTACAGAGTTGTCAATATAATTTTTATTATATTTGATGTGCTTCGTATTTCTAGTGAACCTTTATAATAGACCCGTGTCCTTTTTGGCAAAATTATTTTTTTTGTTTGTACCACAGAATTAAACATAATAATTAGGACCAAGTAAGCCCAATTTTTGTCTACATGAAATAGATTAATAAAATAAATAATATGATGTTCACATTTTTTTTGCATGTGTTGGTTTGTATCCAAATATTTTTGAAGTATATTAAAATTCAAAGTAACAAAAGCTTGCTACCTACTAATAAAATGACCTAATCAATTTGGAAAGAGGCAGATCAATCATTGGTAGTATTATGGAATCTTAGCACATATACACAATTCAACTTATTCAATTTTGTCTTTGGTTGATTATAAACAATATCTTGTGTTTAATTTTTTTTAGATTTTCTAAATCTCATCTAGATGAGACTTGGCAATGTCTCATATAAGTCATGGACAGTTGGATATAGTTGTAGTAAGTTTGGTGCAAACGCGTGATCCCGCGTCGCTGGCCGCTATGTTCCCATGCCACGATGTCCATTTGTTGGCCTGCACTGGGCGCCTCTTTTGTGGGTCGATTTCTCCTGCAATCTGGGGTGGAGGGCAATTTCTCGGTCCTTTTTTCTGTTTTTGTGTCCTGCATTGTAGAAGTGGAAGACACATTATATGGCCGAGGCGCTATCTTTATCTCTTCCATTCGACATTCCCGTTTGTCACTCTCTTGTTCTCACTACCCGATTCTCTTGTTCTTTCTCTTCCAGTAGAGCCGATGTGGAGAACGCCCGAACCCCTCGGTCGCTCCTGCCCAGGGTGACGCGAGGGTCTCCTCTCTTCCCAGCCGCCACCGTCCTTCCTCGCTCCTCACCTGCCGCCGCCGGGCGAAGCCCGTGTGGCTGATGGCGGCGCCGGGGCCCATCTCTCGTGGCCTCCCCTTGCTCTGTGGGCGACAGGACCTGGTGGTGGCCGCCGACGTCCCGGTTAGATGCGCAGCTGGACGTACGGCGGCGGGACTCGGCGAGCGGTGGTTGGTTGTGGAGGTCAAGGATCGTCTTGGGCGACGCTCTCTAGCCAGATCGGGGAGATTTTGCGCTTGCGGCCATGACCAGGATGGGGTCGCTGGCCTCAGCCAGATTTGGCCGTGGCTGGTGGCTGGACGTGTCTGTGATGTCCGGTGGCTGGCTTCCGGCCATGGTCACCGGGTTGCGTACGGCGCGGTGGCGGGTGCAACACGTCGACAACTGGGTGGATCTTGACGGCCTGTGATCACGCTGTGATTCAACCCTTGTCTGGTCCTTGACAACGCAGGCAACTCCGGGGGAAACCCTAGATCTCCATGGGATCGAGCGATGGTGATGCTTTTGCGTCCTAGTCCCTCTTAAGGGCATCGTCTCTCGAGTTTGCTGCAGTTGAAGGGACCAGTGGCGTCGGCGGCGCACATGTAAGAGCCTGGCCTAATAGGAATGATAGACTACTCATATCAACAAGGAATTCCTTCTTTTCCGGGAGCCCACTCGAAAAGAACTTCAAAGTTAAGCGTGCTTGGCTTGGAGCAATTCTAGGATGGGTGACCGACCGGGAAGTTGGTTCCGGGTGCGCACGAGTGAGGACAAAGTGCGCAGGAAAGACTAGTGTTGGTGTGTGGGGCCAGTCTAGATTCCGCCAGGCGTAACGGGGTGTTACAATTGGTATCAGAGCTGACCCTTGCGGTTATACGGGCATGCACGGGTCAGGTGCACGGGCATGTGGCGCATGGTGCGTGTGGCCCATTGTGGCACACGACATGGCACATGTGCCGGACTGGACGCGCATACGCGTGCCAAGAGGGAACGTTCCTGATGGGCCGACGAGGACGTCAGTTCCTTTGAGTGGGGGTGTATGTAAGAGCCTGGCTTAATAGGAATGATAGACTACTCATATCAACAAGGAATTCCTTCTTTTTCGGGAGCCCACTCGAAAAGAACTCCAAAGTTAAGTGTGCTTGGCTTGGAGCAATTCTAGGATGGGTGACCGATCGGGAAGTTGCTCCCGGGTGCGCAGGAAAGACTATTGTTGGTCTGTGGGGCCAGTCTAGATCCCGCCAGGCATAACGGGGTGTTACAGCACAGCATGGTGGCATGTCTGCAGATGAAAATCGCGCCGACTACGGTCATGGCGGACGATGGCGTCGTCTCTGATGTCGTTTCATTGTCGAGGCATCGTCGTTGCAGTTTGCATCATCATGCCCGGGATACTCCGAGGGAAACCCTAGATCTGGGCCTCCCGGATCGAACGATGACGACACTCATAGTGTCGCTCTCCCTCCCGAGGGCATCGTTTTGGAGCAAGTGCTGGCTGAAGGGGACAAGAGGAGGATTCGTGTTACATCTACCGCAAGGCCGACGGTGGATCTCGGCAGCATGGCGCTGCGAAGTTTTGACGACGAGCGCGTGTGGATGGATACATGCAGGATGGTGGTGTTGTCTAATGCCATGGTGGCGTCGACAGCAGGCCTGGCAAGGTTGGCGCGTCAGTACCTGCTCTAGAGATGGATCAGTGGAAGACGGTGGCGGCGGCCTATGAGAGTGCGCCAGACCGGTGTGTGACCCAGTCCCGGCATTGGGGCTTGGTTGGGGCATCCGACTTTAGATGTTAGGCTTTGGTGCGATGTCTGTTTGGTATTCGGCTCAGACATTCGGCACCCATTCATCAAGGGGATATGAGTAGCGACATGTGTTGCCAACAGGGTGGCTTCAGACTTACTGATGTATTACTTTGTGTGGTCTTTGTGAATAATTAATAAAATGGCTGCATGCATCGCCCAGATGCAGAGGCCTGATGTCCCACAAGTATAGGGGATCAATCGTAGTCCTTTCGATAAGTAAGAGTGTCGAACCCAAAGAGGAGTAGAAGGAAATGATAAGCGGTTTTCAGCAAGGTATTCTCTACAAGTGCTGTAAATAACGATAGTAAATAGTTTTGTAGCAAGATAAATGGTAACAAGTGACAAGTAACAATAGTAGCAAAGGTGCAACAAGGTAGCCCAATCCTTTTTGTAGCAAAGGACGGGCATGAAAGTACTCTTATATTAAGCAAGCACTCGCGAGGACACATGGGAATTATGTCTAGTCATGTTCATCGAGTTGAGTTGATTCGCGTTCGCTACTTTGATAATTTGATATGTGGGTGGACCGGTGCTAAGGTGTTGTTCTTACTTGAACTAACAACCTACTTATGATTACCCCCTCTCGCAAGCATCCGCAACTACGAAAGAAGAATTAAGATAAATCTAACCATAGCATGAAACATGTGGATCCAAATCAGCCCCTTATGAAGCAACGCATAAACTGGGGTTTAAGCTTCTATCACGCTAGCAACCCATCATCTACTTGTTACTCCACAATGAATTCCCTTAGGCCTGTAGCATGGTGAAGTGTCATGTAGTCGACGTTCACATGACACCACTAAGAGAAGTAACAACATACATATCATCAAAATAACGAACGAATACCAACTTCACATGATTGCTTATAACGAGACTTCTCCCATGTCCTCAGGAACAATAGTAACTACTCACACCTCATCAACATGTTCAAGATCAGAGGTGCAATAATAATAATAAAGGATCTGAACATAATTTCTTCCACCAAGTAATCCAACAAGCATCAACTACAAGATGTAATCAACACAAGGTTTTGAGACAAAGATTGAATACAAGAGATGAACTAGGGTTGGAGATGAGATGATGCTGGTGAAGATGTTCATGAGGATTGGTCCTCCCACGAAGGAGGAAGAGTTGATGATGACGATGGCTTCGATCTCCCCTCCTAGAGAGGAATTATCCCGGTAGAATCTGACTGTCGGAGTGCAAAAGGGCCTCTGCCCAGGTTTCTGCCTCGAGACGCGGCGCTTCATCCCGAAAGGTTGCTTATGATTTTTTTTCTAGGGTAAAACACACCATATAGGAGAAGAGGAGCCTCGGGAGGCCAGTCAGGGCCCCACAAGCCATCAGGACGCGGCTGGGGGCGCCCTGTTGGCTTGTGCCTGGCTGGTGGCCCCCCCTCTGATGAATTTTTGGCCCATAAATTCACGTATATTCCATAAAAATTCCTCATGAAGTTTCATGTCATTTGGAGTCTGGTGATTTTTCTGCCTTTTCTCGATTTTTCGGTCCAGAATTCCAGTTTCCAGATAATTCCCTCTTGGTGATGTGCCTTGCATATTCAGAGAGAAAAGGGCATAAGAATTATATGATAATAGGGAATAATGGAGAAGAATAACGTAAATATGAATAAGAAATCATGATGCAAAATGGACGTATCATGGCCGGGGGTATATCCTCCTTTTCCAAAAAAAAGTAGAGCCGACGTGAGCATGAAGGGGTTAGTCGACGTGCATTGATCTTTTGTTCTTGCAAAGAAGAGATGGAAGGCAATGGTGATGCAATGAGTGTCTTGTCCTCTTATCCCTGGTATCTAGGATTTTTGATTCGAGGCATAAACTTAACACTCGACTTTTTAGAAGACACCCTTGTTTTTGTTTAGATTAGCCCCGCTGATTTTTGTTGGAGAGAAGATCCAACAACAATGTGTCGATGGTGAAACTCTCAATATTGGAGATCTATAAGACCCTCGTTTGTGATTCGTCCAGGGGGCTAAGCCACTCCAAGAATCAATGAACTAAATAGGCAAAATGACACCGAACAATTTCCCTGGTTTAGGCCACTCGGAGGTGTAAAATGGTACTCCTGCTTTTTCTGTATTTATGGGTGATGGTATAGTGGATTACAAATTCGAGATGAGTGCTTGCTGCTAATCTGGATAGTGCTCGGGAGTGTTTTACGGCTACTGCAAGCTACATCGAGCACTCTTCTTCTACCTCTCCTTTCTATCTAACTCTCAAATGTTTGTGGTTCAAACATGGTTGATCCCTTCTAATGGCCTTGGTCCTCCCCTTATATAGGTAAGTGTGTGTGTGGCACTAGTAGAGAAATGGCTAGCCACAACTCTTGTTGGTGGCGTTGGCTAAATTTGTACGTTATTGCTACACACATAGTGGTGGTGTTCAAATTTTGCCGAACGTCACTTGTATGAGGACACCAGCGCTCTCCCCTTTCACATATTATTGTTGGCGTGGCTAAAGATCCTACGCCAGCATTTTGCAATGTACTTGTGTCGTGCAACTGGTATGGCACGTCATAGGTATATTTTGTGGAGCCCACAGATATTGTGGCGGCGTTCCTAAATGTAGAACGCCATAAGTATTTGGATCTCTATATTGCTGACCCGACCAGCCTGGTTAATCATAGGCAATCTCTTAATGGTACTCTCACATATATGTGCGTATAGAGATACGCGATCGGCGGACTTTGCCTTCGATCCATTGAGAGAACTAGGCAACTTCTTTTTGTGTGTATATCATTTAGGTATGTAATACCCGCATATGTGTGTGTATAGTACATAATATGCCGAAATGTTTTTTGACTTTTTTACTAAGCACTGTGGAAGTGAATAATTTATGCTGAAATATATATACGGATTGAACTACAAATGGGTTCTTCAAACTCACGTTGGAAGATATGAATCGGAAAGGGGAAACAAAAATACTATGTCCATGTAAGAAGTGCGAAAAACATAGTTTTGATTGACCCTTCTATTAGTCGTGTGAAGATGCACTTGTTGAAATATGATTTCATCCCTGGTTACACACGGTGGACAAGTCATGGTGATGAAGTGGAGGATGTCGAAGTTGAAGGGAAGGTACATGATGATGAGCTAGAAGGAGGTGTGAAGAATGTTGCAGAACATGAAAATCACCTTGACGGGTAGGAAGAACGCAATGGTAAAGAACTGTCAAAGAAGGAAGATCTAGATGACTATGGTCAATTTGGCATCTATCAAGAAAAAGATGACGTTATTCGGAAAGATAAGTGTAAGAAAAGACGAAGAAGCACGTCGGATCCAGAAACTTCTGTTGAGAGCCCTCACATAAACAAGAGAAAAGCTTCCGTTGAGAGCCCCCGCACAAACAAGAGAAAAACATTGGTTCAGAGCCCCCGCGCAAACAAGAGAAACCGAGAAACAATGTCGTAGTTGATTTTTATCTATCTTTTATTTAGTATTAATTCGGCAGCATTCGATCGTATTTTAATATTGATGTAATAATCTTCTTGCGGATGTGACCTTATCTATCCCCTTTTAACATTTTTGTTTTGACCGTACTTTATTATTCTACATTTGTAGTGACCATCGGAAGTTGAATTAATTTGATGTAATTTTGGAAGGAAAATAGCTATGGCGTTGGTGATGTCACCAACGCCGTAGCTATTATACCTATGGCGTTGGCGACGTCACCAATGCCATAGCTATTTTCCCCATTGTCTTTGTCCGTTTGGGGGGAAATGTTCACCGCAAGCTTTCGTTTCGCATGCTCACACCCTCCGCTCCGTGCGCCGTCGTCGCCACCTTCATCGTCGTCGTCGCGCCGCCAGCCCTAACCACCTCGACCTCACCGTGGCTTCTTTACCCCCCGTCCCCCGCCGTCGCCCACCTTCCCCTCCGGTCGCCACTCCTCGAGCCGCCGTCGCCCCCAATCACCTTGACCTCGCCATCCGCCGCCAACCACGTCGACCTCGAGCCGCCTTTATCCCCTCCCCGCAGCCGTCGCGCCGCCGCCCCGAATGACCTCAACCCCACCGCGGCGCCTTTACTCCCTCCCCCGCCGTTGTCCAGCTGCCCGTCGATCGATGCCAACACCTCGATTCCTCCAGTAAGTGACCGAGATTCCTCCGGTTAGAATTGCTACACATCATTTTAGAGTAAGTCGTTGTAGTTGTAACATTGTGAGTTGTTTTGGAGATGTATTTGAGGAAATGTGGTCGAAATTTGGTTTCGATGGAAATGTGGTTTCTTGTGTATTGTTTGCAAGGAATGCATAGGGTTGCCAATGTTTTGGGGAAACGTTGATTACTTTCTGTTTCATCAAATTTATGGCAACCATATGTCCTATTTTTAGCAAAGGTCATGCCGAAATTTTGTATTTTGTATATGAATTGATAAGTATATGTGCTATTTGTTTTTGAAGATCTCCAATAGAATGAACAACGCACATGACTCTTCTTAGACACATCGGCACACGGCGGTGATGCATTTACGGACGCGCAGGGACAGGAAGATTATGATGATGAGCTTAATCCAGATGACTACTATGTGAGTGGCAGAGGCTACAGTCTTCCTGCTGGTGCAAACAGTAATCCTGATATGGGCACTGATGGAGAGGACACAGAGGAGTATTCTCCCGCGAAAGAGGTGGATGTGGATGTGGATGAGCATCTTTCAAAATCCAAGAAGCAGTGGAAACCTGGGAGCCGAAATGCTATAGGCACCAACAGGCTCGTCATCACACGAGTTAATGAGACTGGTGCGCCTGTTAGTCCGTGGAAAGCCGCTGCTCACCATGGAAACACTCTGGGTGTTATCCTTCGAGAAGTTTGTTCCATCAACGAGACAAATCTAAGGGATATGGACAAAGCTAATCTGCGAGAACTCCTCATAAGAAGGGTGCATGCAAGATTCAAGTTTCCTGACGAGTATGACAACCTATCGTACCCAAAGAATCAGGTAAACAACCATGCAATCCATAAGTTCTCGAAGAATTTGAGTTCTTGGAAATCTGCAGCAAGAAAAGATATTGCAACGAAACCCGACATACATATCTCCGAGATCCAGCAGAAGTGGCCTACCATTAGTGTAGATGATTGGAATATTTTCAAGATGCAAAATCAGGAGAACTCAGTGATGACCCAGTCGTCATGGGGGAAGGAAATGCGATCGAAGACATTAAGTAACCACTGTAGGGTAACGCAGCAGAAAACAAAAAAATTCCGACCTACGCACTAGCCACTAGCCCAGGACCACTATGGAGACTGCATACAAGGTTTGATCTTTTTCGTTACCGACTCGTAGCGCAGCGGAAGTAGAGTCGATGACGATCGGCGGTGCAGATCCCCGCAGCTAGGATTTACAACCTCCCAACCGCGAGGATGTATACCATCATCTGCCCCTCGGACAGCCCTCCGGAAGGCGGTCGGACAGTCCCCCGGACGGTGTCGCGGACAGCCCTTCGGGAGGACCTTCGAAACTCGGACGGTCACTCGGACAGCCCTTCGGGAGGACCCTCGAAACTCGGACAGTCACTCGGACAGCCCTTCGGGAGGCACTCTCGAACTAAGACCGAAACTACGATCTCTCTACAGAGTTGCACACATACGGTGTCATCTATCCGGCAGGGCTTCGCCGTCCAGAACTAGTTCCCACCGGAACCCAGACAGCCTTTCGGCTCTACGAAACTATTTCGCTGGGAGGGAGAGAGAAGCCAGATAACATCAGATGGCATGTGTATGTGAGAATGGATGATTGTGAAGGGCTGCCCCTCCACCTCTATTTATAGGAAATCCCAAGGGGTAGGGTAGTGTTACACAAAAACCCAAAAACCACATGAATGGAGTCCTTCACAAGGACCCAAAGGTGAAGCCATGAGACAAGTGGGGCTCCATGTAGGAAGCCCACATGTGGCCGGACACACCCTAGTGGGGGCCCCCCAAAGGGGTTCCTATCCATCCATGTCATCCGCTTAGATCTTTTGAATAAAGCCCCAAAAGGTGGCTTTCCACAAATATCCCAAAAAGCACTTTCACTATTCACGACGACATATTTCAGCGTCCGTTCGAACTGAAAATATTTATGTGGGTTTAGAACATTTCCAGTACCCACTAAAATAATTTTCAATGCATTCCGGAACAATTCCGGATTAGTGATTTTCATCTGCGAAAAGCATCTGAAGTGGTTCCGGCAGCTCCGGAACATTTCCGGTTTTTCTTCCGGAAAATTCCCAGAAGTTTCCAGAATGATTCTGGCACCCTCCAAGAATTATCAGGCATGTGCCGAAACCAATTTGACTTTATGGTATCCCCTGAAACAACTTTTCAGTTTCACCGTAACTCATCCGGTGACCTCTCTCTTCGGAACTTTTCCGCTGTCTCCGAAAACTTTTTCCGGAAACTTTCTCTCAGACTCCCTGTCTAGTATTCAACAGATAGATGACCTTTAAGCGTGTGACCCTATAGGTTCGGTGAAGTATAGACATGACCCGGAACCCCTTCCGATCAATGATCAACATCGGAGCCGTGGACACCCATATTGACCCCTATACCCACACGAATGAATATTCGAGTGAACCTCAAGTTGCCGTGTGCTATTCCTGTTGCTTCGCGATATGTTACAAATACCCGAGGTGAGACATGTTGCCATCCCCGTGGATCAACAACTTGTCCACTATGCCAGTTACCTCGTTACCGGTATTGTTCTCTTTTCTCGTTACCGTGTTCCGGCATTCCCGTGATCAAATCACAAAGTGTCTGGCCAGACGATGATGGATACCGTAACACCGAGAGGGCCTAGAGATATCTCTCCATCGTCGGAGGAGCAAATCCCAATCTTTAGCTATCAAGTTACTTGACATACTTTCCCATGAACCCGTAAGCCGCCGTAATAGCCATCCAGTTACAGATGACGTTTAACAAACCTTAAAGTTCATGAAGCAAGCATGAAGAAACTCGATACTCTCATGGTCTAAGGAATCATGCAAACGTTAACCATCTCTGTGTTATAAACCATTTAACTTGTGACGAATGTATCTCATAGCATAACATCAATTCGGGTCGATTCAACACAAATGTTCTTCTAACATTGTGCCCTCAAAATTGTCGGCATAGCCATGCCCATGATCAGGAAAACAGGATCATCATGCAATACTTGAGCCAGTCTTAGTGGCCAAACTAGCAATACATTTTACCGTTTATTATTCCACACGTGCATATGAGTCTTCCTCCGAGCCTCGTGGTTATTGCAGACTCGAGAACCATAGCAGTTATAGCATGGAACATAAACCTAATTATGAACAGGGAGATAATAAATAACATTTATTATTGTCTCTAGGGCATATCTCCTACAGACTCCCACTTGCACTAGAGTCAATAATCTAGTCAATGCTAATGCACTTTACACCTGTGGCACACTGGTGTAAAATATGCTTCGCATGTGGTATAGCCTGATGTCCAACGGATCTGACGACTTCAGCTCCGTGTGTTGCGTTTTCACGCTTTCACAAAATTCATATTTTGTGTGGACTTGGCTTTGCATATGTGTGAATCATTGGTCGAAACCTGATTCCTCAGAATGAGCTATGGAGCAACTATCTGCAATAGTGTCCCATAGACCAAAGCCATCTTGGAACCATACTAAGTTCATGAATGAACTATATGATTCAACAACTTCTTTGTCGCTTCTAAAGCGTCAACACACTTAGCCTTTGTTATAGAATTCGCCACAGTATCTTGTTTGGAACAATTTCCAACTACCATGCTACTATGTTGTGTATTACACAAAACCCTTAACTTAAATCGAAAATCGCATGGAGCATTGATGAAGACTGTATCGATGTAATTACTTACAACGAGCACTTCATAATCTCTGCTTGCGAGAAAACATGTCATCAGTACTGCTCTAGTACTTAATGACATCTTTCACTGTTGTCCCATATGATCAGTACTTTTGATCACTTTGGTATCTATACTCGCAACAACTTTGGAGTATTGGACATATCTGGTTGTTTTTACATACCATGGAATACATGATTAATCCAAACACAAAGGTGTGTGGAATCTCCATCATGTATTTTGCTCATCGGTGTTTTTGGGACATCGAGTCTTGCAAAAACTCTTTCCATGTGACTTCGGCAAGAATCACTCCTTGGCGTTTTAAATGCTAAAAAGTTTTAGCATCTTGTCAATATGTATTCATTGCTTAGCCCCATTAGGTAAATCTATCTCCATAGATCATCATGCCTAATATTGAGGCTATTTAGCCCAAGCACTTCATCGAAAAAACCCTTTTCAAATGAAGTCCTAATTCGTGTCAAGAAATTTATTTCCAATTAACAATGTGTCAAGTACACAAGGTTTTTAGAAATATTATTATGCTCCCACTTACTTTCTTGAATCACAAGCATCTTCGATACCCATTTGATGAAGTCAAACCCCTTTGACCATTCCATCAAAAACGAAGATTCCAACTCCACTTTGCTCTCTTCTGTCCATCGTTGGAACTCTGAAGTTTGCATACTTACTAGCATCCTCTGGACTGACAAAATACCTTGGACTGTAACACATGCAAGTCCTTGGTTACATTTCCATCAGATGGAAATCCTTTCGTCATCCATGTTTCATATCTCATGATTGAAATATGTATTAATTGCTAGTTCAACCCGAACCGACTTTAAGCATCGCTACGGTGAAACAACCTCATCGTAGTCAACTCCTTGAACTTGTTATGTCAACAAGTCGAGCTTTATGGATAAAACATTTTATCCACATCAGTTTATAGTTTCATAAATATTCGTTAGACTCTAAGTCTTCCGAAAGGTGTATCAAGGTTTTAATCTTGAATCACTTATATGGAAACTATCTCGGATTGTATTGGCATTTAGCCAATTCCGGAGTCAGGGCCCATCAACGCTTCCTTGTGTATCGTAGGTATACTGTTGTCTAACAACAATATCTCGTATGCGCACCTGAGAGGTTTGCACGAGTTTTTCCTACGTGGTTTAGCTGCAAGTTCGACCGAAGTCCATACATCTCATGTAGAGGCTTCCGTATCAGTCGTAGTAGGAAACTCCGGAATCACTTCCAAGGTTCCTTTCCTTTGAACCGATGACGAAGATACTGGTTATCTCGTCGAGTTGCACTGTCCTCCCACTCACCTTTTGTAAGAACTATTCTCTTTAAAAGCATACCGTTTTGTGCCAAAATCGTTTGCCTCGGTATAGTGGTGGGGGAATACCCAATGACTTGGGATAACCTACAAAATAGCACCTGTCTGATTTGGAATAGGTTTGTAACCTTTTACACAAGCCCCGTATTCCAAATGTTAAGAAAAGATATAACATGGTTGGGCGTACCATACAATGGCGTCATTTCAACAGACCTGATGGAGCTCTTTTTAGTGTAAAAGCCACAGTCTCCAAAGCATCACTTTAAAAGGGATAATGGCAAATTTATTTATGTCATCTTTGATCTTACCATGTCATGAATGGTTCGATTACATCTCCACGGACTCTCCACTTGCAGTGGTGTTCCGGGAGGTGCAAGTTATGAAACCCCTTTCACAACTCATCAGACATTCGCTAAACTTGTAACTCAAGAATTCCTTTGCGCAATCAAATTGCAGAAACATAATTTTCTTGTTACAATAACTTCTACTTCATTTTTGAAAACCTTATGAATGAATTCAAAAGATCCAGACTTACGTCTCATCAAGTAAATATCCATATATCTACTTGAGTCATTTCTGAAGATAAATAAATCCACTACTTGCAACAACATTTATTGGACTACACACATCATAATGTATGATCATCAATATGTTCTTTGCTCGTTCCTTGTGGCCTGTGAACGGTATTTCAGTCACTTCACTTTTCAGAGGAAAGTTGCAAGTGTCAGATGATTCAAAATCAAACGACTTCATAATCCATCATAATGGAATTTTTTCTTGCGGGTTTCTCCAATGTGACCAAATGCAGTGCCACACATGTGTGGTATTATTTTAGTCTTGCGACATTTAGCGTCAGTGTCATGGATGTATCATATTACTATCAATATTCATAACATACATCCCATCTTGGATGGAAGTATGGCCCTTCATGTTATTCATAATACTGAACAACAATTGTTGTTTTTATGAACAACTCTTTTGCAACAAACATTGTGCAATGGCCTAGAGTGTATGAAACTCTAAAATGAATTATGAAAGTAAACACAGAGGTAATATATTATTATCAAAATTCATAACATACATCTCATTCATAATGAAAGTATGGCCCTTATGTTATTCATAACACTGAACATCAAAAGTTCTCTTATGAACAACCTTCTTGCAAGATACCTTATGCAATGGGCTAGAGTGTGTAAAACTCTAAATGAATTATGAAAATAAATACAGACGGTAATACACCGATGGAAGGTATAGTAACATTTACTATGTTCCCTGTGTATACCTAAACCTCATTCCTGGCTAGTCTTTCAGGCCATAGTAGTTCTTACATTGAGTTGCAACAGAATGCAATCGAGCGGGTATCTTTTTGATTAACTCACAATACCCAAGAATTAGTGATTAACATGTTTAACCATAATTCCCAAGAACTATATCTTTGACCAGCCTTCTATACATCAAAAACTTGTATGACATTCATACATGAGCTGGATATTCCAGTCTTCTTTCTTTCTGCCTTTATACTTCTAACAGTTTAACTTTTAGTATTTCTCCTACTCTCAGAAGAAGCACCCAACTTAAGAGTGGCGTTTAGCCCCGGACTTCCTAGGCGTGAAAGTTTTACTAACACCCTTCGGACACTTCCTTTCTCTTTAAGTTGTTGTTTTATTCACCTTTCATCATATGACAGGCGTTCTTCTGGATTCCTCTCTTATCAGTCTAATGGATAGTAAACACCTTTACTAATAGTTTGCAAACAAACATTGCTTTGGATATTTCATATTTTTCAGCCTTTGTTTGTATCTGAAAATTAATTTTCAGTTCCATGAATATCACATAACTATCCCAAAACTTTCGAAGTTCGGGTCTCATGGAAGCAAACGTATTGCACCTGACTGAAACGGAATTCTAGCTTTTGGATCGAAGGACGAGAGTCACATGATCCATAGCATTAGCGGGAGAATACCGAAAGTATGCGATAGGACAAAATCCTTCTCGGCACTCTAGAGGACAATCCTCACATTACGTTTACCAACCGTAAAGTTTTAACCAGATATTTAACAGCTATTTAATTTTAACAGGGAAGGTGGAAACGCGAGCCATTATTCTAAAACTATTTTGCAAATCACACTTAGACAGTGTTCAAAATTAATTGCACTGAGAATTAAAAGAAGTTAATTCAACAGTGCGCTCCCACTCAAATCAATATCTCTCATAATTGATTGTGAGTGATACAAGATCCGCATTTCAATTTGACGCCATTGACGGGTTCATCACTGATGACGTGAATTTCAATCGGTAGGCCAACTTGCCAATCACATCTCTATGTGACTCTTGTTCATCTTTCGATGCGTGTGTTCCGAGCTCAAGACTGTCCTGCCTGACCGTCAAGACAACCAAGTGATCTCGCTGCGAGGTCTGACCTCACCCGCCTCACACATCCCTAATCGTTCGTACTCATGTGTACATGTCGTACCCCGAAAAGTTAGGTGCCGTGACGGTGCTACACTTGGGAGAACACTAACTACTTGATATTTTTGTGAGAGATCACCCTAATAAAAAGCGACAACCGCGCAATCAAGAAGGGTGCATCATAAGGGATAAACATCTCAGGCAATTCATAATAGCATGATATGGTATAGCCCTTTCTGACGGAGAAGTCTTTTATTTCTTCGTCTTCGGCATTCGCGTAGGTGTTTACCTTTGCGAAGATTGCCACCACCTTGTCGATGCACCAGATAATATTGCTATCTCTATAGCTAATAAAATAAGTGCATTACTTAAGGTTGACACGCAGGTCATTAAAGTGACAATCATATGGCTCCAGCCATCATGCCGAATCATGACACGCAGGTCATGTTAATCAATTTACATCATATAGTCATCTCATACATAATCAAATTATAATGAGCACTGCTATACCACATCACATGCACATGCAAACCATCCTGCAAAACCAAGTTAGACGCCTCTAATCGGTTCATGCAAAATTTTATTTTACGTGACTTCTAAGGTTTCGAAACAAACCGAAGCTACCAACGTCCATCATCAAGCATGATAATCCAAGTTGCTAGATTAACTTGCGGGGTGTATGAAACACGAGATAATAAAATCTCGAGCCCCATACTGAACTTCGTCATACGCATGACCCCCGTGCAGATCATATCTGCATTGCCCTTTTGTCTGCGAAATTTCATCTTTCTTTTTAACTACGGTGGAATTCAATGAACTGTTAGCACTTCGTTGATCAATCAGGATCGCGGATTGCCAGAACATTGAAACTCCACCATACTGTTATCAAGATCAGAAATATGCAAATTCCAGGGAAGCAACAAGAACATCGGGTAACAGATTTCATCTGCTACCCGCACAAATAATTTTCAGTAATAGAACTCATCTACTACCTAATTATATTGTGCAACACCCATACATCTCTATGTATTCTAGATCGCAACCTGCATCTACGCATAGCATGGCTCTTGATGCCACTGTAGGGTAACGCAGCAGAAAACAAAAAAATTCCGACCTATGCACCAGCCTAGGACCACTATGGAGACTGCATACAAGGTTTGATCTTTTTCGTTACCAACTCGTAGCGCAGCGGAAGTAGAGTCGATGACGATCGGCGGTGCAGATCCCCGCAGCTAGGATTTACAACCTCCCAACTGCGAGGATGTATACCATCATCTGCCCCTCGGACAGCCCTCCGGGAGGCGGTCGGACAGTCCCCCGGACGGTGTTGCGGACAGCCCTTCGGGAGGACCTTCGAAACTCGGATGGTCACTCGGACATCCCTTCGGGAGGACCCTCGAAACTCGGACAGTCACTCGGACAGCCCTTCGGGAGGCACTCTCGAACTAAGACCGAAACTACGATCTCTCTACAGAGTTGCACACATACGGTGTCATCTATCCGGCAGGGCTTCGCCGTCCAGAACTAGTTCCCACCGGAACCCAGACAGTCTTTCGGCTCTACGAAACTATTTCGCTGGGAGGGAGAGAGAAGCCAGATAACATCAGATGGCATGTGTATGTGAGAATGGATGATTGTGGAGGGCTGCCCCTCCACCTCTATTTATAGGAAATCCCAAGGGGTAGGATAGTTTTACACAAAAACCCAAAAACCACATGAATGGAGTCCTTCACAAGGACCCAAAGGTGAAGCCTTGAGACAAGTGGGGCTCCATGTAGGAAGCCCACATGTGGCCGGCCACACCCTAGTGGGGCCCCCCCAAAGGGGTTCCTATCCATCCATGTCATCCCCTTAGATCTTTTGAGTAAAGCCCCAAAAGGTGGCTTTCCACAAATATCCCAAAAAGCACTTTCACTATTCACGACGACATATCTCAGCGTCCGTTCGAACTGAAAATATTTATGTGGGTTTAGAACATTTCCAGTACCCAATAAAATAATTTTCAATGCGTTCCGGAACAATTCCGGATTAGTGATTTTCATCTGCGAAAAGCATCTGAAGTGGTTCCGGTAGCTCCGGAACATTTCCGGTTTTTCTTCCGGAAAATTCCTAGAAGTTTCCAGAATGATTCTGGCACCCTCCAAGAATTATCAGTCATGTGCCGAAACCAATTTGACTTTATGGTATCCCCTGAAACAACTTTTCAGTTTCACCGGAACTCATCCGGTGACCTCTCTCTTCGGAACTTTTCCGCTGTCTCCGTAAACTTTTTCCGGAAACTTTCTCTCAGACTGCCTGTCTATTATTCAACAGATAGATGACCCTTAAGCGTGTGACCCTATAGGTTCGGTGAAGTATAGACATGACCCGGAACCCCTTCCGATCAATGATCAACATCGGAGCCGTGGACACCCATATTGACCCCTATACCCACACGAATGAATATTCGAGTGAACCTCCAGTTGCCGTGTGCTATTCCTGTTGCTTCGCGATATGTTACAAATACCCGAGGTGAGACATGTTGCCATCCCCGTGGATCAACAACTTGTCCACTATGCCAGTTACCTCGTTACCGGTATTGTTCTCTTTTCTCGTTACCGTGTTCCGGCATCCCCGTGATCAAATCACAAAGTGTCTGGTCAGACGATGATGGATACCGTAACACCGAGAGGGCCCAGAGATATCTCTCCATCATCGGAGGAGCAAATCCCAATCTTGAGCTATCAAGTTACTTGACATACTTTCCCATGAACCCGTAAGCCGCCGTAATAGCCATCCAGTTACAGATGACGTTTAACAAACCCCAAAGTTCATGAAGCAAGCATGAAGAAACTCGATACTCTCATGGTCTAAGGAATCATGCAAACATTAACCATCTCTGTGTTATAAACCATTTAACTTGTGACGAATGTATCTCATAGCATAACATCAATTCGGGTTGATTCAACACAAATGTTCTTCTAACATTGTGCCCTCAAAATTGTCAGCATAGCCATGCCCATGATCAGGAAAACAGGATCATCATGCAATACTTGAGCCAGTCTTAGAGGCCAGACTAGGAATACATTTTACCGTTTATTATTCCACACGTGCATATGAGTCTTCCTCCGAGCCTCGTGGTTATTGCAGACTCGAGAACCATAGCAGTTATAGCATGGAACATAAACCTAATTATGAACAGGGAGATAATCAATAACATTTATTATTGCCTCTAGGGCATATCTCCTACAACCACACCCTCGGCAACCGTGGTTTTGTTGAGAAGAAGCCCATATGGTACAAGCAGGACGCTGCACTTGCATCAATGGGCATCCCAAACCACTTCGCGCAATTCAAGGACCCCCTCGAATATAACTATGTTAGGGGGCGGTACCATTATGATCATAAGATAGGGGAATTTACCACGGATCACCAAACAAGGAAACTAGAAGAAGAACTGGCAAGGAAGCATGCAGAACCTCATAGCTCGCAAGGGTCGTCGGCCAGATGGAACACTCCTCTTAACCGGTCGATCAACATTACCCTTGGCAAGGGGCCGTTAGCACCGCCGACGGGTGGCCGTGTGAACGGTGCTGGATGTGGTGCCAAATGGGAATATTATTATCCCAAAGACCAGGAGCTGCAACGGCAGCAAAGGAGAGCCAACAAGCGGCGCATTGAACAGAAAATAATGGAAGCCACAGCCGCAGCCACCGCCGCAACCACAGCCGCAGCCACAGCCAACATCGAAGAACGCATCAACATTCAAAGCCAAGCCCATGCCCAAGCCATGCTGCCTTCAATAATCGAGAGCATGAAGAATTGGATCAAGAATGGCGAACTAGGAAACGTTGTCATCCAAACTAATTCGCCCAAGGATAGCAGCCAGCATTCTGTCTCTTTCATTGGTAACCCGTCGCCAATGGATGCTCTCAACGCTCTTACTGAAGACACTCCATGCAGTCTCTTAGCTTATGTGCGTGATGAACTGGTTAAAGTTGCAATTGTGTCGATCATTCGCCCCAAAGATACATGATGCACGGAGTGCCCATACCTGAGGGGGTGTTCAAAGTTGAGGTGTCTGTTGTCGTAAGGGGTTTCGAAGATATTTCTCCTCCGCTACAACCTCCGGGTGCGGATAGCCAGTTGACCCTCTCAGGATATTTGGGTTGGCCAATGAAGTGGCCGAAGAATCAAATTCAGCTAGGAAACGCCCAAATCTCCCAACCTCGCAGCAGATGAACAATGACAATACATGTGGGCGAGGACCATCTCCTTTGTTTCAGATTCAACCAGAAGTTCGTAACAACGACAATGTGCATGTCGGTGAGGAACACGACAATGCGGTTGTCGGCGGTGAGGACCATGTCAATGGTGGGGATTTGGGCGGTGAGGGTCATGTCAATGGTGGGGATGTCGACGGTGAGGGCCACGTTAATGGTGGGAATTTCGGCGGTGAGGACAATCTACTTGTCAATCGATACTTCCTTATTGACGAATATCAGAAATCAGCTCCCAGCATGTGCAATCTTGATGGACCTATGTCTGCTGGTCCTTCTCTTGGATTCTCATCTATACCTCTGCTTGCTCAATAGGAACGTTTTGTTCCTTGCCAGAAGAGTCTTTTCAATGGGGACTTCACGCCACCAGACACAAAGGTGCCACCACACAGGGGAGCATTGCTGAGTCCAAACACATTCAATGCGACGGTCACAAATACATTGCCAGACGAAGGCAAATGCTGCCAGCCAACCGGTTCAGAAGAGTAAACAAGTTCGGCATGTCGTTCAATGGCAGAATTACCATTTCCCAGGTGATCCCATCCTTCCGAAGGAGCTCAGCGATCTTCTGCAGACAGAATTGAGGATTCTGCATGACACAGTTCTATGTACGGAGAAGTATGCATTCTCTACTGGAGGTGGGTTTCGCCCCGTTTTTTCAGTGATGGTGCCACCAAATCTTGGTTTGTGCGACGATTTCCCCGCAGAAATATTCTATGCGCTGTTCCAAGACATCTTCAACATGTCCCGTCTAATGAAGCTTAGTTCTTCCTTAGTACGCCTATGGGAAATCAATGCTGCCTACACTGCCAAATGTGAGCTCAACAAGGATGTCGTGGTAGCGGACCCTTACCTCATGCACGAGACCAACACCAATCACCCTAAGCGCCGACAAGCTATGCGGAAGTATTTGACAGACTTCGTGATTGCCAACATGGACAAAGACTGCCTTCTCGTGCCCTACTATCCGAAGTAAGTCATTTTGTCTAGCTAGATTACTATTTCGTACAATCTCGTTATGCATGCTTCCACGTAACACCATTAATTAACTCGACTTTTTATGCAGAGAACATTGTGTCCTCATCGTTATTACCCTGAAGTTCACCGAAATTTATTTCTTGGATTCGCCGAGGATAGTGAAAAAAGACTATAGAGACATCAAGAAGGTCCTGGATGAAGCACTTTTCGAGTATACCAGACGGGAAGGAGTGAGCGGAGACAGATATCGGAAGTTTGACAAATTTAAAGCGGTACGCTTCGGCCACAAAATTGACTTTGGTTGCATGCAGCAGCTGGAAAACAGTGATAT
This sequence comes from Elymus sibiricus, assembly GCA_039707655.1. Classification (NCBI taxonomy): domain Eukaryota; kingdom Viridiplantae; phylum Streptophyta; class Magnoliopsida; order Poales; family Poaceae; genus Elymus; species Elymus sibiricus. The sequence goes on along the minus strand of CM077675.1, from coordinate 442,352,482 downwards.
AGATAGCTACTACGTCGTCCACCACATGGGGGAGTACATACGGGAGGGAGAGCGCCTTAAAAAGAACTCAAACATCATCGCATGTGGGAAGAAAATGGAGCAAATTAGCCCAGGAAATAAGATAGATGAATTCAGACGCATCCAGGTGAAGTTTGCTACCATCCTCAACAAGGATGTCATCGATCATGCCGGGGTTTTCAACGGCGGCGCACCTTCCGGTCCGAAGGAGATTAAAGCCTGCCTTCGGAAGCAGGGGCTTGATGCTGACGGTCCTGTGTCTATCGCGGATCCAGCGAAGAAATACATTAATGATCCTTATGCCGATATGTAATAGGATAGTGTCAGCTACCTATGATGTTGGTTTTACAATACTACTAGCTCGGTCAGCTACATGTTCGTTCGGTTTTGTGTTATAGTACTCTAAAACTTGACTACCTATCTTAACTAATTATTTAAGCACTATGTACAAATCTAAAATGTCTTTGAATTGCCTTTACTTGTTACCTTATTCTGCCATGCAAATGGTGCCCTTTCCTGCTGCCGTGACAACGATTTTCCGATGCTTACAATTAAGTAATGGCGTGCTGAGAAGGTACAACGGCTGCAATTTTTTCAGTTATTTGTGACGTTGGAATAATGTGGACGCCATAGATATCGATCATAATGCCGACGTACAACATAATCCGACGCCAAAGGTATTCTAAATAGTGCAGGCGTGGGGTCCAATGCCACCACAGTTTTTTAACTATGGTGTCATATTGCTGGCGTCGGGTGTCTACGCCAGCAAGGCCCTTTTTGCCACACCATAGCTAGGCTTTTTTGCACTAGTGTGGGGGGTCCATAGCCCGCAATGTTTGCGGTTCAAATAGGGTCAGATCCCTTCTAATGGCCTTGGTCCGGACGCCCGCAAACATACCCTAGCTTTGCTTTTAGTTTGTGGTATTTTGGATGTCCTGACCGATCAGCCTTCATTTGATGCACGTCATTGGGATGGCCTAAACTTTCGGATAGCGTTGTTCGGGCATTTGCAGGCGGTTTGGTGCACGGCATTAGAGTTTCCCTAAGGAGGGAAACTGTATGCTACAGAAATTACATGGCCAAAAATAATTCCACACTCAAGATTTAATTCTGATATACCTTTAGACAAGTTTGTGATACTAGTGCATTCATTAGAAGACGAAGTAGGAATTAGGAAGCCCTACACTTTGACCGGAGCAAACTTCACACTCGAACTTGGATATAGCAAATGGCTTGCCTTTAACTCGCTCCGGCACATTTTGGCGGAACGTCAATGTTATATAGTGAAATTCTACATGGTATCAAGTTCCAAACTTTCAGAGTACATGGAACGTACTACAGATCATTGCACATGTAGGATCACAATCACCTATATGTGGATTGAAATTGAAAACTTGAAGTATCCAAACTTTGAACTCAAACTAGATGTGCGTTACACGTGCAAGATTATTACTTCCTTCCTTCACAAATATAAGATGTTCTAACTTTTTTCTGAATCAAATGTGTATAGATACGTTTCAGTGTGTTTTTTCACTTATTTCAGTCTGTATGTAATTCATATTGAAAAAATACCCAAAATACCTTATATTTGTTAGTGGATGTAGTAGTATCTAACCGAATCAGTCATAGACAGGGACATGTCTAGCAAATTTATGTACGGAGAAGGTCGTGGATTTGAGCTGGACACCACTTGGCAGATAGCACACAACTACATTTCACTAAGTCGGACTTGTCAATATAGGAAAGTATACTCTCTGTGCTGCTTGATTCGGCATTACATTACATCTTATCTACTAGATGCAGCAGAGGCGACATAAATCCAACAAACCTCACGAGCAAATCGAGATAAATTCACCTGCGCTATTGGACTCGTCTCTAAAATCCACTTCAGTCACTGGGTTTAGGAATACCCGGATCACGGCCATGGAGCTCACATCAGCACTGCGAACAGAGACGGTCACCACGTACATTTGGGTTCCGTTCGGATATTCTGCCGACGTGGCATATGCTTTGACTTGTTGACCAAGTGCAGGGTGACAGCATGTCAAAAGTGGAGGGTTTTCGTAAAGTTACAGCCGGACCTAAGACTATCCATAATGAGAAGTAACATAGAGTAGTAACATGCATATGTTACTAGTCTAAGTTACTACCTCCACAGTGGGTAGTAACATTGAACCTTTTATTTATATTAGCTTATAGAATATAGACTCATCTTGTCTTGGTATATGTTATGTTACTCATAGTAGTAGTAACATAGTATGTTACTTAATTTCTCTCTCTTCTCATTAATTAGCTGTCATATCATATTTTTTGCTTAGGTGGCATCTATGTTACTACCTATGTTACACCCACTGTGGGTAGTCTAAGTTAAGTTTACACTTATTCGTATAACAGGCAATGAAAAAACTCTGCCCCATAAAACAGCCGAACCTAAGTTTACACTAATTTTCGTATAACACGCAGTGAAAAAACTCTGCCCCACAAAACAGCCGGCCATTGACCAGCAACAGCACGCACTGTCCGTAGCTCGCTCCGCCACTCTCCTCCTGCACGCTACCTTGTCCTCCTGCTGCTCATATCGCCGCTAATCACCTCCTCGTCCTCAGCGGCAGCAGAAGCAGGGTAGCCAGTACACGACCTCCTACTCAGCTTCAACTCTTCAAGGCCTCTCTGCACGACCCCGTACGTCGGCGCCCTCGCCACCTGGTACACCTCCACGCCCTACTGCAACATGCAACTGGTCGTACGTCAAGGGCTCCTCCTCCTCGTCCGTATTCGCCTCCGTCGCCGGCTCTCTTTCCAGGGCCTCGGCCTCTCCGGCGACATCAACGCCTCCGCGCTCTGCCTCTTCCCAGGCCTCGCCGGCTTAGGCCTTTAACGCGGCAACCACCTTTAGGACCAGTTCTTTTATGGTTTATTTGGAGCTGTGAAACTAAGTTGTCCCTTACCCAGCCAGCTTCTGTTTATTTATATATAAGATGTTTTAGTCGGTTCAGACACTGCCGTAAACAGTTCAAAGCCAGCTGTCTGAAACGTTTTATAAAAACAAAACGAATGGAGGAAGTAAAATTTTAAACAGCTAATTTCCACAGCCCAAAATAAGCTACAAAAGAAGTGGCCCTTAACGTGGTCCACGCGGCGCTGTTCCGCAACCTGCACTACGTGGACCTGTTCGGCAACCAATTCCCCGTAGGCGTGTCTCGGGCTCTCGGCTCGAGTAGGTTCAGGTTGACAACAACAGTTTCTTCGGTGCGATACCTCTCGGTCTGATTTGCTCCATGTACCGCTTCACCACCTAACTGAAGCTGAATGAGCACAACGGTGCGCACCAGCACCATAGAACAAACAACACGGTGCAGGAGTGGGGCGACCTGCGACCGAGGTTATGGCCGCATGTTCGCAACCGGGTACATCAGGGGCGACGCGACGGCCACCGAGTTCAGATCCGCGTCACGGCAAGGTGAGGTCGGTCCTCCACCGGGAGAGAAGGGCAGCCTCCGAGAGCGCCGAGCTCTGTCTGACCGAGGTTTGGCTGTAACTATATGAAAACGCCCCGCTTTTGACATGCTGTCACCCTGACTTGGCCAACATGTCATAGCGTATGCCACGTCGGCGGAATACGTAGCTCAAGCGTATGCCATGACCGCCTCTGTTCACTGATGTGAGCTTCATGACCGTAATCCAACCATTCATGAGTTGAGTGACCCAGGTTAATTTTAAAGACGCTCCGGGTACAATGACCACCGGTGAAGAATTTACGAGACTGAACACTGCTGTATCAATGTTGTCGTCATCGTTGCCACCGGCAAACTTGGAACGTTGGACTCTTGCATAGTGGTTCTGCCACGAGGGCCAGGAGAATAGACTTAATTCTCCTTCTCCCTCTTGACTAGGCCCAGCGCCCCCTCGCCCCTCCCGCGTCGCTCCCGCGGGTGACCGGGAGAGCAAACCCTAGCGCCGCCGGCCTAGGCTCCCCCTCTCCTCCCCCTCTCCTCGCCACCGCCTGGGTGCGCCGCCGAGCAATGCTCGGCCGGCGTGGGCGGAGGCGGGGCTTCTCCCCCGTCGCACGACGCTGGTGCGCGCGGGATCTGGCGTGGTGTTACAAACAACTGTAGAGTTCGTACTAAAATAACACCAATGATACATGTCGATCAGCCCTAATGTCACATAGATATTTCAATGTCAGTACAAGTATCCGCGGGTTAATTATTCGACATGCATCAAACAATTTCAGATTCGTCATATTCAATCCAACACAAAGAACTTCAAAGAGTACCCTAATATTATATCGGAGAAAGTAGGACAAGAACGTGTATCAACCCCTATGCATAGATTACCCCATCGTCACCACGGGAATTCGCAAGGTGAGTACCAAGACATGCATCATGTGATCTCAAATCCATTATTCAATCCGACATAACAAAATCATGACATCTCAAGAACACGAGAAATATATATATATATATATATATATATATATATATATATATATATATATATATATATATATATATATATATATATATTTCTCGTGTTCTTGAGATGTCATGTATATATATATATATATATATATATATATATATATATATATATATATATATATATATATATATATATATATAGAGAGAGAGAGAGAGAGAGAGAGAGAGAGATCAAACACATAGCTACTGGTACATACCATCAGCCCCGAGGGTGAACTACTCCCTTCTAGTCATGGCCTCCACCGGGATGATGAATATGGCCACTGGTGATGATTTTCCCCTCCAGCAGGGCACTGGAAAGCCTCCAGATGGATTTTTCTTCGATACAAATAGTTGCGGCGGCAGAGCGGAAGTTCTAGGTTTATTTCAGAGGGTTTCTGTATATATAGGACTTTACAGCGTTGGAATCACGTCAACCGGAGCCACGTGGGCCCCACAAGCTAACAGGGCGCGCCCAGGGGGTGGGGTGGGCCATGTTGGCTTGTGGCCCACAGGTCGCTCCCCTACGGTGGTTCTTCGCTCCGATATTTCTTATTTTCCCCATAAAAATCATAGAAAAGTTTCGGACGATTCCGAGAACTTTTATTTTCTGCATAAAAAACAACACCGTGGTAATTCTGCTGAAAACGGCGTCAGTTCGGGTTAGTTCTAATTATATCATATAAAGTGCATCAAAACCATATAAAAGTATTGTAAACGTAGGTAAATATAGCATGAATACTTCATAAATTAGCAATCGTTGGAGATGTATCACTAGTTCAAGCATAAATGCACCTAATTTTAGAAGCATAACCTTTTCACAAGCATAGGCTACCAGAAAATACAGTGCAAAGAATCCATGTAGCTCATAAAAATTCAGTAGCATAAACTGTAAAGGTAGTATGTTCTACAAAGCAATAAAAAGCTATGAGGTACAAAATGTACTATGAGCAATAAAAGCAATGAGCTACAGAAATTCAGAAGTAAAACAAATTCTGCAACCCATGCAGGACTGTATGATTTTCAAGGGATTCGATGCAAAAATTCAGCTCCAAATAATTCCTGCAGCGCATAGCTCCAGTTATTCTAGCAGAAATGTGTATCAAATCCTGAAGGTGGATCACATCGAATCAAAACAAAAAACATAGCACTTTAACTAGAATTCCTGCAGCATAGAAACTAGTGCAACACACCAACAACACAAACCTCTGCTCCCCTTGTGCAAAATTCAGAAAACTTCTACAAAACACTCTGTCGCTCACCCTTCTCTCCGCAACGCAACTTCCTACTACACGGGCAACCAGGCGGGTGACCGCTCTACTACACAGACGACCCCTATCCGTGATATCTCCTCTACTACAACGGCAACCCTCTCTAGTACGCCACCGCCGAACCATCACCACACGGGGGACGCCACCGCAAAAATAAGTGTCGCATAACCGCCGGTGTAGCCATAGGAAGGCACAGAGAAGAAACCGTCGGGAGAAACACCATCACCAGATCGGCTAGAAATCGGGGAAAAGGGGATCTCAGATCCATACCTGCGTGAGTCGTCACCGGCCACCGCCGATCATGAACACGTCGTCGTTGTCACTGCAATGGATAAGCCCCGTCGCCTAACGCTTTGCGCCGCCGCCCTCCCATATCCAGCCCTCGTCGTCCTCCCAGCCACACGAGCCCACGGTGCTGCGGGACGGAAACATTATTCTGTTATCCAGGTACAGAAAGGCTGTTCTGAAACAAGATCTGAGTTGTAGGAAACAAACGCGGCTCCCACAGACGTGGGAATGCTCTCGATCGTCTGATCAACATACGATTCGACTAGCACGGAGCCGGCGGACGGTCACGCGAGATTGGCCGACAGAAGGTAAGCTTTTCCCTTTTTTGAAACCATGAACATGTTTTTATTTCCTGAATATATTTTTACAAAATCATGGACATTTTGGGAATATGCGGACATTTTTCCAAAATGAAGATTTGTTTTCCCGATAGCGAACATTTCATGATTCCCTGAACATTTTTTAGTCATGAATATTTTCTGAATTTTTGAACATTGTATGGTTTGTCGAACATTTTTATAAAATCAAATCCAAATTTATTTGAAAAAGAAAGAAAAACGAAATGAACAAAATAGGGGGGCGTCATCCCGCACATGGTCCGGCCCCAAGAGTGCGTGGAGGGGAGGAGGAGTTGCGCGCTTGCTCAGTGTGATTCCTATTTACCGCACGGTGGGGCAAAGTGTCACCGCATCGCACAGGCAGCACTCCTTGTCGAGCAGAATGGGCCGGTCCATTTTGTAGCTATAAGGGAGACTTTCTGTTTCCTGTTTTGCGAATAGTATAGAGGTTTCAGACCAGGTTTTCCGGTTTTGGGAACCTTCTAGAACCTTCGAGAAGGTTCTTGAACCTCTTTGAATATTTTTATTCTTATGTTTTTTCACTGTTTCATTTTTTCCATTCTTCATTTTCAAGTTTACTTTTCTTTTCCAACAAATGTTCAAAAATTTTAAATATGTTTGCATTTTTCGTATTTTGTTTATTTTTTAGAAAAATATTCCTGTTTTCAAATTTTGTCCACAAAGGCCAGAAAAGCTTAAATTTTTAAAATTTATTTGCTTCTTTTCAAAATATGTTCCAATATTCAAGAATGTTTAGACTTTGAAAAATCCTGAAATGTTTGCAATTTTAAATTTTGTTCACAAATTTTATTTTTTACTTGAATTTCAATATATATTCCTGTTACCAATGTTGTTCACAGATTCAAACGATTTTTACGTTTTAAAAATTTGTTCCCAAATTCAAAAAATATATCTGGAATTTGATAAAATATTCATTGTTTGGAAAAAAATGTTCATTATTTTAAATTCAAAGTATTTGAAATACATAATATGTTCAAGTTTTCAAAATTTATTCGCAAATTCAAAAAATATTCGGGGAATTTCATAAAATGTTTGCATTTTGAAAACAAAAGTTCAGAATTTTGAAAAATGTTTGTGATTTTAAAAAATGATCAGGTTGTCAAATTACGTTCACAAATTGAAAAGATGTTCATGTTTTCAAAATTTGATATGAAATTCAAAAAACATTCAGGGAATGTCATACAATGTTTGCATTTTGATTTTTTGTTTAAATAATTTCCACAATTGTACATAATTTCGAAAATGTTCATGAATTTCAAAACATATACATGTTTTCAAGATTTGTTAGCAATTAAAAAAAGTCGAGGAATTTCATATAATGTTCCTGTTTAGAGAATAAAATAACAATTTCTATAAAAATGATTGTGTTTTTCAAAACTATGTCACCATTTTCAAAAAGTTATTCGTAGTTTTGAAAAATGTTCTCATCTTCAATTTTGTTCCTTCTTTTGCAAAAAAAATAAATGTTTGAGATTCACAAAAAATGTTTGAGTTTTCATTAAATGTTTGAGCTTTTAAATCATTTCACAGATTTTGAAAATGTTGGTCATTCAAAAATATATACTTTTGTCATAAAGAACAACACGTTCGATATTTAAAAAAAAAATTAGCGGCTTATAATATTTTTAAACTGGCTTATTACTTTAGAGAACAATCGTAGAAAGTATAGTTGCTAGCGACGTGGTTTGATCGCTGGAGGTCGTGTGTTCGATCCCTCATGTTCTACTTCTTTTGGGGATTTCTTTGTGAATTAGTGTTTAAGTTTTGTCGCTGTTGCTGAGTTAGCTGGTTGCGGTGGCAGCAGCACGGGCAGATGTACCGCTGGTTACGTGTTCGACTCCCATCTCATGCGTTCACTTTTGTTGATTTTTCGCTACGCGCACGCACAAATGGGAGGGCCCAGGTCAGCTATCCCTTATGCGAATCGACTGACTCTTTGCTGCAATAAGCGGCGTATAGGATGTCCCCTTGCTCATATTATATAGGGACATGCGCGCTAGATAAGAAGCTAGCGCGTAGCCCCTCCCTCTCCCAGAAGCGACCTTAGGCCTACCCAGGTGTGGGGCACAACTCCATATTTTTTTCGTTTTTTTTTACAGTTTCTGTTTTTTCTTCTTTAAAAAATGTTCAAGAATTCAGGAATATATTCATAATTCTAAGAAAATTATTTATTGATGTTTCAATTCAAAATTGTTTAGTTATGATGAAAATTGATTGACTTTATATTTACATTTATTTTGTGTTTCGATGAACATTTTTGTATTTGATGAAAACAAAATTAAATTTAATGAAAATATTTTTGAATGTATTAATTTTCCATGATTTTGAGAACTTTTTTTGAATTGGCGAACATTTTTTAATGTGATGACCATTCTTTTAACTTCATAGACATTTAATTTTTCTGAATTTGATAAAAAAATTGAATGCGATTTTCTTACGATTTTTTTAATACGATGAACCGTATTTGAAAATTTATAATATTGGTTATATAGGATGAACATTTTTTGATTTTCAAAAAAAAATTGAGTTCAAAAAATTTAAATGTTCGAATTTTAGGAAGTGCTTGTGAATTTGAAAAAATATAAAAATGAAGGGAAATGGAAAGGAATTTAGAAAAATAAATAAAAGAGAAACGAAAAAAAATATAAAAAGAAGGGAAAAAACTGAAAGAAAAAACAAACAAGAAAAATAAAACCGGTTTGGAAGATTTGATTGCGTGGAACATAATGAGATAGATTAATAACATATGAACCAAAATTAAGAATACATACAAATTATTGTATTTGATCTTGCGTTGGTAGAATTTTATTCAATATAAGTGGGATAATTGATTGAAAAATAGTTTCCCATGCATGGTTGCGTGTGGTGGTGGGTCATTTTCCATGCATGGTGGGTCTTTTTCCATGCATGGTTACATCTGGTGGTGGGCCTTATCCCATTCATAATTGTATGGTGATGTGACATGCTTACATATTGTGATAAATAAGTTAATGGGGTTCACTCTCTTAGGTACTTCCTCCAGCCAGGTGCATAGGGCACCTAAGGAAGGGCAGCGTAATCTAGGCGTATGTAGATTGGGTAGTATGAATTTTTTGATCCACTTGGAAAGCCAATCACGGCATGATTATCCCCCCTCCAATTAATCTTGTATTAATGCATGTATTGGCTAGCTCACCGTTTCTCCATATTCTCCCATTCCTCCACGCATGCATGCAACAAGAATTAAATGCTAGAGATAGCTAATTGGCTTGTACATGGAAAGGGGAGGGAAGAGAAGCTGAAAACCCTTCACGGGCTGAGAAGCAGATGCGGTTAATTAGTGATAATTAATTAAAGGCGACTAACATATTTGGAATTTCTGGATTCTCTTAGACGCCCTATGCACCTGGACGGAGGGAGTATATATGATTCGCAAACCAAAAAAACTCATGTATTCCTGACGAGCTAGATTAATGTCTCTCCTTATACTTGTTGAAAAAAGATTATGACAGTTGAATAGTCATCAGAGCTGTGCCAACGTGTTTATTAGCATACATATACTAGAACATCTATTTCCAACGAAAATTATGTGACTAGGTTTCACCACTTGGTCAGGTAAAGATTAAGGACCTATGAATGAACGACACGTGCAATAAATTGGGATCCAGTGGGGTAGTATTGCGTGTGGATTTACCGTGTCGCTGAGATTTTGCTTAACATGGTACGTAGTTTCGCGTGTACACCGAACAATTTTGGTACCTACATGTGCATGCAGTCATGGATTGGCCGAAACACATGCATGCGCATGCATGATCAATTAACCACTGTACAGCCACGCACGAGGGCCCTGTGCTAAGAGCATCTCAGCCGCGTCCCCCAACATGCCCTCCCACGCCCTTTTTTAATCGCCGGCGCTTAAAAAATGTCCCAATCGGGTCTCCAGGACCTCATTTTTCGCCGGTTTAGGTCAAAATTGCCGGCGGCCCCAGGCCGAACCCAGCGCGCTGGGGGTCGCCTGGGGGCGCCGGCGGTACTCTTTTGCATGGCTGACAATGGGCCTATTGGATCTCTCTCTCCTCTCTCCTCTCTTTTTCTCCATGTGCATGCGGCAGGACCACGGATGGAGCAACGCCGTGCACCAATCAAAAGCAAGAAAATGACATGCATGGGGGACCGGCTGGGAATAAACTAGCCCCAGCCCAAAACTTTCGCCGGCTCACCTCTCACGGGTGTAAAAAATGTCCCTGGGGAGGTCAAACGGCTGGAGATGCTCTAAACAGATACAGCCTGCGCGTGTCCATGCATTTGTCTACCTGTGGCTGCATTAGTGCACATAGACATGCTGCTTAACACGTGTGTCTTCGGAGTGCCACTATAAATACTGGCCCTTACTTCTCAGTCTACCGAAACAGCGGCGACGAGCTAGAGGTGCCGGTGATCAGCTAACAGAAGGGGCACGGCATGGTGTTCCTCAAGGGCGGATAGGAGTTGAACGAATCCCTGGACGATGCGGATGGCACGAGGTCCTCGAGGAGGCCGACGACCGACCGTGGCGACACCGGCAGGGTGCTCCGGCGCTGGAGGTGGGCGTCACCGGTAGCAGGCCGAGCGTGAGTGGTGCTGTGGTGGTGGCTGGCTGCGGAGGTTGACGAGCGCGGCGACGGCCGTGCACCCGGATAGCCTGCCTGCTACGTCGCCATCGTTGGGACGCCGGGCCGGACGAAGAGGGATCCGCGTGAGAGAGCGCCTGTTACGTCGCCAGTGACTGCAACAGCGTCGCCTGCGCCGATGCCGGACCGCCCTCTCTCCTCTCCACGTCCTGTCTGCGGTGGCCGCCGAGACCTCGACGGTCCCTGGTGGCGCATGCAGGAGCGTCTCAAGTCCTTCTGCGGACGTTGCCCGTAGATGGAGGAGGCCATCGTCGTCGTCCCCTGCTTCTACCATATCAGCGACCTCCCTGCGACACTTCGTCGCCGTGTACGACGGCGCTGGTGCGCTCAGGTCGCTGTCTACTGCTAGGACTTGCTACATGCCGGAGCTGTGTACTGCAGAGGACCGCGCCGGCGCCTCCCACGACCTAAGCTCTCTGGACTCCAAGAAGGAACTGCTTCTGCCGTGTCGACGCCGAGTCCGAGGTGTCGGCGTTTCTTGACCTCGAGCTCGCCCAATCCTTCGGCACCTAGAGCCCATCCAACCGGCTCTAGCTCGCGCTCGCCGTGTCGACCTCATGCACGGCAGGCCGCCGGCGCCCCGTCGAAAACGACGCAAGGAGGCACAGCAGCTCCCTATCGCCCTGCCTCCATGTGAACTTCAGCATAGTGCTCGCATGGCCGCTGCATCCTACCGCCCCGTGCGCTGCGTCGCATGCTTCCGGCTTGTGCGGGCTGCCGCTGCATAGCGTGCGTGCACGGCTCGCGTGCTGCCGCTGTATCGTGTGTCGGTGTGTGATGCATGGCCTGGTGCAGTGCGCAGTATGCAGTACGCTGGGTGTGTTTGTGTGCGTGCTGCGTGGTGGGTGCGTGTGCCCGTGTTTGCTTCTACTAACCTGGTTGCACACTTGAGGTTGTGGGTGCCCATATTTAAGCCATCCTCACTAATTAATCAACCAGCTTCTCATTAATTCTTACGCACGTTGTACAACGGTTGTTTTTAGTTGCAGTTCTACAGCCTTAAAATGTTAATCTTTCTTTTTAGAAAAGGAGGAACGAAGCCCCGCCCTCTGTATCAATTGATGCATGTAGCTATATTATTAAATAAGTACGAAAACAAAGTTCTAGATTCACAAGACAAAGTTTTAGATCCACAAGAGCTCATAAACTGAGCACGACAAAACAAGTCTATAAATAAAAACTGCCACGTCCGGTGAAACAAAAAGAGGCTACAATGCTTGTACACTTAGCCTATTATTAGCTCGCCATCCAAATCAGCTGAAGATAGCCCGTCTCACCGGTTGCACCCAATAACCATAAGCTCCCTGGAGCCCGCATGAGTCAGTAACGACCACGTACGGATCCAATCCATGGCTCCGTAGATAACCTGTAAATAATTGTTAAAGCTTTTGTCATTAAAAATCATATCGTTTCTAGTGTTCCAAATAGCCCACAATAATGCACTTATTCCAATCCGAACATGATTCGTTATAGTTCCGTCAACTCCGTTGAGTCACATCCCAAACAGTGTATTAATGCTCGTTGATGGATTGATGTTAAAAGCTATATGAACAGTGCACCATAACACTTTTGCTAATGGACAATCAAGAAAGAGGTGTCTTATTGTTTCATTTTGATCACAATAGCAACATCTATAACTGGCTACCCATCTTCGCTTTATCAAATTATCCTTAGTTAGTACAACTTCTTTGTGTACAAATCACATGAAAATTTTAATTCTAAGGGGCATTTGATCTTCCAAATATGTAGAGATCTCGAGAGGGACCCAGAGTCAATTAAATCCATACTATACACTAAAGCCGCAGCGATCAGGTTTTTCTGATTTTTTTGACTTTTTTTCGGCATCTACTGTTCATTTCCACGGCCACGGCAACATGAGTGAACAGTAATCCCGTACAAACAGTAACCCCTGTTGTGAACAGTACTCCCCGTATAAACAGTTACCTGGCTTTTGTCCACTGGTTTTTATTTACGTTTCCAACAACGAATAGTAATCATGTACCCCCTATTGTGAACAGTGTTTTAAAAGAAAAAGATGATTTTTTACATACAGAAAACATGATAGGGTTTCACATTTCCAAAAGGAATTTTATGAAAAGTATTAGTATTTACGAATAGTGCCATTTATTATTTTCCATAAAAAATATTATTTATGAACAGTATCAATAAAAAATGGCTTTTTTTACGTACTGTATATCATCATAGGTATTTACATTTCTAAAAAGAGACCTTCATGTATATTTTATTGCCCTCTTACACGTACAAGTACTCCGATATTTTTTTTTTATTGCTTAGTAAATTGTTTATGGGTTTCCTTTAATACAATTATATCATGCTATTTTTAGACTTATTTAGAGATAATTCCTAAAGTGAAAAACGAATAAATCTAATGGATTACTTAAATACGCAGAGGAAAAAATAAACCGAAAAATACCAATTTAGTAACTTAGTTTGATCTGATCTATATACATATTTTGTAATAATTAATTTTACTTAATGGCATTGCTCTTTGATAAAAAAAAGTGATCGTCTTTCCACACCAATTTTACCATGAAGCCAAACTCCAAGCAAAAGATCGCATCTTGGGTGCCAACGTTCTTTTATTGTTTAAAATGATACTGCTCAATTTATTTTTCCTTAGATTCATTCTTATGGATTGTTGCCCCAAGATTTACTTTCCTCGAACGGTTTGAGTGAGATCTCATTTTAAGAGAACAGTAAAACTAACAAACTGCAACAAATACCCGAATAAACCGAAAACCTATTTTCAAAACAGTCACTTCGTATGTAACAGTGCTTCATGCATGTGACCAGTGTTTCCATGCCCACTGAATAAACTGCAATATACCCACATCTATCAAAAAAAAACTTTATATGTAAACTGTAAACCGGAATAGTACCAACACATTGCATCCGCGTAAGCAATAATCCGAGGAAAATATAAAAGGAAAAAACCTGAGTTTTTCTACGATTAGCGATTATTTTATTTCTTTTTGTATTACCTATGGTTGCATTATGATCTATTAAAGCTCTACAACCATTATAATCGTTACCAGCCCCACCATCCTTCGCTCACCATGTACGATAAGAGAAATCTCACTCTATCGGCATTACTCACACGTACAAGAAAAACACCTTTGATGCTACTGATTCTAACATTGTTTGCCTACTAAAACTCCTAGATGAGTACTATGAAGATATGACAGGCCAAATATAAATATAATACACAAAGAACATGCATGAAGAAGTCCCTAGCACTGAGATAAGAAACAATAAAGTTCAGAAATAATATAACACTGATTCGCTTCTCTTATCGAATATCGCCAGGTCTCACATGTTAAAGAAATTCCGCAAAGACAAAAAAAGGTGAAACACTAATGATTTACCCATAAACACACTAAAAAAAGATTTTCAATTTGTTGCAACGTATTCAAACACTTCCGTTCTATTAAAAATATGAAATGGACGCCACCGGCAATGGTCTTTATCGCTCTATAAAAAAACAAGTCTAGCATCTCTACACGCACAGACAAAAAGAAAACTACGACGGATGTAAACGTGTTATAAATAGCTTTATTAAACCACTGAACCATGCCAAAACGAAACTACACCTCTTTTCCGTCCTATAAACCCAAACAAAAAAAACAAACAAACAACTAAACATGAAAAAGAATACATGCATGCAATAAAAATAAAAATTGAAGTACTTATTCCAACTAAACATGAAAAAGAATACATGCATGCAATAAAAATAAAAATTGAAGTATTCGAAATATAAATGAGTCTTCCGACGGGCGCGGCGTGCGCCGCGCATCTTCACCGCTAGTGTACATTCATTTTGCTAAAAAGATACCATTCGTAGATAATTTCCAGTGAATAGTATCTAACTGGTCAGAGAGTTGAACATCCATCAATCTTCTGACCAAATGCAGTCAGGAATTCCAACGTTCTCCCAGTAGAGACTGTCTAAATTGGATATTAAGAGGTACCGACTGAAATACAGTGGCAATGTAAACTTCCTTACGTTGTACAATATTGTATAAAGAAGGATATTGCAACGCTAAGGGCGCATCCCAAGCCATGTATCCTTTCAGAATCTGGTTGTGGTACCATTGCCAACTAAAAATTTTACCCGCTGGAAGAAGGTTACCTTTTTTTGAGGCCAAGACCGTAGAACAATTGTTCTACGGTATATTTTCATTAATTAAACATAAACATATACAAATAAAGATAAAACCAAAAAGAAACAGTCATCCAATGTCTGTTTTATGAAACATCAATAAAAATTAAAGGTTATTCTCTATCCAGATGTGGATCTTATCTGCCTTGTCTGTTTTGGCTCTTAATTCTGTGCCTTTCATTCCTTCTTTTAGGTAAAATTTCCATGTATCAACTGATGGTGTGGCCCTTCTGAAGATCTTATCATTTCTGCTCATCCAAATACTCCAGCAGCCCATGACTATCATGTCCATAGCAAATTCCGTCGGCAGTGCAGCCAAACTAAAGGTGTATTTCATCATATGTCGAAGTGCCTCTATGTTTGTTTGGTAGTATGGATTGCCAGCACATCAGTACAAATGGGCAGTCCCAGAATAGGTGTGTGACTGTTTCCTCAGTCAATCCAGAGCATAGGGCACAATTGTCGTCTTCTAGGAACATACTTCTCCGTTGGAGCAAATTTCTGGTACTGACTCTGTCATGCAGTAAAAGCCAAAAGAAGATTTTATGTTTCAATCTACATGCTGTTTTCCAGAGGAGCTTGAATGTGTTGTGTGCTTGGTTATCTCCTCGAATGGCTTTGTCCATCTTAATGGAAGAGTATTTAGGAGCTGACCATGAGTAGAACCAAGTATCCTGGTTTGTTGATTCCATTCTATTGCATAGAAATTCTTGCAATGCATTGAACTGGGCAAATGCTTCTTGAGACATGGGCCTGTGGAATAATTGACTGATATCACACTACTAGGGAAAACCTTATACACAGAAGCTTACCAGTAGCGCTTTTTAAAAGGAGGCGTTGCTGCTACTTAGCAGTAGCGCGTGTACAAAAACAGCGCTACTAATAAACACATATCAGTAGCGTGGCACGTATAAAACGCGCTACTACTATAATTGCCACACCATTCCCGACAGGCTAGGTATAGTAGTATCACCCTTCCTCAACCAGCGCTGCTGCTATTCTTCTTAGCTGTAGCGCTTGGCACCAACCCGCGCTGCTGCTATGCCCACCTTATCCACCCCGTGCGCTCCCTCTCTCTTCCTCACTCCCGGCCCCTCACTCCCCCCTCACACTGTCGCTCCCTCTCTGCCCCCCGCCGCTCGCCGCCGCCGTCGCCTACCCCTCCTCCCTCTGCCGCCGTCACCTCCCCCTCCTTCCTGGACTTGGTAATCCTCCCCCTCCTCCCTCCTCCCCGCCCCACCTCCTCCGTCCTCCCTCCACTCCTCCATTCGCCGCCGGCCGGCCCCTCCTCGCTCCGCCTTCCTCCTCCGTCCTCCTTCCTCCTCCCTCCTTCAGTCGCCCCTCCTTCTCCCTCCTCCCTCCTCCATCCACAACCCCTCCTCCCTGCTATATTTTGATTTAGTAGGCTAGTTGATATTTTCTTGTTGATATGCAACATTTTGAATATAGATGATAATGTGTTGTAAATGTCGATGATGAAAATGCTAGTGCTAGTCGCCATGTCATTGATGTCGATGATGATGCATTCTGAATATAGACGATGTCTTGGTGTTCTTGTTTGCAATGTACCTCCGAGTGGCCTATGTTTTGCCGGAATGTTGATTCGTTTCCGTTCCGGCAAATTTCAGGCGCTCGATATGTCCTGTTTTTAGCAAAGGTCATGCCGAATTTTTTTCATGAATTTTAGCATGACTTGTGCTACAATGTAGGACATATCGAGTGCTTGTGATTTGCCAGAACGGGAATTCAATGATATTCCGGCAAAACATAGGGCATTTTTTCTATGTCATTGCTCGATATATGGAACGGGTTGACTTTAGGTCTGTTTCGGCTCCTTGTGTGTCTTTCAGTGAAGGAGAGTGTCCACCATATATATATATGAGAGAGGAAGAATCCCGACTGTTGTCGTGGGGGTCGCTTCTCCTTCTTTTCCTTGTGCTAGATATTTGTAATGCACTAGGGAAAGGAGGAGTAGCGACCATCACCGATGGTCGAAATATGAGAGAGGAAGAATCCCGACTGTTGTCGTGGGGGTCGCTTCTCCTTCGTTCCCGTTTGCTAGACATTTTGGTGTAATGCACTCGGGAACGAAGGGAGGACCGACCATCACCGACGGTCGCAATATCAGAGGGAGTGCCCACCATATACGTGAGATGAGAGTTTAGGAAAAAAAGACTCGACAGACCTAAAGTCAACCCGTTGCATATTGAGTAATAGTGATATGTGTGTTGATCAGTTTCCTGGTAGTTGCCTTCGATCGATTTTAAATGTTTCAACTATGAACATAGGAAATGTCTCACGACGAAAGGAAATTCGTTATGTGCGAATGCTGCGAAGACGAGCGCGGCCTGTGCGACAAGCCTCACCTAGTTGATGGTAGGCGCTTCAGCATCATGCTGGATGAGACCTTCGAAGTGGATACAGTAAGTCACAACGACAAGTCTTTGTTCGTAATTAAGCATGACTTCTGCTTCTTTTGCTTCAACTTATAATTTTAATTTTTTACTATTCTACTAGCGTATCCCCTGCCATGCAAGAATTTATGTCTTGGATAAGATTGGTTTCAGTACTAAAAAAAGTATGGAGGTAAAGAGAGTTCACTTGAGGACCGAGCATGGTTATACTTTTGCCGTAAAATTGTACAATGCAGACACCTACTCCTATTTTGAATGCAAAAGTTGGAGAGCACTATGCAAGGCTTATGCATTTGAGCCTAATATGCTTATCACCTTTGATATTCGTCCGGAAGATGAAATTGAAGGTAATATCGACATCTGGGTCGATGTGCAGACGCCTCCAGTTCTACCATTATGTGAGTTTCTCAACCATATTTATTAAGTAATTTATATTGTTTATTTAAAAATAGTTGACAACTAATTTCTATTGACAGCTTATTTCCATTCAAGCAAACATGTCCAGCGCTTGGTAGACAGCACCTACTACTGTCCCGGGGCTGAACTAAACTGCGAGGAGATAGGTCATTATGTTTCATGGCTGGAGGATCTTGATACTGTCAATACAGGTTATTTTCCTGGACTTCGAGATATTAGTACTCAAAACGTGCGGCCACTAGTGTGCGTATTGAACTACGGTCACATCTATCTAGGAAAGATGGTAAGATATTTACTATTTGTCCTCAGTGCATCTTTTGCATACATTATTTTTTAAGTTAAACTTCATTGCTAAGTATGTTACTACGATGTTCTTCAACAGGGACTCCCGATGAGTGTTGTGCCTCGTTGGATCGAGTCTAAAGGTCGCATGGCAATGGTTAGCTTACGACCAAGATATCCTGTATTGCACATGAGTGCATTCATCATTTCTCGAAGCGAGCAAGTCTTAATAGTCAAAGACTGGAGCAAAATTGTGAAGGATCGCAGAGAAGTATTAGGGGGCAGCAATCAGAAGCGCAACCCACAATTAGGAGACAGGTTCATATGCATTCTCCAATATGATGAAGAAGGAGTGCTACACATGTTTTATGCTATTTTACCTGAGAGAGAGCGGCAGGAGTAGGTCCTAGGTATTAAGAACAATTAGTTAGTGCTGATTATATATGACTATGATGATGATGAGAAGTTTTTATTATGTGCTACAATGTGTTAGAGTTGATGGTGATGCTGAGGAGGAGTAGTGATTAGGAGTAGGTCCTAGGAGTTGTTATTATAACTAGTGACCAATTTGTTATATGATGTCTCATGGACGAAAATGATGATGATGAGTAGTTGTTACTCCCTCCATTCCAGAATATAAGGTGTATTGGTTTCCGTGCAAGTCAACCATTTGAATGTTTGACCAAGATTATAGAATAAAATAACAACATCTGTAGTACCTAATAGATAAAATACAAAACTACTTTTCATGATGGATCAAATGATATAAATTTCGTATTGTGGATATGGATATATTTTTTTAAAAACTCGGTCAAACTTGCACTCATTTGACTTTTGAAAAAACAAATACACCTTATATAAAGGAACGGAGGGAGTATATGACAATGATGTATTATGATGATACTGTATGAAAACTTGTATAATGGTGTATGAATATACGGCATAAAACAAAAAAGAAATACGTAATAATAGTAGTAGCGTGGGTATAGAGGTGCGCTGCTAGTAACTACCAGCAGCGCTTCCTACAAAAACCGCTGCTGCTAAGCAGGTATAGCAGTAGCGCTGGCGCACACACGCTACTGCTACACTTTAGCTGTAGCGCCTTATCAGTAGCGCGGCTACCCGCGCTACTGATACACCAAATACCCGCGCTACTGCTAGGGTTTTCCCTAGTAGTGTCATTACATTCCATTACTGACTGCAAGGTTGCATTCTGTTGGATAGCATAGGAGTGTAGCTCTGGATACTTAGCATTGAGTGGGAGATCTTGCCACTTATCCTCCCAGAAAAGAATAGTATTTACTGCACCTGCCTTACAAAATGCATGTTGTTTGAAGGTGGGTAGATGTTTCAGGACTGTCCCTCCACCAGAAAGAGCCTACCTTGTTTTCACTTGGCAGTTTGTCCTGGTAGTGTGTCTCCCAAATAATGTTCACCCAGGGGATATCAGCCTTATTGAAGAATTTGTGGAGGAATTTTATGAGCAGGGCTTGGTTATGAAT
Source organism: Elymus sibiricus (assembly GCA_039707655.1). Classification (NCBI taxonomy): domain Eukaryota; kingdom Viridiplantae; phylum Streptophyta; class Magnoliopsida; order Poales; family Poaceae; genus Elymus; species Elymus sibiricus. Next base: position 442,332,642 of record CM077675.1, on the reverse strand, counting down.
CTATAAATCAAGAACTCCCAATCCTCCCTGATCTTTGGCCTTACATACATTGTCCATAGATCATTCTAATCCATTGTAGCCACTTGGGACCAAAACCTTTTGCTTGTAACACATCAATGATGGTATCATGACTAAGCATGTCAAAAGCTTTCTCAAAATCCAATTTCATAAGAATGATTTCTCTTTTGCTTTGATGGCATTGATGGATATATTCATATGACCATGCCAGACAATCGTGGATACATCTGTTGTTGAGGAATCCATACTGATTCTTGTGTACCATGCTGAAGATGTGTTTCTGCAGTCTGTTTGCTAACAACTTGGTAATAACCTTGAGAGTACAATTTAGGAGAGAAATAGGCCTGAATTCTGATGGTGTTGCTGCAGAATCATTCTTTGGTATGAGAGTGATGAATGAGTAATTAATACTCTGAATGTTTACTTGCCCTGAATGAAAATCCTCAATAAGATTATAGAAATTAGGTGCAATGATATCCCAACATTTCTTGAGGAAAGCAGTATTAAATCCATCTGGTCCTGGAGAATTATCTGCACGCATTTGCTTGATCACATTATCAATTTCCTCTTTGGAGAATGGTGCTTCTAGTTCAGACAGATCTCCCATTGGTTGCAGCAATTGTTGGAGATTTAGTGGGTTTGAGGTGGGGGCAGCTGTACCCAATCTATCCTTGAATGCTCTGTATAGGATTGAAGCTTTAGCCTGATGATCATGATGCTCTTGTCCTTGTTCATCTTTTAACATGGCAATGGAGTTGTTTCTGAACTTGATAGTAGCCTTAGCCTGAAAATATTTAGTCTTGGCTTCTCCTACTTTGACCTGTCTTATAGTGACTCTTTGTTTCCAATATTTTCTCTGGTTGTCTAGAATAACTTCCAGGTGAAGTTTGAGTATGTTTCTGACATTATGTTCCTCCAATGATAAATCTATGTATTCCTCAATGATGTCAAAGCAGAGAATCAAGAAGTTGGTATCTACAATGATTTTTTTAAGCCAGACAGATTTCTGGCCCAGTTTTTAAGTCCTTTCCTCAGTCTCTTGAACTTTAATGCTATAATTTTGGCGCTGTCAACAACATCCACCTCTTGTGTCCATATAGAATTGACTACCTCTTTGAACTGATGATGTTCTAGCCAGTAGTTTTCACATCTAAAGATATTTGCTTTAGGAATAGAGGAGCCAATCCGAACTTTAATTGGTACATGGTCTGAAGTGGGTTTTGCAAGTGGGAGAGCATAAGTAGCTGGATACTGAAGTGTCCATGATTCTGAGATGAAACACCAATCCAGTTTTTCCAATAGTGGGGCCTCTTGCATATTGCTCCAAGTAAATTTCCTACCCTTTAATGGGATTTCAACGAGTGTTTGTCTGTTGATTACTTCATTGAATAAAAACATATCATTTATATTACCTCCCTCCCTGCTTCTGTTATGAGGATATCTGATATAGTTGAAATCTCCCAGAATAAGCCATGGTGTATCATCTGGTATCTGGAAATGCTGTAGCCAATTCAGAAATAGAATTCTTTCATTAGATTGACAAGGTCCATACACATTGGTTAAGAGCCATTGTTCTCCATTGAGGGTTGATGTGAACTGGACATATATAGAGAATTCATTGCTGTGAAAAGTTTGGCCAGTGAACATTTGCTCATTCCAAGCAGTTAGTAGTCCTCCTGAAGCACCAACTGATGGCAGAAATGCAAATTTACCCAATCTTCTGGGATAGAAAATTTTCAAGTATGAACTGTCAAATGATTCTTTCTTGGTTTCTTGCAAACATATAATAGAACACCGAGATTCATCAATTTTATTTGCAAGAGCTGTCCATTTTTTGGGGTCATTAATACCTCTAATGTTCCAATTGAGGATATTCCAGTCTCTATTCATCAAAATATAGGTCACTGAATACAACTGTTCTCAGAGTCAACTTAAACCCAGCCAGCAAAGTTCTGTTCCATATCATCTTCTTACATAAAAAGGTAGTTCATATTTCAGTCTAGTGACCCCACTGCCACTGCAGTATAAGTACATCAAAGTCTTACATCTTATAAGGACAAAAGCAGATAAAACAAACATCATTGGGACTAGAAATTATATGATAAGATCTAGAAATGAGACAACTAGATCCATTTCTTGTTCTGCTCCCTTGCACTCCTATTTTCTTCCATAGTTGTGTTGCCACTCTTTGCCTTCTTTTGTTTCTTGCTAAGAAGTTCCTCAGTAGTGTCCTTGTCAGAGACCTTGCAAAAGGAGGTATTTAGATTTTTAATAACTCTGGGAGGGATCAAGGGTGGAACAGCATGACAAGCTATACATCCTTTATCTTTACAAATAGCTTTCTTAAATCCTTTGCTAAGTTTCTGAAGTCTACAGCTTCTTCTTACCTCTATTTCAACCAGTGGAACATTTTCTTTCCTCTTATTGTTCCTGTGGATAGTAGAAGTGGATGATGCAGACATGGTCTCAGTGGCACAGTTCCCTTCTGATGGGGAGGATTTGTGCTCCTTGGTGACCTGGGTGGGCATAGAACATCCAAAGGAGTTATCAACAGGGCATGTCTGCGGGATAACAAATGGAAGAGTAGTTGTGACAGCTCCTTGTCTAATGATGTACCATACAGAGGATGAAATGAATTTTTTGGCCCAATCAAATTTATCTGGTGTTAATAGAGCCACTGACAGAAAATTAACCCAGTCCACTGGTACCTGTATCACTGGTTTGCTGCCTTCAGTTGGTGCAAAGTGTTTCTTCCAGACCTCGGCACCTTTAATTCCAAGAAGCTGTTCCTCATTTTTTATATTGTCCACTGTGATATCTTTAAGAACATGCTCCCCTTGTTCCACTCTTGGACCCAGGACAGTTCCTATAGTATGATCTTGATTAGTAAATAAGGGCTCAGAAAAGCCTGGTGGAGCAGTCATGTCTGATTCTTCTATCTCACCTGCCTCTGGCTGATTAATAGTGTCCCTCACTACATGAGCATGATCAGTAGTAATAGGGTCAGTGATTGTAGGTCTTATCTCAACAGCTTTATCAGTATTGTTCAGGTTTTCTGCATCAGTCTCAACTGTGTCAGTTTCTGTCTCAGTAGTCTTGGCAGCAGTATTCAGGTGTTCTGTTTCAGGTTCCACAGTGTCTTTCAATAGTTCTCCCTCTTCAGTGGTCTGAAGTGTAGGAAGTACTATCAGTGTAGGAGTGATCTTTAGAGTGACTTTATTGCTGTGAGTGGTGTCATGGGCCATGAGTTCAAATAGCATAGGATCTTCCAGTCTGTCTCTCTGTTGGTCAGTAATATGCTAAGAAATTGCCTCCATGCTGGGTTCTGGTCCTGGCTGATCATGTATGAAGGGAAGAATCTGATTTACTATCTGAGTAGCTAGTTGTGGTTGTTGAGCCTGATTCATAACTGGTTCATTTGGCAAAGCATCCAAATTTAAGTCAGGTAAAATAGGGACATGCATCATAGGAGCAATAGGGCCATTAGCAGATGCAGCAGAATTGATACTGTTATCAGTAGGAGCCATAGACAGAGTTATGCTACTATTTGCCTCCAAGGCCAGCTGGTTGTCTTCCTCCATAGGTTCCATAAATCCTCCTGCATGTATCTCCATATCTACTTCTTGAGGCATAGCCCAATGGCCCCATCCTGGCATAGGATCCTGTTCATCCTCCTCTATATCCTCATCTTCATGTTCCTCTGGTACATTGGCGGCAACATTGAGAGCTAGCTGCAGATTAACTGGAACCTATTGCTGATGGTCATCAAACTCATGCTGCTGCAGAGGACCAATGAAATGGTTATGCTGATTAGGATGGAAATTGATTTGTTGAGGCATTGGGTGTGGGTTGCCATTGGGTGCAACTGGGTCTTCATCTGGTGCTACAGCCCCCAATATCTGTTGTTGAATGATTACAACAGGTACATTCAGAGAGCCAGTCTGAAAATCATATCCTTCTCCCATTACAATGCTGTTTGGTATGTCTCTTAGATCTTCCACTCTAATCTTCACCATTAGATTAGACCTAGTACTGCGGACTCTATCCCACATAAGAAACTTCCCAAACTTATTAACCACATTACTGATCTCCTGAATGTTCCTTTTATCAAATGGAAAACCACATAGAAGGATCCAAGCATCTCTATTAAGAACCAAACTTCTCCATTTAAGACCTCTATCATGATTTTGGAAAATAACATGGACATCTGTGAATTGGTGAGGACTGTGGGTGACCATGTCATCTCTATCAAAACACTGTTGAATTTGACATAAGCCTGACCGAATGGGCATGGTTCGATGTCAGAGAAACCCAACTGATGATCAGCAAGAAAATCTATCAATACCTCTCTGATAGTATTGAAGGCCACCGGCAGATTGGGCATTGGGACAATACTTGCAATCGCCCATTCCTCGTGAGTCGCCGGAGCAGCTCCTCTGATGACCCGAACCGAGCAGGCCAGCCCTCTATCTAGATACTCTGATGGTTTGGCGGAAGGAAAGGGGCAGAGTCGAAGGGGAAAGCCGCCATTGCTGATGAGGTCGATGGAGAGATCGGCACAGCAGACAACAATGCAGCAGGAGATGGATTTGGCTGGATTGTGGCTACCCTGAGTCAGAGAGAAATTGGGTTTTGGGAGGTGCAGTGATTGTGGCTGTCTACCCGGGTTGTCTGTCGGAGGGAAATAACTAGAGAGCCCCGGTTGGCAGGTTGAATGACCTCCCGATTAGTCATCGTCGCGGGAATAGTGGCAGGTTGCCTCGGAAACTCAAGCGTCTGTCTGGTGTTTGGGCCATTCTCTGAAATTGGGCTGGGCCTATCTAGTGAATAACAATCGTGAGAAATGTGGCCCCAACCTTTACATGTTCTGCATTTGATCCTATTCGTGCAGTTGGGCCGAATGTGGCCCGTGAGGAGACATCGGACACAGAATAAGTTATGGGCATTTTGAATCTGAGTTGATCCCGCCTGATTGGTAGTAACTGTTCTATTAATGGTCATAACTCCAGCACTATGATTTTACCCTGATGATCGAGTCTGATAATTGGAATTCCGATCTACTCTATTTGATCTATGATCATGAGAATTAGAGTAAACCCTGGGAGATTGTAGAGCTTGGATGTATGATTTTCTCGGGTGACGACGAAAGATATGTGTCCACTCATCCTCTTTTTCTCTGAGATATTGGTCTAATTCCCAACTGGAGTTAGGACCACCATCACCCCAAAGCAAGAAATTGACATTCAGAAGAGGAATTGAAATGTTGCCCCCCTTGATGATTGAGAACCCAACTTCTTTGGAGGAGACAGAGAATTTAAATGACCAATTCTGAAGAATCTTAACTTTAAAAAGCGATGCCCTCCCTCCAAAACAAGATAAGAGGATAGTGCTTACAAATTCCTCCGTGAGTTTGATTTGAGATCTTGTGAATTCAGCAACCAAGAGGAATTCTTCGAGGTCTTTACCCTCTTCATAGTTGATGGGTACATCCCATTTCCTCCATACCTCAGCGGCAAAGTCCTGCCCGATGTCAAAGTTGAGATCCGCAAGCGCCATGGCGGAGTGATGCAGGATCGCAAGGTGCACGGACGGTGGAGACGATGGCAAGTGAGCTGAGAAGATCGGCGGTGCGTGGACGCCAGGGCTGGACAGTGGAGACGATGACAATTGAATGGAGAAGGTCAGCGGTGCGTGGACGCCGGGGCCGGAGTGGCCACCGGCGGCTAGGTGGAGGGAGCGCCTAGGTGGAGGGAGTAAAGAAGAAGGTTACCTTCATCTTCATTAACCACTTCCAAAAAGGTGAGTCATTAGGTCTAGCAGTGACATGGGCCAATGTCTTAGATTGCAAGTATTTATTTCTCAAAATTTGTATCCACATCCCTTCGGTCTCAGTAGATAACCTGTATAACCATTTGCTAAGCAGGCATCTATTCCTCACATCTAAATTTTCAATCCCTAGACCCCCTTGGGTCATAGTTTTTTCTTATCACTGTTTAGACATGTTTTTGGCTTTACTTTAAATAATTCCAAGCCCTAAAATAGATACTGTTGGCCAAGGTAGTTGGTGTGGTGTTGTCCTCACGAATCTTGAATGTGTATCCCTGTAGAATATACTCAACTGGCACTGCTCCATTTATCCTCATTTAAACTTTCTTCAACCTGGGCAGGCTAGAGATAAATAGAAGGCAATCTTAATTGTCGGTCCAGGGTGTGCCTTCTTTGGATGTTGTAAGTTCAGTGGATTTCAATCTCCCGCAAAACCATCGTCTGTTTGGTCTATCCCCCGACCAAAACAGAGGACTGAGTAACATCACAAGACTGGTAAGCATTAGTAGTTTACTTATTTATTCCACTTATTTGCTCTTCTCAATGCGCTATTCTTCTCTAATCTGTTACGGAGAAGTTGGTATAAGAACTTGAATTTTTTATGAGATGTGCCTAACGACAGACTCCAATCGTGCACATGAAGTCATTGATCGAATGATCGTCGTACAAGCAGAACGGGTAATGCTCCAGAGCAAGGGCCTCAAAACTATTCCAAGGTGCTGGTGCCACGTTGTCGATTTAACTTGGCCAGGAAACCCCTTCGCCTACCACATACCAGCAAGATATTTTTATTGCCAAGTGACTAATCCGATTGGATATTTTCTGCTTTTCTCTGCCTTTGAAGCTATTTGCTTTCTTTTTTAGAAATAAAAATCTGGAAAGTATTGTTTCCTAAGTGTGACAGATCTTTATTGTAGGGTGAAGATGAGAAAATTTGTAAACAAGAAGTGCCTCTGGATCACACGACATGGATGATTTTTACTGCACAGTACTGGAAAAACATTGTAGCTTTTGAATTTCAGGTTGGTCAGTTTTTTCCACTTCAATGATACTGCAGTTCAGATTATTGTATACATTGTTCTTTCATAGTATGACACATCGACAATACATCACTATGTTGATATCTTGGTGCTTAAACTCCTTGAATTGTTCCGTGAAAACATGAATTCTCTGTCTACATATTTAAATGTTATCTGGCACATTGACTATTGACAGTTGCCTTCATGATTTATCTATTACTCTATTACTTGGACTACAATCTACATAGTCGCGACTGATCAACGGAGACACGCCGCGCGGGCTAAGCTAGTAGATGAACTATTTTTGACCGAAAGAAATAGTTAGGGGAAAAGGCCAATTCACATAAAACATTTTTTGAAGCTTACATGGGTAATCTGTGCGGCATCTATTAACATTATCACTTGCATTGCCCCATTCACATTTTTCTTGTGTTTATCTATTAACTAGAAAATGTTATATTAAAATATTAATTTATCTCACACAAAGCTTCATACTACATGCTAGTTGACAATTTACGTTTTCGTTCGTAAATTTTTCAACTTCTTCATGCAATCGGTCTTGATTTGCATTTCAACGTAGAAAAGTAAAATAGTTGTTGATCTTGTTCTTGCAATTGATCTTAATTTGCATTTCATCATAGAAAAGTAAAATAATTGTTGTCCTTTCTATGATGCAGGTTTCCTTAGCCTATACTCTGGTGGGAAGCCTGGCGATTACATAGACGAAAACGGAATCCATTGGATCTCTGATTCCAGATTAATTTCCGATGGCCACACGACAACCCTGTCTCCCGAGACACAGCAGCTTCAGAAACAGTACAATAGTCTCCGGTACTTCTCCATCCACACAGTTACTACCTTCACAGTGAGTAGTAATACCGGCAGAACTTATTTGAGTTTAAGGGGGCCGATGCCCCCCCCCCCCCCAGCTTTAGCCAAAACTGGGATGAATGTCTAGTGGTTGGCCAGAGGGGGTTCTTGTCCTACGATTTTATGCTCGAGAAGGCCCCAAGGAATTCATGGGCGGCCATATATTTTGCTGAAATAGAAGATTTGGCCCCAACTGCCATCAAAAACTTTACGATACATGTTTCAGATTGGCTAGAATACAGTGGTCTGACGGTATATGTAGCAGCGGATGATGGAGGTAAATACCGTCTCTTCGAGCCAAGGTATATCAACATATCACTTCGTCATCTTCTCTTAATGAAGTTAAGGAAGAGGAATGATTTTTCGAAAGGGCCAATCATCAATGCTACCGGGATCTACATCTACCAATTACTGTAGGTAAGCAATCACCCTTTTTTATAGTACTATATAGTTAGGCTGCAGTCATACACTCCACCATGTAAACCAATACTGGACAATGAAACATAACTGTCAAACAAAGTCTCAAAAACACATACAACGAACACCAGAAATAATAAAAATCATATCCAGATTCGTAGAACACCTAGCTAGTGATGACTACAAGCACTCAAGCGAGCCGACCGCGTGCCGTCTCCATCGCCCCTCCCTCGCCGGAGCTGGGAAAAACTAGACAGTCAGGAAGTCTTCGTGCTAAGACCCTAGAGGATCAGCACAACAGAAGAGTAACCGCAGTTGTTGAAGAGTAGCGTAGACCAGAAAGATCCAACCAAAATGCACACAAATGTAGACGAACTACGACCAGATCCGAGCGAATCCACCGAGGAGAGATAAGCCAGAGACAGACCTCCACACTCCCACCGACGATGCCAGACACACCACTGGGACGGTGTCAAGGCAGGGAGAAACATATTTCATCTACAGGGAGCCGCCACCGTCCCATCTTCCCGAGAAGGACACAAACCCTAACAAAACTTGAAGGACATCTAAACATGGCGCCCTCCCATTGACAAGAACCAGGATCCAATGCCCCCAAAGCCACATAGTCGGACTGGCGACGATGCCGACACGAGGCAGAGGAAACCTATGCTCTTTTGGGGAGAAGTCTTGATGGAAGGGCTATAGCTAATAAGACTGAGATTGCCTAGAAATATACGACTTCTTTTTAACGATTCTCATCCGACACTCTGATTCCACAATTGGTGTAGTAAATTTGATTGAAGTTGATTTATACGTATTGGACAAGCATGGGTTGGAATATTGCATTATCGGCCATATCTTGCTGGGTCGCTTAGGTCGGCAGCTTTCTGCCTCACCTCGGTCTTTCTTCTTGTCTACCCGACTACTAAGAATTGCTTGATTGGGCCATTTATTGTCTGCTTTTCTATTGGTCTAGCCGGCTGTTGGTTCTCGTCAACTCAGCCTCTTCTCTTCCTTCTAGGCGGACTTATCCCGTTAAGATTTATTTATGTATGTATAGGATGTGCATAGGATGGTATGTATGGATCACAGAAACAGTTCAGACCACTAAATGATACCCCACATGTTGTTGTCAAAATTGGTTGATGAAAATTTAGGTTGGTAACATCAGAGCCAAAATTTAAAGTCCATATGACTTATTATATCTGATTATGAATAGCTGTAACAATATTTATTGAATAATAGTAGAATAAATGAATGAGAACCCTTTTATCATGCATGGTTGAATGTTGTGGTGGGTCTTTTTCAATAGAGAAAGGTCCACTTGACAACCCTGAACTAACTACTCGGTTTAAATTTCAACCCTCAACTTCAAAACCGGCCATCCTACACCCCGAACTAACCACACGGTCTAAAAACATCCCTCCTCGCGGTTTTTAACATGGATAAGTATATTTTCCGTCCTCGGACTCTCGCGATAGTATAGAAATCGTCCCCCCAACTCCGAAACCTCTAAAACTCAGTCCCTCAATTATTTAAACCGGATACATTTCGTCCCTCGTGACGCTTAAAGTGGTTTTGGTATGACTTGGATCCGGTTTTGACTAAAATCGTCCACATGGCCTGGTTTTGACAGTAAATGTGCAGTTTAGTTCATCATTTACAATCAATGTTACATCTGGTGCTGCAAGTTCTCAAGTTGGAGGAAATAAAAGAGCAAAGAAAGTTCCAGCAAAACTACTGGAGCAGTGTACTTGTACTTATGTTTGTGGTTATCCCTTGTGGTTATGTCAAAATTCATCTTTGTGGTTGCTTCTAAGACTAATCAGTACTATTTCTCATTTACTTTGTCAGACTTTGAAAATTACCTTGTGATTTGTTTGCAAGATTAATCAGTACTATGTTTGTGGTTATGTCAGACTATGTTTGTCATGCAATCTGTTAAGTTCATTACTCTGTCCAATCATCTATGAACAAGTGAACAATCTTCCATGCATTCAGTTTACACAATGGTCCAAAATCATGTGAACAATCTGCTACGAATCCTATTCAGTTTATACAACTGAAACTGAAACCATCTAGTTAGCATACAATTTGCTGTTACCAAACTGGACAAACATGCGACTGAAATGCTCTGAGGAAACCCAATTTTTCATAAATAACATAAGTCAGATTACATGGCGGTTAAAACCAGGCCACGTGGACGGTTTTAGTCAAATCGGGTCCACGTCATATACCAAAATCACTTTAAGCGTCGTGAGGGACGAAATGTATCCGGTTTAAATAGTTGAGGGACTGAGTTGTAGTGGTTTCAGAGTTAAGAGACAATTTCTATACTATTGCGAGACATCGAGGACGAAAAACATATTTATTCCTTTTTAACAACTCGGTGGTTTTGACCGACTTGACCACTGACTTCAGCAAAGAATATCAACTAAGCACAACTGAAAAAACAAAGCCACCTCTCTCTGTATCTCGTTCCCAACCCCGAGCCCAAATAGGAACCGTCGTCGCCCCCGTCTCCGTCACCTTGGCAGAGGCAGAGCCCCGCCCCGTCCTACCGAAGGCAGAGCCACAGCCACAGCTCGGCGCCCTGGCTGCCCTCAAGATGCTTGCTGTTGGGGACCAGTACTAGAGCGACGCCGCCTGGGCAGGTAAACGCGGGGGACGCCAGGCCTGGTGATGCGGCGGTGCCGAGAAATTGGGCTGGTGGCAGCCTAGGTGTTCAGTGGTAGTGATGCCCCCGACGCTTTCCCAGCCGAGGAATTACGAGCGGCGCCGCCCAGCATGGCTCCTGTTGGATGTGATCGCTGCGCGTAGCACGAAATACTCACTGGACATCGGCGTCGTGGACTTATTCTCGTCGAGGAGTAACCTGCCACTGCCATCTCTACGCCGGAGGAAGGAGGGCGACCTCGAGAACAACCTGACTTGAGGGCCGCCCGATCCAATCACGATGGAGGCGTGCGCTGCTGGTGGCTAGGGTCAAAATATTAAAAAATAAGGCCAACAACTGACGTGGCAGATTGATTCATCAGCCAACACGGTCAAAACCACTCCACTGAGTCAAATCCGGACAGGGGGTTCAATTTCAAACCATGTGGATAGCTCGGGGTGTAGGATGACCGGTTTTAAAGTTGAGGGTTGAATTTTAAACTGAGTGGTTAATTTAGGATTGTAAAGTGGACTTTTCTCTTTCACATACATGATTGCATGTCGGGGTGACATACTGATACTTGCATGGTCAGATAAATAAGCTAGTGGGATGAGTCTCTTAGGTTTACAAGGTAGTCGTGATCCCTGAACTACTGGAAATACTTAGCTATAGAAAACAAATCATTTCTACGACCTATACTATAGCCATGAAGTTTCCCCATGATAACCATCATGATCATCATTGGGTGCTTATTCGTGAAATAAGAATAGTTACAATTTTTGTAGCTCGAAAAACAAGTGGGAATGACTCCTTTGTGTATCCCGGTACCTCCCATGTCGTACAAAAATGATTACCTAGGCAAGGAATGAGTCCATACATGTGTTTGAAGTACTAAAACCTAATCATACTAGGATATCAAGTCGACCTAGCTACAAATGCAACTAAGAGAAGAAAAGCGACTCACATAAGTAAAGGGGGTGAAGAACCACCCCCTGCCCCCGTGTCGCCCTCCTCTGGCGGCACGGGGGAAACCCTACTCGCCACCGCCGCTAGCCACACTCCTCCCCCTCCCCCTCTTTGCCGCCGCCCGAGGGACTGCCGGCGAAACCCGCGTACGTCCCAGGGATGGTGGCGGCGAGGTGTTTCCAAGGTGATTTGGTGGTGTGCTGGTCGCTGCCGGTGGGACGTAGTCGGCTCGGGGGGGCGTCAACCTCACTTGCGGCGGCAGGAGTGGTCCTCGGCGCGTGCGGCAGGCGAGGTTGTCTCGGTGGGAGCGTTCATCGGCGCGTGCCTGGGTGCGAGCGGATCTGGCTGGATTCGGCTGGTCATGGCGGCCCGGGGCGTTTGCCGCTCGTCGACGCCTTCAGTGGTGGAGGGCGCCTAGGGTCAGTGTCGGTTGATTGCCTGCGGCTTGGGGCGGCAGGATCTGGGGAACTCGATTTGCTCGCCCCTGCGGCGATTGGGCGGCCAGTTGGCCATCGGTGGCTGCAGGTCGCTCCTGGCATGGTGGTTGTGGCTGTCTTGTGGCTTCAGCGGCAGTGGTGGTGGTAGTGATGGCCGCTAGCCTGTTTCATGCTCCTCGTGATGCGGTGCCCTTTGTGGTCTTCTCAGATCTGTTGGATTGGTTCGCCGGTGCAGGTGCGGAGGAAGCCTTGCTTTCTTCTCGATTGTCATCGGCTGAGTTTCCTCCTTGGAGCTCGAGAGGTGGACAGGCATAAGGTTCTGGCAAAACCTGGTCTTCGACGGGGGTCGATGCAGGCGATGATGACGCCTGAGGGTGTCTTGCTCCTTCTTGGAGGCATCATCGAAGAGTACTTCCTCGACATTGGACCATGATGCAAATCTGAGGTGTCTGTGAAGGGTGTTGGTTTGGCTGGGCCCTATCCCAAGGTTCGGAGGATGGTTGTGCTTGATTTCTGGGCGAAAGCTTGCGTCTTCGACGGGGGTCGAAGCCGGCGACGACGGCACGCACGGACGTCGTTTTCCTTCTTGGAGACGTCTCCGAAGAATTCGATCACTACTCTCCGGCTAGAGGTCATATGGGTGTTGGAGTTTTGGATAGGCTGACTTTTGGTGCTGCCATTTGTTGTATGTTCGGTTTCTGGCCTAGTTTCCCTCATAAACCGGCTTACTCTTGTAATTGTTTACTTTTTCTCTATCTATATGAAATCGGCAGAGCACCTGCCTTGCAAGTCAAAAAAAAGTAAAGGGGGTCAAGAAGAAGGTGTGCAAATAAACAAGAAGCAGTTGAAACACAAAATCTGAAGTGAGTAAAAATACAAACTAAATGAGGTACTCAAAGGGAACGCAAGCCAACTAAAATTATTGTACCAAAAATAAAGGAGAAAAGGTATGTAGCAGTGTGTACATGATATGTTTTTACCATTCATTCCTAAACTACTTACTAGAGTTATTATTGCAACAACAAAACTTTACGGTGCAGAGCCTCAAGCAGGAGGTGAGAAGGATGGCCACGATAAAGTAGCAATATGTAGTTTCAGAAGTGCAACACTATAGTCTTTTGTGGTCTAAGTGTACAAATAAAAGGGAAAAACCTATGTACTCTAATGATTATGTAAGAACAAATTTCAATGTTAAGTGCCTCGAAAATTAGTTTGTTTGGACCTACAAAGGAGTCTGTCTTGTGTTCAACTGTAGTGTCAAAAACGCTCTTATATTAGGGACGGAGGGAGTAGTAGTGTTGTTTACAACATTGCAATACTGCTGTTTTGATGCACTAAATTGTGTTGTGTTAAATGAACTGATCTTCCGCTCTGTTCTCTGAAGAAATTGGACTCTGAATCATTGTTGGGCTCGTGGCTACCAGCAGCAACGACGACCGCTTTATTGAGGGGTCAGAGGGGGTCTTCGGAGGGGGCAGAGGAGGGCATTGGAGGGGCGAGTGGGCCGTTGGATGTAGGGCGGAGGGAGTAGCCGGAGTTGGGCAGAGAGGGCCGTGGAGGCTGTTTTCTTTGTCGCACTTCGCCAGAGATCACCATCGAGGTGCAGCCGGCGTGGCTCCCCTCCCTTCCAGCTGCGGCAGTGATGGGACCAGCAGAGCTCTGCCTGTGAAGCGCCTCTATTTCTCCGCCTCTGGTACAGGCTTGCTTAGAGCACTATAGGAACTATTTTTTGTCGGAACATGATCTTACAAAACAACTGGTCTAGGTGCTAGAGCTTGAAGAAAAGATGGAAACGATGACATTGAATGTCCCAATACCTCCCATGCCGAACAAAAATGATTAGCTAGCTAGCAGGTGACAAAACCATGCAACTGAAGAAAAGAGTAACCTATACAAATTTTGACGAAAAGGCAGGGCCACTGCTTTTCATTGCGATTAGAAGGAGTAAATAGTTACAAAGACAAGATCAGAGAGAGGGGGTGGGGTTGGGGTTAGAGGTACATCAGGGGTATATTAGTCTGGTTCTAGGGGCGCTCAACAAGAGCCATCACACGCTTTCGTCCGACATCTACCCAGTCCTTTGCTTCAACCTGGACCTTCTAGAATAATTGTCCGAGGAGGGATATTTCTGAAAGTTCTTTCATTTCTTTCTTTCCAGAGGTTCCACCATACCAGGGCAAAAATTCAACTCCAAGATTTCGCACTTTCCTTACCCATGGAAGAACTGGCACGCTGCCACCATCTAACAAGGGAGTCATCATCGGTTGCCGCAAGGCCCGGGCTTATGTTCAGCTTGCATAGCGTCATGTGCTAAACTTCCTTCGCATAAGAGCACGAGGCAAGCAGGTGGGTAGCAGTTTCCGGCTCCTGCAGACATAGCATACACTGCGGGCTGTGAGGCCATCCCCGCTTAGCAAGGTTGTCTGCCGTTAGGCATTGGCCTTGGGCAGGCAGGCAGGCAGGAAGACATGCTGTTTGTTTGTGTTTGGAAGAGGCAGGCAGGAGTAGTAGAATCAGTTGTATTTCAGGTGCATATGCCTTGGCAGGAGTATCTTGCAAAGTTATATGTGTTCAATGCTGGCTCACGGTGAATTAGCTGAATATTTGTTTTCCCTTATCGATGGAAGGATAGAAAAATGAGTACTAGGAGTAGATAAAGAGGCTAAATGAATTGGATGCAGACAATTGATGGAGTAGAAAAAAGTAATAAAAGTAGCCTGTGAAAGAGTTTTTTGAACTTTGTGGGAGAACTGATTATAGATAGAGTTTTTTTGGTGGCAGAACTCATTGCGTTTGATATCTAAGTATCTTCAATAGCTCTCTCCTCACACTGTCACACCTACCACTCAATATCTTTTCTGAACCTTAGCTTGTGCAAGAATTTAAATTGTTAGCTATAGCTTTTGGGGGTACTAAAAGCGAAGCTATGTGACATTATGCCGCTATCCTAGGTATGGCCGCTATAGCAGGACAAAAATAGCATAAAATCATTTGTACACGTAAAGTTAATTCAAAACGACCACACGCATATAACTAAATAACATTGAAAAACAAAAACTCTAAAAATGTTGTATCCAATCTTTCTTGGGAGGTTGTTTATTGTAGAGCTTCGGCCGATTGGCAACTCTCCAGAATTAGTTGTTAGCTTGTCAACTAATAATAGCATTCCCAGCTTCAGTATGTGCTCAGACAAAATTAAAGCTCAAGATGGCAGTGACACTAATATGAACAAACCCTTCGCTGTACAAAGTGTAGATACGACTGTTGGCTCCCATGGTCTAATAAAGTTGATAAAATCTCCCAGTGCATTGTTGTTAAACAAATTTCTCCACTCATATAACACTGAGGAGATGCCTCATCTCCTCATGTAGTGGGAATATTAACCCACCGCAAACAATACCAAAAGCAATACCACAACCGATAAATCGCGAGTGGACATGGTGCCACGCGAGGATGGAATCGCCCCCGTCCGTTGCCACGTGATTCGTGCTGTTTGTGTACATCGAGCCCTGTATAGCGATTTCTCAGCGTCGTATCAATGTGTTATGGTCCATGTATTACACGGTCAATAAGTGCGTGTGTCCCACCACACAATAACTGCACTGATTCCACGTCATTCTTTATAGAAGAGTTAATGGGCAACCTGCACTGCCGCCTGCATTTTATCTCCATCCTTTCATCACCCAGCAGCTCCTCACTCATCCTCCTTCTCTAGTTCATGCACTCTGTTCATTTTCATAGCTAGCTAGAACTCATCCATGAAGATATAGAGCTCCTTATTTTTGGGAAAAATGGAGATGCAGAGTCGTACCTATACTGCAGTCCATCTTCTTCTCCCCCCCACCCCCCTCTCTCTATATATATAGCACCAGCACCTTCAACACCAGTATTTTATATTCATGTCCTAGTGTCATGCATTTGCTTATCAATGTCCCAGAGCAGTTCTTTAGCTCCTCCGGTGACGCCATGGCGATGTCCGATGTGGTTGCTCTATTCCCACTAGTCACCACAAGTCGAGGTTCATATCGTGTATACAAACGTTCAGATGTATCTAGGGTAACATAATTAGCTAATACTAGTAGTTTACCATTCTTGATGTGTCGAGCGCTAATGTTCTAAGCGCCTAAATGTATTTTTTTCTAGCAAGTTAATTAAAATATTTGATACTTTATACATGGTAAAAAATTAAATTTCTTTCTGTTTTCTTGTTCTTTGGAGATTGAAACACTTTGTAAATGATGTAGTATTGTAGTTCCTGGACAGTACGAGGGGCTTCCCCTACTGTTCATGCGTAAAAAAAATCTGCCACAAATTTGATAACCAAAACATGCGAGCTCTCTAATCCAAACTGTCGTCCAGACTCGGGAGGGAGCAGTAATGCATTCTTAACATGCACGATCAATGCCTGGCGGAATCCAAACGCACCATTAAGTGAACATGGTCCCATACATATTGATGACATTCAAGACCTGGACAACAGTCACATACTGTATCACTGACGCGTATTCACCAAATTAAAACCACCGTATAGTTTTTGTATTCATTAATTCGCTATATTAAGGCTGCGTTTGGCAGCAAGGTTTTTTTAAAGTTTTCAGAGCATACTGAGGTTTCTGAAAAAGACCATGGTTTTCAATACTTTGATGTGTTTGGCTGCAGCAAAAAACTGAAGTTTTGCAAACCACGGTATCCGAGACGTCTACGTGAGATAACAATATCCGACGAGATCGCCTCCTACTTCTCCTCCCCCCCCCCCCCCCCCCCCGACTGTTATATCTCCTGCTAATTAGTTGATTCTGTTTGATTCGCGTACGTTTGTCTCTTGGGTGCTTCTTCTTCCAGCCGGCGTCACCTGGGAGTATCCCATCTCTTCTCTCGGCCATGAGTCAATCGAGCTCACCACCAGGCAAAAAAGGTATGCGCTCGTCTATGTCCTATCTTTAATTATTTTCCCAGTCCGGTGATCGTAATACTGCCGCATGGGGCGGCATATTGATTATAGATGTGAAAGTTGGATGGGACGAGGGCACTGATTAGTTTCCGGCGAGTAGCACATGTCTTCATTAGTTCATGGAGTAGATGGACTGATCTTTCTGGAGAACCCTCGGGCGCACAAGGCTATGCAGCTAGCCGATGCAGTACAAACGGCGCATGTACAGGCACATAGATTTTTGGCCCGGCTGGAAGTACATGAATGTATAGAAATAATATAATGGCAACACTCCTAAGATTGCATTAGTTTAATCTAGTTGATTTATATGAACTTAAGATGCAATGTGCTCTTGATCAATCATGTACGTCCTCGTTCAATTGATCGTGCCATTAAAGGCCGACTGATCCTTCTATTTTTGCACTTGTCTAGTTAGCTCAGCATCTAGCTATAGTCATGTTGAGGACTACATCATCTTTTACTTGGCTGATGTAATTATAGGTCCATCTTGAACTAACAATTTAAAAACACTTGCAGTGACAAAAAAGGATAGAGCAGCATGGACTAATGGTCGCTTAGCTTTTCTAGTGTCAATGATGAAAGAGTACTCAAATGTAGGGAAGTACCGTGGCCAGAATGGGTGGACCAAGGAAGGATGGCATTCTATGAAAAACCGATTAAATGCGAGGCCTCCTGGAGCTAATTTTACTGTTCAACAACTGAAAGATAGGGAGCAAAGGCTGAAGAAGGAATTGAATGTCGTCAAGTCTATTGTAGAGAAGAGTGGATTTGGTTGGGATCCCAAGAACAAAGTTCCAACGGCTTTAGATGAAAAATGGGAGGAGCTATCAAGCGAACAACGCAAGTGGAGGCACAAACCATTCCCCTACTATGATATTCTATATGAAATTCATGAAGGTTTGTTTTTGACAATGATTAAAAAAATAAGAAGCTACTCCTATCATGTCACTTATTAGTCACGTAACTTGTACGCAGGTAAAATGGCAGAAGGCAAGCATTGCAAAAGGACAACTGATGGTACTAAAGAGAGGTCCAAGAATGTGTCTCATCTTCCTGAACATGGAAGCTATACTGATGATGTTATGAGGGCTGCTAGTATGGATTCTCCTGAGGCAACACTATCTGCTCCGGGATCAGTAATGCCAGACTATGACTGGGGCGGAGATATGTATGGCGATGATGTTGATTTATCATATGCCGGATATTCAGAACCTCTAGGGGGTAATGAAAATCATGTTTCAGCAGTAGAAGATTTAACAAGTGTGGATTCACCTCGAAGGAAGAGGCTTCGGAATTCAAAAGGATCTGATGATGGAAGTGAGAAAACTAAGGGAAAAAGAGGTAAGGACATTGCGTTGGCCAACTTGGTTTCTGTGAGGGAAGAAGAAATGCAGACTTATAAAGAAATGAAGACAAAGCAAATTGAGAGCTACAAGGAAATCAAGATGGCCCAAATGGAAAGGAATGACCTAAAAAATGATCCTTATGGCATGCCAAACTGTATTCAGAAACTTAAAACATTGGGACTCACACCAAGTGAACAACACAAGATGATCAAACATCTGAAAGAAGATATGTTAAACCGTCAAACATTCATGGAAGTGGACGATGATGTTCTTTCTATGATTATCCAAGAAGTGGTGGCCCCGCATGTCTGAAGGATACCGAAGTAGGAGACATTTTATTTAATCATGTTAGCATTTCATTTATACATCAGTTCAGTCCCATGAATCATTGTCAATTAAGTAGTACCATGTTTCTTTCTATTCTGAATAAAGGAAGCACAAACCCTATTGATTCTGTTTAATAATTCCTCGTATACAATATTAATATTTTATTTTATTGTACTCATGACACATCCAACATATGCTAAAATAAATGAATTTATTTTATTCAGGACACTTCTAAACAAAAACATATACAATGAGAACAAATGAAAGTCATGCAGTATTTCTTCTAGTCCGTTTGAGATAGTCTTGATAGTCTTTCCACATGGCATCGGCTATTTCATCCCTTTTTGTGATACCTAGTGCTCGCCGCTCATTGAGAGAATGTATATCATTTGTATACTTCATATCTTCACTTGGAACATCAATTATTTTTATTGGATCTATCTCTGATTCAACTTGGTCCAACCATTGTTCGCCGCCCTCATTACTACAAATAAAATTATGAAGAGCACAACATGCAATCGCAATTTCTGCTTGTGAGTCGATGGGGTATTGCGACACACACTTCAGTATGGGGAAACGCTTCTTCAGAACTTCAATTATACGCTCAATATGATTACGAAGTTGTGCATGCCGCTGATTGCATTTAGCTTGCTCCACCAAATGGTACCTTACATTGCGATAAGGTGCAATGAAATTAGGTGTATTCGCATAACCCGCATCCACCAAATAAAACTTTCCTTCGGGGACATAGAAGTTATTTTCAAGAGCATCTTGTAGAACTCGAGCGTCAGAAGCTGAACCTTCCCATCCGCTGCTGACATGGACGAAACGATTATCAAAATCACATGCAACCATGACATTTTGTGACAATGTTCCCTTTCTGTTACGATATGGATCTTGGTCTTTCGGAGATATGCTAATCGGAATATGCGTTCCATCTATTGCTCCAATACAATCCTATAAAAAATTACATACAATGAATTTTTTGTATTTATATTTGGCTATAGCATTGAAGGGTTAAAATTTGAATAATACCTTGAAATATGGCATAAATTTTGTATTGCTTGCAACTTTGAAAGGAACGTTAATTGGAGGCAATTGTATTACACTTCCAGACAATATCATGAGGGCGTTCAACACAATATTGAAATAACGACTTATTGTCTCACCACTATGCTGAAATTGCCCTTGGAGTGTACGATTGGTTGCATTCTTTGAAACAGCATATAAAAATATGCCTACTTGTTCTTCCACCGAGACAAAATCTGTATCTCTTAGATGGCATCTCTCTCGAAGGCACTGGACCAAGTTACGAAAAATATACAGCTCCATTCGAAAATCTCGCTTGCATCTTAATTCATGACCTTCTAGAACTTCTCGCACGTACCGATCTCCTGTAAGGATTGATGTATGAATACGTGTGTGGTTGGCCGAGCTTCTGTCATTACCATACA
This sequence comes from Elymus sibiricus, assembly GCA_039707655.1. Classification (NCBI taxonomy): domain Eukaryota; kingdom Viridiplantae; phylum Streptophyta; class Magnoliopsida; order Poales; family Poaceae; genus Elymus; species Elymus sibiricus. The sequence goes on along the minus strand of CM077675.1, from coordinate 442,312,355 downwards.
AAGCTTCGATGATAGCCAATTCATCATCTTCTCTACGTTTGCGCGTCAAAAAATTGCCCAACATTCTGATTGGCAATATAACACACCTACAAAAATATGCATATGACATCTCAGGTATACACTTTTCCTAGATCCCCAAAAACATGATTGATAATAGAACGTATCTGATAACTTGCCGTAAATCACATTCGCAAACCAGGAGAAACTTGTTGCGTGAAGACTAGATTATGTGTTCGTTTGAAGAGGGGCATATATAGGTTGATTAGTTGAAGCCTTCAATGCCAGCAGCCCATGCAAAGGCCATACGTGATTCTAGGATAGCATTATTGTAGGTTAAGTGACGTGCATGTAGGTGCAGCTAGGATAGACCTATTCTACAGATCCTAACGTGTGCATGGCGGCTGCATGCAGCCGGCTGCAAACGGCAGCTGCTAATTACTCGGTCATCGACGGAAATGCTCTGGTCAAAACTTAGATAAAACAACACCAGCCAAACACACGTAAAACTGAGAAAACATTGGTATTAAGAAACTGCGGTATTACTTGCCCACCCATGGGAATACTTTGGTTTTCAATTACCACAGTTTTGTAGAAACTTTGCTGCCAAACTTAGCCTAAGTGCTAATCTCATAGCACAGATGGGCAGCTCAGATTTCATCCTCGCGTGGCACCATGTCCCAAAAATCCGCGTCCTCCCCAACCCTTTATATAAGTATACACACCCTTCTCGTGCCTTCCTTGTTTATGCAAGTGTCCCTTCCTATTCCTTCTAATGCTTGGAGCACCAAACACCTTATTACTTTGTGTCCCGATTTTTCTGTTGTATAGTTCAGAGTTCGGACACAACACCACAGAGTAGATCTTAGTTCGATTATCTTTTTTATTTCGACAACAACCGTTAGTTTGGTGTGGGAGGCATCGGAGAAAGAAACTATACAGCGTGGCAGGATGTACGTCAGCCTGCAGAACCAAAAGATACATGAGTTCTACAAGGTTGTAGGTAACATCATTTCAGAACGCACAGGACAATATCATGGGCTGCCAATAAGGTGCTTTCTCTTCACGCCACATTTTTTTTGAAAAGGAGGGTATACCCCCGCCTCTGCATCTGGGTGATGCATGCAGCCATTTTATTAATTATTCACAAAGACCGTAGAAAGTAGTACATCAGTAAGCCTGAAGCCATCATCTTGGCAACACCTGTCGCTACTCCTATCCCCTTGATGAAGGGATGCCGAATGTCCGAGCCGAATACCAAACAGACATTGCATCAAAGCCTAACATCTAAAGCCGGATGTGCCAGTCCAGCCACAATGCCGGGACTGGGTCACACACCGGTCTGGTGCACTCTGAGCAAGTGGCACAACCGGTCCGGCAGACCGCCTTAGCGCGTATCAGCATACATGCTCCAGAAGTCTTAGCCGCCGCCGTCTTCGGCATACCCATCTTCAGGAGAAATCAATGTAATGACCTTGTGAGGCCTGCCATCAACGTCACCATGACGCCAGACGGCGCCACCATCCTGTGCGCGTTCATCATCCCGCGACCGTCGTCGAGACCCCGCTGCACCATGCCGCCGATACTTGTCGTCGTAGATGGTAGATGCCACGCCGCCCCATCGTGGTCCCCACCCTACAATCACGTGGAGACCGACGCCCAACCACCAAGCCATCCACATGCCCGTCCAACCGATGAATGTCTCCAAAGATTATGCCCCCACGGTGGTGACGACGAAGACATCGCCATCATCCGATCCAGGAGGCCCCTTCAACGCCTCCAACGAGGGCTACGACGCCCACGGGCGCCGTCGTCAATGGTGGCCTCCCCCAGATCTGAGGTTTCCCCCGGAAACAATGGAGCGAGTCACACCCCCACCATCGCCTCCAACGAGGAAAACGATACCCACGGGCACCGCCGTCTATGGTGGCATCCTCACCCACTTCAGTAGCTAGGCCACCATCTCCTCCTCAATTTCATCTGGCGCCGGTAAGCCAGCGCGAGGCAGCACCCACCGTCCAGATCCCTATGGACCGACGATGAAGACAACCAAAGGTAGCGGAGGGCACATTGCTGCGTGACCGGCGCCATGGCCACACACACGTCGTCCAATGACCCCTGCTCAAGATCCAACACCACAACCACACCTCCAAGCCATGACGGAGGGATGCCCCTCCGCCGCCATTACCCCCCCCCCCCCCCCCCCCCCGGCACGAGCTGGGATCCGGCGACGGCGGGGTTGGGTGGCGGCGAAAACCCTAGGGAGGGAAGCGAGGCGGAGGAGAGGGGAGGGGAGGGGAGAGAGAAACCCTAGGATGATATCTTCTCTTCACGCCACATGGAAATATGAACTGCCGAGCTTTAGAAGTCTGTCTTGGATATGGACGGCTTAGTTGATAGAGGCAACTCTTTATACTTGTGTAAAACTTGCTCATCAACCGTGATTAAGATGCTCAAAAAATATTGCGTCTTCTGTATTTGATTTTTCTTGCCAAATAGAAGTATTAATTTGCTAATATTGATCACTCTTAATTAAGTGCTTCTGATTTGGAACTTTGCATTCTTGTATCAACCAAAACAGTACAGTTGCACGGAAATGTTTCCCAAATCACTTTTTGTTTTGCGAAGGAACAAAATTACAAAACACAACTATTTCTAGATGCCTATAATAAAATACACTGTGATGCATATTTTTTTTTGAAACATCAGATGCATATAATCCATGTTACTTGAGGTTAATAAGGTGTGAGGAGTGAAGTACGGAAGATACTTAGAATGTTGAATAAAATTGATTCACGATCTATCAATTCTCTGTACCCTGACATGAAGTTTTCACTTGAGAACCCTACCATTGAGTGGTACCTATGAAGCTAGCTCACAACTATGAAGGTGCACCGTAAGACTTAAGAGCAACTCTAGCGTAGTCGCCAAAAAGGCTCAAAGTCCATAATGACCTTCAATATGAGGTTCGGGTGAGAAAAACTGGTTCTAGCTGAGTCAGCAAACCAGCCTCAGCCTAACAATTCCTGGAGTACACTCCAAAAGCTAGGTTGTATCCCTGGGGGTGCTGTTTTCGGAGCACACTCCAACCCCAACCTACCACGCGGGGGTGTAGTTTCACCTATCCCCCCCCCCCCCCCCCCCCCCCGCGCCCCAGCCATGGTGTAGTCATCCGTTCCAGTCCGCGGGTGTTGACTATAACTTCAACCAATGTTCCGTGACGTGAAGCTTTGACTTGAGAACCTAACTAATCATACATGCGATTTGTCATACATGTGAAATTACTTTCATGTAATCAAAGATATATGGTTTCACGCTATAGTTTGGTCGGTGTTGTCCCGTTCTCGTATCTGTGTTTTTCATATATATGCATGTCATACTTTTCATTTTCTTGAACGGTCAGTCTTTGAAAGGCAAGTTTCTCCAACTTCAAGATCCTTGAAAAGAGATTTAGTAGATAACAAGATTTTGCCGGTTTAAAATAATTTAGGGCATTGACAGAAAAAAACAATGACCAACTACTTGTTTATGATGACTTCTGTCAACTTCACTGTTTGTCTGAAGCCATGGGAATTGTTTGTCAGACGTTAGAGCTTTTGACTAGAGAGATTATGGCACTAACAACTTCTTGCTTTACTATTTCCAAGTGTATTGGAGAGGGTTAAATTTCCTGAAGTTTATGATGGCTTCTGTTAGACAAATTTTTTTTATAGTGGGTTAATATTCCCACTACACGAGGAGATGAGGAATCTCGTCACTGCTATATGAGTGGAGAAATTTAGTTAACAACACTGCACTGGGAGATCTAATGAACTTTATTTGACCATTGGCGCCAACAGTCGTATCTACACTTCGTACATCAAAGGGTTTAATTTGTTCATATATGTCACACCCCACCTAATACAGGGTGGTGTATGACAGGTCAGGTCCACCTGCTGCCAGGGTGGATTGTGTAGTAGGTGTCCGGCGTGTGTGTGTGTGGCTTATATGCCCAACCCTATGTACTGAACTAGCCATCGAATTAATCAGCGAAAGAGTTGCTCCAGCTCCTTCGTTCTAGTTCAATCCCTTTTTCCATTTCCTATTTCTCTCCTGTGTGATCCTCCAGCTGCAGCTAGGGACATCACATATTAGTGTCACTGCCATCTTGAGCTTTAATTTTGTCTGACCACAGATGTTTGCCCGAGATGGATACCTGAAGCTGGGAATGCTATTATTAGTTGACAAGCTAACCACTGATTCTGCAGAGTTGACAATCGGCCAAAGCTCTACGATAAACAACCTCCCAAGAAAGAGTGGATACTACATTTTTTGGGTTTTTGTTTTTCAATGTTATTTAGTTTTAGACTTGTGGTCGTTTTGAATTAATTTTATTTGTACAAATGATTAAATGTTTTTTTTGTCTCACTATAGCGGCCATACCTAAGGTAGTGGCACAATGTCACATAGCCTCGCTTTTAGTACCCCAAAAGCTATAGGTAGCAATTTAAATTCTTGCATAAGCTAAAGAACAATAACAAAGTCTTTAGTCCCAAACAAGTTGGGATAGACTAGAGGCGAAACCCATAAAATCTCGCGACCAATACATGGTTCTAGCATTTGGATAGCAAGCTTGCACGCAACCCTGTCCATGGCTAGTTCTTTGATGATACTCTTGTCCTTCAAATCTTCCTTTAAGGGCCTTTTGGGTTTCATCTCCATAAGAATGGCTGAGTTTTAACGTTCGCTCGCGAAGCCTATCACAAACCTCCGCTTTTCCCCGTACTTCGGATGGGCTATGTTGAGACAACATAGGCGGGGTTAAACTCTTGCACAAGCTAAGGTTCAGAAAACATATTGTGGGTGTGAGGAGTGAGCTACTGAAGATACTTAGATATCAACAGAGGCGGAGGACGATCTTGTTTCAAGGTGTGGCGACACGCCGCACTATTGCCTGCCGGCCGTGACCCGTGAAGGAGGCGGAGTTGGGCAGTTGGCTACCTTCACGCTGCTCACGGTGACGCTCGGTACAGCCGCCTGCTAGGCCGCTGCCCTTCACGCTTGCTCAACGGCTCTATGCCCAGCCCAAGGCCGCCGCCAGCCGTCTAGTCGTCCGCCTCATCCTAGCCTGCCCAACCTCCGCCGCGCTAGAAAACAGAGAGAAAAACGTGGAGGTTTCACTAGGGTTGTTGCATGTGCCGGAGTGCATCTCGGGTCACTGGATGGCTTCGTGTGGTTTGGACGATCGGTTCAGTAAATCAGTAGTGGAATCGGTGGTTCAAGGCCTCATGGGCCTACGTCTGCGTGGTTCATTCTAGTAAATGGTGACTTTCCCATCGATACAACGAGTCAATGAGACAATGGACATACCCAGCCATTCGATATCATATCAAACGTAGTCAGTTATGCAACTAAAAAACTCTATATACACTCATGAAGTGTGATATCGACAACCATCATTATGGAGTTGATGGCCACTGCGATCCTCTTGTACGAGCTTCTTCATAGTGGTGTAGGAACTACTTCTTACTGAAACCACAATTGCGGCAGAAGGAAACACTCCTAGTGTCGGAGCCTGAAGAAAAGGCGGAAACGACGCCCTTGTGTGTCCCAATACCTCCCATGCCAAACAAAAATGATTAGCTAGCTAGGCTATAAAACCATGCAACTCAAGAAAAGAGTAACCTATACAACATCCGGGTGTGTGTGAAGACATGTTGTTTGTTTGTGGTTGGAAAGAGGAGGCAGGAGCAGTAGAATCTCAATGGTATTTCAGGTGTGCATTGGCATGTATCTTGCAAAGTTATATGTTTACAATGCTGGCTTGCGGTGAAGTAGCTATTTATTTTCACTTATAGATGGAAAGATAAAAAAAGAAGAGGACTAGGACTCTAATAAAGTAACCGAACCAACTGACTACATCAACAAAGGTGGCACAAGGAGGGGGTAAGGTTGCAGTTTTTTTTATATAGAAAAGGCAATTGCTTGACTTTATGAGTACAACCAAACATGACCAAGCAAGGCATAAATATAACACATAAGGTTCAGACTTCAACACGCCTAAAAAGGCACGCATGCCTCATCTAGAAACTAGGGATAGTAAAATACTCCGGACTCCAACAAGCGTAGAAATAAGCCTAAAAAGGCACGCGTGCCTCATCTAGCAACTAGAGGAGCGAGGTAATCACGGATCTAGGAGCATTTTGGGTCCCAAGCAAAGTTTTGGATCGCGGGAGAAAGCATTTCACGGCCTCTTCTCCTAGATGATACAACCGCTATAGTGAACAATCCCGGACGCTAGGTATTTAGCGGGAATTAGAAACATTGAAACAACAAACACACTATAGGGTGGATTAATGACAGCAAACACACAGAATACTAGAGCTTCTGCATCTGCAACGGACATAAAACAACTTACTTGTACATGTTGGCGATAGAATGGAAGTTGGAACCTGTCTGCCATAGAGGATGAGTGAGGGGTTAACAAGGAGAGGGAGTGGAGGCGGCGGATCGGATCTGCGGAGGAGCATGTGTCACAACAGAGGCCCAGACAAATCTCACCCCAAATCAGATGAAATTTGGGCTGAGATTTGTCTAGCCCTCTTTTTTGGCCCGGTGAAATTAAATCTCAGCCATTCCAGCAAAATTTGGAGTGACTGCTAAGATATTATATGAGTGTTGTTTCACCTAATGACTCTGGCTCTTTGGCAGACCATGGGAAAATAGGCCTCGCGTTGCGCGGAGGCTCTCTAACCGCAGTTACGCTAGTTTTGCCCATGATTTTGATATTGAGAAAGGTGTAACAGCTCCCGGGTGTTCCTAAACCCTCATGAACAGTAAATTCATAAAAAATAAAAAAAAACCTGAAACTTCAGGGTTCAAAGATGACCAAAGTTTTGATGTTCTTGCAAAGTTTCAACTACAAATAGCATTCGCAGAACCCTCACAAAAAAAACATTGCTCAAAAGTGCACATAAACTTTGAACAGTGATTTTTTTAGGTGAGGGTTCCTCGAAAGTTATTGAGCTGAAAGTTTGCAAGATCATCGATTGTTTGATCATGTTTGATGTCCCAAAGTAATAGATATTTTTTGTTTTTGTTTTCATTTTTTAATTTACTGATCATAAAGGCTGTATGGGCACCCGGGTGTTGAAAGTCATGCCTCTTTTAATATTTGATTCAAGGTGACATTGAGCATTGAACGAACATAGCTCGACTAGAACTTTGGCAAAATGCAACTGAACAGAATATGCTCGACATTCTAAACCTCTCCACAACAGGTGCATGCTGCGTTAGCCGGTCCATGTCGTTTTATAAATTGGACAGTGAACAACAAGCATCCCCTGATCACTTGTCACTAGAAAATCTTGATTTTAAGAGGAATATGTGCCTTCCACGTGGCCTTAAACATACTAGAGCACGTTCCAAATTGCAGGCTATTGTAAATAGATCTAACCGGTTTTTTTCAGAAGCAGAATGGGGCCAGCTCACTAGATCCTTAGCGTCCGAGATGGGCGAAATTGGGCAATAAGAAGTTGCCATTGGCCCATATCACTCAGAGACAGCGGCGTCAAAAACCAAAGTCATAGTTGCTAGCATGAAGCTCATAGATGCGTACATCATGGTTGCCACAATGAAAGAAAAGTATTAGAAAGAAATCCTTAAGCGGATCATCCCCGGTCCACCGCTCTAGCCAAAAGCTAGTGGAGAAACCAGATCCCACAATGAACTTGACCTAGTATGGAATCCGTCTCAGATCTTTATTAAGAAGAGATTTTCAAAATTAAGAGCTATTCCGTGGCAAAGGGATAAGGAGTTCTCTGTCCATCAAGTATTTTTTCCACAATGCAGTTGTCCCCATCGAGACTCACAACAACTAAATTGGCAAATCTTCCACCACCATTTTATCAGAAGGCATTTGTCCATGAATAAAGCTTGGAGTTTCTCACGTCTTCACTTTGGAGAACTTCAACTGCTTCAGACATTTTGCAAAACTAACCCAAATTTTACAATGACTGTGTGTTTATTTCAGCCATATCCGTTTGGGTTGCAAGCTGAGTATCATATTTCCTAGTTTTATTACAACACAATTGAGGACTCAAACTGACGGTAGACCTTAAATCTTGGGGTTCTTACTTATGTGTATTACCAATGAACGGTAAAAGGTCTTTAAAACAGCAATGCGTAGTGTTGATAAACGAATGGATATAACCCAATTTGCTCATATGCAATTGATCTGGGTCTATGGCAGGTGGGTGCATAACTGCAAGGTAAAGATATTGTTGAACATCACGTTACTCTTGCACACTTATGTTGTTGATGTATATCCGTTTCTGTTGTAACTATAGTCCTAGTCCATAGGGCACTCCTAGTCCAGCGCCACCACATAGTCGTGGCCCTGCATGTATGGCTCGATCCATGTATATGTACCCGTTCTGTTAATGAGAACTAGCAGGGTCACCCGCACATTTGTGTGGCTAGACTTTCAACATATATCAGCACAAGATATTTTAGATTTTAATAGAGTTTCCAAATCAATAGTTTGATCAATATTTTCATATGAATATGCTTTATAGAATGTTAGTATTGAAAGTAAATTATTGATATATTGATGCTATTTCACCTGGACAGTCTAAATATTATTAGTCTAAATAATATTATTAGTCTATATATTGATGCAATAGCACCAAATGAGGGATAGTAATTTTTGATATATTAAAATATTGATGTCCTGCATCTCAGCATGGGTTTATGTTGCTTTTTTTTGCGTGGTGCATGGTTTTATGTTCCTACGGTCATTTATGCTCGCAAAATTATTACATATTTTCATGCTTTGTGTTTTTGTCAGTAATTTGCCCTTCCATGCTAATTTTTCTTCCATTATATTCAGTTCTACATTGGATTTTTCATCTGTCAACGTATAGATAAATTTTTATAAATATCATATGCCACACACATGTTAATTAGCTTCATAGAATCAATGTTGGTATTTAGTTCAAAGCACTTATATTCAAATTGAATATACAAAAGTCATTCTACCATTTCTACTGCGGTATCTACTCCTCCTTTTATCGTGTCATCTATCTTTTTCCCAATATTTTTGGAATATTGTTATTTTAGTATATATCTATTTTTTTCATTATTTTTGTCATAGAAAACCCTCTTGGATTTGGTGTAGTTACTTATTTTACCTGTGATATTATTATAATACATCCAAAATTAGTATGACATGTGGCGTTGTTACTCTTATATGTTCAACTCATATATTTTTGTATATATTAGTGGTTTAAACACTTATGCACCACTTTAAGTGTGTGAACTTCATAAAAGATTGATGGTGTGGGTCATGTACACCAAGTGTCCTCTTTGCTCCATTTCCTCGACCACTTTTCTTATTGCCTTATCGCTATGCATGTTACACATTTAAGCTACATGTGCGTTTCGATAAATCCAACATGGTGCATGTTTTATTATTAAAAGCTGGGTCACTATAATATTTCATGCTATCCAATCTGAATTACACTATCAAATATATTTAAAAGCTGGGTCACTATATATTTCATGCTATCCAATCTAAATTACACTATCAAATATATTTAATATGTTATTCCACATTCATGTGACTACTCATTTGTACATCGGATTATTTTAACAATTAGCTATTTACTGAACTCACATGGAAATTACTAATTCTCATCTAATTATTATTTAAAATTTCATATTTTACTCAAACTTATAATCCTTACATTAATTAAAAAATTAGTTGTTTATGGTATTCATATATAGTATGAATAAAATCATTTGATTATACCTGCGTCATGTTGTGGGCATTGTGTCTACTTCTTGGATTTAGCAAATAGCAAGATTATATTTTACAATAGACATGTAGTCATTGAATATTAGTTTGAAATATATTTGGTACTTATTTTCTAGTCAAGTTGTCGGATGGACATGTTGCCTAAGATGCGTTATGCAATACCAAGGAAGCTGTATATACATAGGATTTGAGTTGTTAATTATTGACCTCAACAAAGACATCACCACATGCATGCAAAATAGAGCTCTCGTGTTTTCCAGGGAGGCCAGATTTCTCTTGTCTACTTGTTTTACAACCGTACTGCCCTCCGGTTGGCTTAGCTGTATGAATCTTGTTTGCTCTAAATTTGTAAATAGAGCATATTGACTAGGTGACATATATCAAATAAAGAGACAAAATATCGTGCAAAACAAAAATATTGAGACAAAATAGGAGGTTGTCAGGTTTGACAAAAGTTAAAATAAAAAGCTCCTGGCCACCTTTTTTTTTCCGGGTAAAACACTTGTATGCACACAAACTCACGTTTGTCTTATGATTCCTTATTTTGCACGATGCATACACGACCCTATTTCAGGCATGCGCACGTTTACCTAGCTAGACCTTTTAAGGTAACCTAGCCAGCTTGAGCCGATGTGTAGCGTGCCTGTTTTTTCTTTCTTTTTTGTCCTATTAGAATTTGAATGGGAAGTAATTACATGTTTCTTTATTTGCAAGCATTAACACACATGATAGCATTGTAAGGCTGGAGGTGTCCTTTCCCTACACATGCTTGTGATTACACTTTTCCATCATTGATGCATACATGTACTCCCCCCGTTTCTAAATATAAGTCTTTTTAGAGATTTCACTATGGACTACATACGGAGCAAAATGAATGAATCTACACTCTAAAGTATGTCTATATACATTCGTATGTAGTTCGTAGTGAAATCTCTAAAAAGACTTATATTTAGAAACGGAGGGAGTACGTGATATCTTTCATATGTGAATATTAATGCTTGTAGATCTTTTCCGTCATAGATGCATACATATACGTGACATCCTTCATAGGGGAAAATAATGCTTGTATATGATATTTGTATGTAACGCATATATCTTTAAATCCTAGCAGAGGCCCTACAGAACCAGACTTGGATCATGGACCTTGCCCACGGCGACACACAACTGATCTGGATTGAAGTAATTTGATTGCACAGATGGCTCCAAGCTAGAGATCTGCATCTAGATGAGCATACAAAAGACACAATCAAATGGAAGCGTGAAGCCTCGGGAGTTTACTCAGCCAGCTCTGCCTACAGCTCCCAATTCCAAGGCTCCACCAAATCCAGCTTCAAATAGATTTTCTGGCAGACATGGGCGCCGGCCCGGCTGAAGATCTTTGCCTGGTTATTGCACAAGAATCGACTATGGTGCAATGATCACTTACAGAGAAGAGGATGGCCGAATGGATATTTCTGTCATCTATGCTTCAGAAACCTTGAGTCTGCTCAGCACCTGTTCTAGGAATGCCCAATCTCTCTGTCAAATTGGACTGAAGCCGCAGCGACACATGGATGCAGCTCCCTCCATCCAAGTAGGTGGTAGAACCTCAAGACGACCATGGAGATCGCTCAAAAGATGATCTTCACGAGCAAGCCAGAGGACAGGAAGGGCACCAAATCTTTGATCATATTGATCTTATCTGAGATCTGGAACGAACGGAACAGCTGTACCTTCAGGGCCACAACTGCAAGCCAGACAAGAATCTTAACTGCCATCAAGGAAAATTTTGAACTATGGCGCCAAGCAGGTGTTGGGAATAAGTCGTGACGGAGCACGGTGCGACCGGCGTTGGTGCGCAAGGTCGGGTCCGTGGCGGTGCGATCGGCGTCGGTGCGCCAGGTCGGGTCCGCGAGCTGGGTCACGGTAGTGTGTACGTATGTGCGTACGTGTGTAGCGTGTGTGTCACGATGGTGTGTGTGCACCCGAGTCCACCGTGTAGGGCTGTGGCCGTTGATGATCTGTTGGAAGTCCAGGCGCAGCAGGCGCGTATGAGCGCGTCGTGCGAGCCGGCCAGGGCGTGCTGATCGGGCGGGCTAGCTAGAGTGGAGACGCGGCGTTGCGGGCATCGTGGCTTAGTGGTTAGTGCATGCGTGGTCGATTAGTGTGTGCGTGCATGCGTGGTTAGTGGCCGGATGCATGCGACGTGTGGGCTGTGCTCCTGTGTGATGAGCTATATAAGCCAATGTAATCTGACTTGTTCGTAGTGCCAAGTGAATACAGTGAAGAAAAGGCCCTGGCGTTCGTCGCCGGGGTGGGCGTCCGTCGCCGTGGGTGTTCGTCGCCCGAAAAAATTCGTCTCCTTGTGTTCTTGTGATTGTTCGTTGATCCTTGGTTCCAACACTTCGTATCAGAGCTTGGTTGTCTTGGGTGTGGTTCGCCGTGCCGGAGGAGTGCCGGCGGTGGCGGCGCTCGTCGGCGGGTGTGCAGAGCTCCGGGCCGTGTGTCGGCCTATGGAGGTGCGCGGCGCTGCGGTGGTCATGGCGGACGCGGAGGCGGCGCGCGGGCTGCGGTGCACGGCGAGCGCATGGCGACGACGACGCTCGGCGAATCCGGATGCGGTGGTGGCACACGGCTTCGACGTCGAGCGATGCGGGAACCACTGCGCGGGCGCGATGAGCACACACATCGCGGCGGGCACGGAGGCGCGTGGTGGCATCAGGCGGAGGAGACGACGACGACGAGCCAGGGTTCCTGCCGGCAGGCCGCGCGGCGAGGTCACGACTTAGGAGGTGATTGTTGGGAATAAGTCGTGACGGAGCACGGTGCGACCGGCGTTGGTGCACAAGGTCGGGTCCATGGCGGTGCGATCGGCGTCGGTGCGCCAGGTCGGGTCCGCGGGCTGGGTCATGGTAATGTGTACGTATGTGCGTACGTGTGTAGCGTGTGTGTGTCTAGGGCTGCAAGAAAAGCTCGAGGCTCATGAGCTGCTCGAGATCGACTTGTTTTTTAGCTCGACTCGAGATTGACTCGAAAATAAATAAGCTGAGTTTGAACACTTTGTGCAGCTCGACCGAGAAACAAATCGATCTTGAGCCAATACTAGCTCGCTCGATTTTAGCTCGACAGCTCGACATAATATAATTATTTTCAATGATCATGCCATATATTAAATGCAAATAAGATGATTTATTACCATATATGTTGTCCATGATTTTCTCCATTTTATTTACTAGCAAACATGGAAGCTTTGTTAAATGCAGATAATAATTAGGCCTTATTATGGTGTTTGGTCAATAATTTGTTTTCCTAATTATATGTTTATCGAGAATCATTATCTTATTTTGATAATAGACTTTTGGTTGTGAGAGAATAAGTCAAACTACTTTGAAGAAATTTATATAATCATCGTCTTGATTGAAATAATATTTTTTAGTGTTTTGTTATGTCATGTCGAGCCTTATCTAGTTTAAATAATCACCATAGATTTATATTTTTTACCACCTCATTTAGCTCCAAACTAGCTTGAGATCGACTCGAGATCGTTGCAAGTTGAGCATGAGTCTTTTAATACGAGTTGAGCTGTGCTAACTTTAATTCGCTCGAACTTGACTCGTTTGCACCCCTATGTGTGTCACGATGGTGTGTGTGCACCCGAGTCCACCGTGTAGGGCTGCAGCCGTTGATGATCTGTTGGAAGTCCAGGCGCAGCAGGCGCGTATGAGCGCGTCGTGCGAGCCGGCCAGGGCGGGCTAGCCAGAGTGGAGACGCGGCGTTGCGGGCATCGTGGCTTAGTGGTTAGTGCATGCGTGGTCGATTAGTGTGTGCGTGCATGCGTGGTTAGTGGCCGGATGCATGCGACGTGTGGGCTGTGCTCCTGTGTGCTGAGCTATATAAGCCAATGTAATCGACTTGTTCGTAGTGCCAAGTGAATACAGTGAAGAAAAGGCCCTGGCGTTCGTCGCCGGGGTGGGCGTCCGTTGCCGTGGGTGTTCGTCGCCTGAATTTTTTTGTCTCCTTGTGTTCTTGTGATTGTTCGTTGATCCTTGGTTCCTACAGCAGGAGCCAAATGTTTTGAGTACCTGTTTGGGCAACCACCGTGAGTAATCAGATTTAGGACAACTCCCCGCTGTTGGTGCTTTTTCAGTTCATCTTTTTATCTCCTTGATCTTTGGATCACCCACTCACCAAATTTGTATTCCCATTTGCTCCCGGCTATCAATATATGCAAGCGAACCATCAGTTGGATCTTTCAAAAAAATAATTAGAAGTAATGATCATGATACTTTAATCTGTGTGGATGAACATGATGTCTTATTTATCTCTTGTTTAAAGTATATAATATGATAATTTAATCTATGTGGATGAGCGTGATGTCTTATTTGTCTTCATTCTTCTTCTTGGTAATAAGAGCTATGGCTAATCCTCCTACCTCTCCCACGGCCCATGCCAATCCCGTCACTGCCACGGAACTCCCTGCCGGCACTGCCGTTGACGCGCGCCCTCGCGCTCCGGCCACCGATGAACACTCCGGCTCTTCCGCTCTTCCCCTTACTGCCCTCCCGCCCAACCCTACGATGTTGTCTTCTTCGTCCGGCTCTTCTCCAGCTCTGCTGGTAAGCGTCGCCGGCGTGATCGACTTCAAGCTAGCCCTGGGCGGGACGAACTTCGGGCACCGTTCCCCTGCCCACGTTCAACCAGGCAAGATCGCATCTCGTCCTTGCCGAGTTGTCCATGGACAAGTGTGTTTGCGCCGAAGGCACCCAGGTGCTCGCCGTGCAACATGACGACCGTGGTGAGCGCTCCGGCGAGCGTGACGGTGCACAGTGGCGACCGCGACGATCGTGGTGACCGTGGAGATCGCGGTGGCGCGCGCGGCGGCCAATTCGGCGTGAACCACAATGGCGGGCGTGGCAGCCGTGGGCATGGCTGTGGTTGTGGCGACGCCCCTGTTGGTCGTGGCTTGGCTACTTCATGCCCATTGGGATGCCTTTTCCCCCGCCCCGATCCCCCTGGATCCCGTCGAAATCCACCGGCATTCTAAGACCTCGTCCAGGTGCGCCCACACATGCCTACCCCCTGCTCTACTCCAGCATGCTGGCGCCCCCTACTCCGACCCCCTACGGTGCGCCTCCTCATGCGTGGGACGATGCTGCCATGTTCCACGCCGTGCCCAGCTATGGCTTCGCCTTCCCACCCAATGCCAAGTGAATCATGGATACGGGTGTTGCATCCCACGTCATTGGCGACTCAGGTACGTTGTCTATGTTTCATCTCCTTTTAGAGCCTTATACTTGTCATATAATCATCGGCAATGATTCTTGTCTTCCGGTGCTCGCCACGGGTACTGCCTACCCCGCCGTGAATCCTTCTACCTTAGCCATATTATTATTTCTCCTAACATAGTTAAGAATCTAATTTCCATTCGTAAATTTACTCGCAACAATTTGTGTTCCGTTGAGTTTCACCCACTTGGTTTTTCCGCGAAGGACCTAGCCACCAAGGAAGTTCTTTTGCGGGTCAACGGTGATGTATATCCGTTCCCCTTTTCAAGCAATAATGTTGCTTCCCCCTCCACCAGCATCATGGTCTACACTCGTGATCTATGGCACCGACGACTTGGATACCCTAGGTCCTCCAACTTTTCTCGATTTCCCTTAGATTTCCTTACCACATGTAACAATGATGTCCACCACCCGCATCTATGTGCAGCCTGGGCAAGCACACGCGCCTCTCCTTCTCAACCTCCACCTCATACAATAGTGCTCCTTTTCATTTGATCCATTGTGATGTGTGGACATCTCTATCGTTAGATACTTTGGTTATAAATATTACCTCATTATTGTGGATGATTACACTCACTTTTCTTGGACATTTCCCCTCCATGCAAAATCCGACACAAGTGACACCCTTGTCCGCTCTTTCAAATTTGTTTTCACTCAATTTGGTGTGCCCGTAAAATGTGTCTAATGTCACAACGGCGCAGAGTTTCTCACCACCACCATACACGACTATTTCTCCTTCAGCGGAATGAGAATAAAATGTGTGCAGTGTATACTATAGTCCTAGTCCGTAGGGCACTCTTAGTCGAGCGCAACCACTTAGTCGTGGCCCTGCATGTACGGCTCGATCCACGTATATGTACTTGTTCTGTTAATGAGAAGAAAACAGAAAAAAACTAGTATTTTTTCATGGGAAAGTACAGGACAAACTGTCTGGAACATCCAGCTTGTGAGATGCTCATGGAAAAAAATCATGCCACACATGCCATGAATTGGATTTAAAACAAGGAAACACAAGATAATTAAAACCCACCAAACAAAGGATCTAATGTCCTTTCAGGCCTATCCTTAGAGTAACAAAAGATATCCTTAATTTCAACTTGAACTGGACCGATCAAACAAGATTTTGTCAAACATGACAAGAAAACAACATATATCCCAATTACCCCCACCGGCATCACATCCCTCTACGGTCCCTCTGAGATCCAAACTAGAAGCTAGAACAAGTGCGAGGTCAAGATAATGATGTCCAATATGCCACAAACTTGACAACACATTATTGCATTGAAGATTTCAATAGGGAACCATACAAAACAAAGCCATATGTTTGGTTGTCTTGGGGTTTCTAAAAGCCTTTTTATCACCATCTTGCCCAAACCTATAGCGAAAGAGAAAAGTGTTAGCCCAGATGTCTTGTGCTCCCATCGGAGGCCAAGATGTAAAAAGTCTGAGAAACTAGAGTGGATGAAGGCGAAGTAAGGCCTCTCTATAACACTGTTATGTAATTTTCAGAGATGACAGAACATGAAAAATGTGATAAACATTTCTCCGGTGATGAAACTAAATTTAATTTATACCCTTATCGGACTTCTGTTTACTCGCCGCTGGTTTGTCTAATAAAATCTACCAAAGAAGAAGTTTGATCTCAATGCACAACTCTCCTTTCAGTCACTTATGGGTTATGAGCACATGCATGCATGGGCTCACACACGGAAGTAAGGAAAATGCTTAATATAATTGATATTTTGAAATAAACATAAACACCCTAGGAAAACATCTTAATTGTTATCAATTACTAAAATTAACATGGGTAAAAATAAGCTACAAGTACGTGGTGTCAAGTGATGACAGCAATGACCATGTAGCCACGAAAATTTAAGCACCGTGAAAGGAACTTATAACTTCGTCACAGTATATAGAAAGGGATAACTGGTTGGTAATAAGTCACATGAATAACACTGTTACAACAACAAAATTAAATAGATGCCTTGAGTAAATCGAAATGTGAGACTCAAGTAATGATGACGAGTTTGTAGTTCAAAGTTCTCACTTCCCGGTGAAAGTTCCTCAAGATTGTCTGAGTACCACGTGCAATACCTCTCTCGCAAAGGTTCCTGACTTGGTTGTTACGAACACCAACTACTCTTACTAGACCTTTTCCAAAAAAAAAACTACTCTTACTAGATGCAACCACGACACTTTCACATTTTATCCCAATACCTCCCATGCCAAGATAACTAGGCAATGGAGTGACAAATCTTCAGGAACATCTTTTTTGTCAATGTGCACAACAATCATTTTCATTGTATGCATGCATGCTATTTCCATACGATGGGAAGAACCAGAGAACAAGAGGGCCCAACAAACTTTAAATTTCAAGTGATCTCGATATCTCTATCTTTATGATGGGATGTGGTATGCCTGGCTTATAAATAAGGGTGGGGTGAGGGTCAGAGAGTAAAGCATAGGGTTTAGAAAAATCGATGGTAGTTCAATCCTGGCTTATATTTGGAAAAGCGTAAACATTGTAGTCTGAAGAGAGTATGCGGGACTGGAGACAAAGTCTTTTATTTCTTATGTTACGTGTTACAAATATATCATACTACTTGGCTTCCGGTTCCTTGAAATGTCTACCAAGAGGATATTTTTGGCAGATTCAGTGATTTATAAATGCCTCTTTGGTTCTAACATGGATCTCTTAGCGAGGTTCTGCTAATTTCTAAATTGATACATTTGCCATTCCATTTTCTCCTTTTGTACTTTTCTACTTTGGAGGTTCTTTTACATATTGCAAGATCCAAAGAGAGTACATATTCATTAGCATGCCAACAAGATATGTGGCGTATTTGTTTTGATGTGTAATACACATGAATAATAGTTAAAGACTACTAATATAACTATGTATATCTTTACAAATGTATGTCATTTGCCACATGAATGGAGTCACTATAGTGCAGGCGAGTCATATAACAGGATGGGCCTGGCGTCGTCCCTGATGAGGGGCAGGATTAGTAGGCCGACCAGTTATAATGTCTCTACAGAATCCAAGTATATATTGGAGTACTATTCTATCGGCCAATCAAATATTTTATAGGCTTACAAAAATTAGGACTGCGTGTAAAAATGGAGCTCAAATCCATGTAATCACCAATGAACGAGCTGTGTACCAGAGCATACTGAATAAATTCACCACAAGAGCCGCTGGAAGGCAAACAAGAAAACCAAGCCTTGTAGTCATGGAAAGCTCCATGTATTGACCATTGTCATTGATCTTTTCTGTATTTTTTGAATACGGTACAATCAAAGTCGCTCACATACATGAGTATACATTCACCTCTATAAACGCACGCATGCACATCATATCCCTATGAGCACCTCCGAAAGATTGAGCCGGTACAACATCTTGAGATTTTATGAAGCCACCACAGGCACCTCGCAGTCGACCGAAACATCTCCTTCAACCGAAAAAACATCGCTGAAAGCCTGAAATAAGTCCAGAAATAATGCAAGCACCAATGTTAAGTCTAAAACTTGAACTCTGATGGAAACGAGATACCATTGTACTACTAACCATCCAACCACGTATTGGTTCGCTGATCTTCTCTGTATTAGCACCATGAATCCATAACACACATAATTTCGGAAGGAGGGGAGTCGAAACACGGGACTTACATTGTGAGAATCGGGAGAGACGGAGCAGAGCAGGTTTGGTAGCGGTGACGTAGTGCGAACTCGGGAAGATTGTGGGACGGCAGACGAGTCCGGCCTCGGGAGGACGGGTGGGCGGCCAGTGCCGGCGTGGCGGCGTATGGGCGCACCTAATCCTGCGTGGCTGTGTGTGCTCGTGGAATCTACTCCCTTCGTCCCATAATGTAATAGCATTTTTAACACTAGTATAGTGTTAAAAACGCTCTTATATTGTCCAACGGAGGGAGTGTATTTTTTTAGAATATTCTGTTTTTTTTTGTGAACTGCAACATGCGTTCTCTTCGGCGGTGATAGGCCGATCATAGCAGGCATTAGCATCAACTTATAGGCATTATATTTTCGTGACACATATACTTGTTATTGTGAATACATTTAAATTTCGTGACACATATACTTGTTATTGTGCACATGCATTCTGTTCGGCGGCGATACAGGCTAATCAAGCAGGCCTTAGGCATCGATCTGCAGCTGATATTAGTTTTCTTAAGTCAAAATTTGCAAACTTTAATTAATTTTAAAGACAAATTTATTAGCTTCTATGATTTATATTTTTGTGACACATATACTTGTTATTGTGAATGTACATACTGTTTACTATGAACTTGGTCGAAAATTCACAGGGGCACGTAGGTGCGGGGGGACGCCCCTAGCAACAAAAACTCCTGCTGCCGTCGATCTGTGCTGTGATTCGAGCACATGTTTGAACAGAAATTGTTGGAAAATGGATGAAAATTCTTTAAGTGTCTGAATACGAGACACTATACATGTTTATTTTATATGAATACGTATGCAGACCGTTGTTATACGTCTGTGTACATGTGCCTATCCTACAATTCATGTTCTGTTACATACTCTGTTTCACGACTTCCTTTCACAATTCATCTTCTTTTTCCTTCATCTTTGTCCTTTTCTTCTCTTATGTTCGATTTTTGTTTACTCCTCTTCTTTTATATTTATATTGCTTCTTTTATCTCATCTCCACTCATGTGTTTTATTGTCCTATCTGCTCGTTGATTTATGCATCGTTCTTCGCATCAAAAGTTGATTGTCTCGTTTTCCCAAGGAGGTTTTCTGTTCTCTTGCATGAAATATGCATCCTTTTATTCTTGAACACTTTCGTCATCGTAATGTCAAATATTCGTTTCTGGAAAGTTCGTTGCCACCGTCTTAATTTTAGGGTTTAGACCACGTACCATTTCAATTTTCTTCTTGAAAGTGTACTGTGTTTTCTACCATTTTATTCTATTTTCAGTGTTAATTTTTTCTGTTCTAGCAACTCTGCCTACGAAACGGATATGTTCTATCACACAACTTACATTGTGTATTCAGTGTTCCTTGTCGGAACTTGTGCCTATTTTGGTGGATCATTTGCTAATCATTTATTACTGGCTAACATTAATATTTATGAGGCGCAAAGGCAGACGACTCGTCTTCTTTCTCTCTTCTCTTTCCCCATCATCTTCTTCCTTTCTGCTCTCATCTTCTTGATCTACTATGCTTAAACTTCTACCGGACATTGGTGCCAACATTTCTGGGATGTCGACGGCGACAATCATCGACGAGGTCGACACAGTCTGCCATTAGTTGTGGAGGTTGCCCATCCAACGAGAGCCACAAAAAAAACCCGCAGTCAACCACAATGCAATTCATGTCGAGGTAAATCATGATGTATGCTTGTTAATCTTGTCCACATCATATCCGTGTACTAAATTCCATGTTGGTACTTTTATAGTGCCCAGTTTACAATAACTGCAGAGGCTTGTGCAACAAAGACAACGTTCTGAAGAACCATTGTTTCTCTCTCCTTTTTCAACATGATTGCACAGAAAGAACGACATGTTTGAAATAGTTATCTGAATCTTGTTCATCGGATGCTGATTTCATTGTATGTTCGTCATAGGTTTTTTTAAACTATGTGTTTGCTTATTCACCGAACAAAATGTAGATCCAACATGGTTTAAATTGCCTCCTGAATTCATAGAGATTCGAACCTAGAAACTCGTCAACATTTTACCTAGTGCGCTGGGCCACTACCTAAGCATACATAACTTTCTTTTGGATACCAATTTTACATTTATGTCTACGTATCTAGAATTTTCATGTTCTGTCACATCACACTTCTTACATTACAATTTTAAGTCTACACATCGTTATCTGAAATTAACTCGTTAAAGAAAATAATATCAGCAACATACAATTTTCTGTTTGTATCAATATTGTTTTCATAATTGCTTTTAACAATAGTTCTTTATTTACTTTCATATCCACTGATTTCCAACGAATGATTTGCTAAATCATATCAACATTACAAGATCTGTTCCAACTAAACTTAAGTTTTGCTTTAGGTAAAACATAGATTCAATTTTTTTCATGTTACCGGTAATGTAGAAAAAACCTTATTTCACTGAGAGCAAGTGCAAACAATTCTTATATGTGTACCTCCTCTAGTTATGTCACAAATCCTCTGCTGTGACAGTTCGGTCACATTGAAACTACCACTGGACTACCACCTACGTATACATAAATTTTGTTTGGATACCAATTTTGATATTCATGTCTACATATACATGATATTCATGTCTACATATACGTGATTTTGTTTGGATACCACTTAGATTTCAATATCTCTGTAATATACTCCCTCTGATTGAAAATAAGTGTCACAACTTTGAACTCAAGTTAGTTCAAGTTTAGTTTAAAGCTGCAACATTTATTTTGGATCGTAACAATATTCAGTTTAGGGTTGTCTGTAACGATATATTTTTTTCTTTCATTTTCCTCAGATCATCCACTGCTTTGCAAAGAATGATTTCTTAAAACATATCAGCATTGCAAGATTTGTCTCAACTAAAGTTTCAATTTTTCTTGAGACAAAACAAGGATTCAGTTTTTTTGTCAATTTCATTAATAATGAAGAAAAAAACTTATTTCACTGGTGACAACTGGAGACAGTTCTTATATGTGTACCACCTCCACAATGGCGGAAATGACGAGATGCACATCAATTTGTTTGCTAGTGCAGTTCGATCCATACAGGCTAATCATAGCGGCTATTTGCACGTGATATTCTTTTTCTTAAGTCAAAATTTGTAAACTTTAGTTAATTTAATGACAAATTTATTATAACCTTTATTATAACAGCAAATCGATAGCGTTAAATTCATCATTTAATTTATTTTCACGACATATATACTTGTTATTGTTAATGTATGCATTGTTTTCTAAGAACTTGGTCAATCTTTATACAATTTGACTTAAAGAATGCGCAGATTAAATGAAAAAAGAGGGTGTATTTTTCAGTGACTTCGATCATTGGACGTAACTGTTTTATCATTTTAGCACAAGAACAAGAGCTTGGCTTGAAAAGTGAAATAGCGACAAGCGGATTTGCGAGATCCGTAGGCTCCGGTGGGTCTGCGAGCATTTACTATGGAAAGCTGGCAGACGGTACGGAGATTGCAGCCAAACGTCTAAACACCCGGCAGTAGAGCATCAGTGATTTTATGAGCGAGGTTAGTTTCTTCTGAGTTTTTTCTCTATATACGATAATTTTGCGAATTTGATCAATTAATTAGTTAATTTGTTGGCTATATTATTTCAGATTATGTTGCTATCTTGAGTTCACCACAAAAATATGGTGTCACTCCTTGGATACAATCAACAGGGTGAGGACAACATTCTTGTCTATGAATTCATGCACAATGGAATAGTAAGACATCACCTTCCTGGGAAACAATGGAATAGTAAGACATCACCTTCGCAAAGATCCTACTCTACATCCTTCAATTTGCTAGCAATTTTGAGCATTTTTATGATGCCATATACTAGTAGTAAGGAGGTATATAAGTCCAACTTTACTCTTCTCCAACCAGCATTTTCAGTATTTCGAAATAGCAGAATTGAACTCATTTGGGAGGATGCTAGATTACTTTGTGCCCAACGTTGCAAAGGACACACATGGATCATCCCAAATCCTGATGGAAGATCCATTCCTAACCTGTTTGCCATGAAGCTGACACGTGTTCTAACCAGTAGAGTTCAGACGAAACACATAGACTCATTAAGCCAATTCTCTTTGAGTTTATCTTCCTCCCCATCCTGTCGCAACAGGGAAAAGACAAGCACAAGAAAGTAAACCACCATGGATATGGATGCATATTCTCATTTAATACAAATCGACCACCACATCTAGTCTTATTCTCTACTTCTTCTGACCACCACATTTTTCTCAGCAAGAGCAATCCACAAGCAGAAATCACTTGAGCACTAGTCAAACAGCAACATTGATGCATCTCCTAGTTTTTAATCTCCTTTGTACAAGAGGGGAATTTTACTTAGCCGCAGTAGCATTGTCAGCTCGATGTTGAGGATGCGCTGCCTATCCCAATGCCATGCCCAAACTCTCCACCGGAACCGGGAATCTGTCTTACCACCGCACGCTAGCGCCTCGTACAACCGTGCTTGTCGGCAACCGGCTAAATGGTCACCGCGTGACCGCATAGCGATTCCTACGCCCAAACGCCGCTTGGGACGACCCAAGCTCCGAGTTTCAGTGGTCCCTAGTACCTGCGCGAGCCCGCCGACTTCCTCAGTTGCGGTCACCGTAGTACACCGTATCTGCAGCCACCGTCGTGTCGTTTTGTTTTGCTCTGTTTTTTTTGGACGTCGATATCTACCGGACGTTCGGTTTGAAGAAGCCCAGAATTCGGCAGGCCCCTCATCACCTCCGCATACGGTGTCTTCCGTCAGGAGAAGTTGGAACTCACGCCAGCCTACCTGCACACAACCGTAATCCTACAAGGCCGAGATACATACAATCGAGTTTGTCGAGGTCAGCACTTCCACATTGTAATGAATATTTTTGAACCACATATTGTAATAAATTGTTCTCGTGCATGCATGGGTGCTTCTAATGTACAAGGGACCGCCTATGCATCAGCCGCCTGAAAAAACTTCTCGCGTCAGTCAGTGGCCGAGCTGCACAGGATTGGTTTGGGGGACCAAAGAGAAGATATCAATTTCTGGGGGCACAAAAGCAGTATTTTTCCCGATCTCTAGCTTCCTATAAAAAAAATCTTCACAACAACTGTCAAACCTGGGGCCCATGGCCCCAGCAGAGTTACATGTAGGTCCGCCACTGGCGTCAATTACTTACGTATTAAGCCATCAGATCAACATCCAATGGTTAGAAGCATGCTGCCACCTTTTATCTTCTTCCTCCCACACATTATTCCTCCTCCTTCCTCGTGAACAGTTCTTCCTCCTTCTCGCGGCCTACCAGGCCTACCCGCATGCCTCCAATCCCCACGGTCGGCGGCAGTCGCACTGCCCTCCCCTCAACATCATCTCACCGCTGTGCTGACAGCCGTCCCGACCATCCGTCTAAGCCCTGCCGTACTAGTGAAGAACTCCGGTGATCCCTTGCACCCCCACCCCTACGATAGATAATGGGTTGTGGATTCCCCCTAAGATAGATAGTGGGGCTGTCTTTTCCAGCGAGGTCCGACGCCAGAAGGAAGGAAGGAAGGAAGAAGGTGACCGATGCAAGAAAAAAATTTAGGTACCTGAGAAATAGCAAAACCAAATATACAACTATTTTGCAGCACATGATAAATTTTCTACCATCGTTTTTTTGAACAGAGATTTTCTTCCATATTCAACCAAATTCTATAAAAAAATTGAATCAAGGTGATCGAACCATCTATTAGTTCTGCTCGGCGTCGCCCTTGATGATGCGGTGGCAATAGCCTCAAGCTGTATGTGCGAGGAGATTGTGGTTGGATAAGATTTAGAGGCTGGTGATGATATTGTCCACAGACGAGAATGTGCTAGCATATGGCTCAAGTTTAAGAAAATTTTGATTTCTCTGGATGCAAATTATATTTTCTTCAGAAGTAGATTCTTATATCTCTAAAAGCAATGTCTGATTGATGGAAACAACAATTTTTTTTTGTTTGGAGCAATTTCATGTTACACTTGAAACAACTTTTTGGTCGATGTATTGGGTATGCATAGCAACCAATATAAATTGATATATTCTACATAAATTTTCACTAAATTGAAGAAATCATGCACTTGCATGAAACAATTTCCTGGCGAGTAATGTGACCATATTACATATTTTTTTTCTGCTTTATACTACCTGTTTCATGCTTCTGTGGACACTTGCTTCGAGTATATATTTTTCTCTACTTCATATAACTGGCTTTCTTGTTTCAATGGACAAACATGCTTCGAATTTGAAGACAATGCTCCCGGTCCGCAGCGGCCGCTGGCTTGTTCCATTTATAAACCACACAAGGAAGCACATTATAGCACAGTAAAGCAAATATTATTGTGAATACATAGCATGTGACATGAAGTATATTAATTTCTCTCAATGCGGAACCAAAATTGTGGCGACAAGAATGAAGCAAATATTTACGTCGTTGGAATTTTTTTTTAGGATGAAGCACTATGATTTTGGTGACGAGAAAGAAGCAAATGTCTCCATCGTTGGAAACATGTTATACGAACTGATGAAGCATGTTAATTTTCAGACGATGTGGAAGCAAAAAAAAATTAGTGGACAGAAGCTTAGTTTTGGTGCATTGATTGCAAATGAATAAAAACGTTTTTTGTGTAAAAAATATTTCATTTGCATTGCGATTTTTGGTATATTGGTTACAACGTTTGCCTAATAAGTAAACAAACTACACGGTGCAGAAGCTAATTTTGCCAGATTGATTATATTGCGTCTAAATCCGGAATCAGTTTCCCAAGATTTTTTTCCTACCAAAAATAATGGATTACTAACCTCACTACTGAAAACTTCTTAGTAATAAAAGAAAATTTTAGGAAGCAACGATCCCGGTTCGTACCAAGATTATTTTTTTGGGGGGAAGCAACGATCTTTTTTTAATCTTGATTAGGAAGCATTGGTCTTAACGATCTCAAACAAATAAAATACACCCTCTTATCCAACGAGACTTTTATAAAATTTGTATAGAGGCTGCGTTAGTTAATTCGAATAGGAGGGAGTAGCTTAATTTTTTTGGGAAGCAACGATCTTGATTAGGAACCAAAATCTGCTTTCAATGTAATTTTCTTTTGGCAAGCAACGATCTTGACTAGGAAGCATTGGTACTCACGATTGGAAACAAATAAAATAGCTTAAGTAATTATCCTTAGATTGGGAGAAGTTCAGGAAAAATAGAAAATAAATTAATCGCAGTTATTGCCAAATCCACATGCAACCAAATTCACGTAGGGAGTTCAGCTAGCGGGTCGGACGTTGTGCATGCTTTCAATCGGATTGCCACAGACTAGTCCGATAGTAGGTAGCAAATACCAGTAGTATGATGCCTAGCGGCTTACAGAGATGAAGCACAGAAGGAGGCGCATCAGGTGCGAGAATAAAAGAGGATGGGGGTTTAGGGATCTATATTTGGTCTTAATGTGAAAGAACCAAACTCCATGCCATAAAGGAGAGGGAGAGGGGGGGGGGGGGGGGGGGGGGGGGTAGATAGCATTGTTATTCATAATAATGTAGAATTTCATACACAGAAATTCATAGTAATGGCACTAAGAGCACTAATATCTTTATTAGTCACCACCAAATTATTTTCCTACAAAATACGACAACCACACTAAGAGCACTAATCTTTCACTGGTGATGTATCCGGCATATATTGCATGTGCATGCGTTATTTTTGTCCCCTTGGAGTGGTAGTGCCATTTGAAGTCTTTTCATCGCAGGTAATGCAGTAGCAAAGAATTTCATTAGGATCGCCAGTAAAACCACATGTCCCATCTTGGTACTTATGTTTTATGCAAAAAGGCACGCAACTGTCATGATTGCAAGGAACAGGAAGTTTGTAGTGATGTTGATTACACTTAGCTTCTGTATCTGTATCAAGAGAAATGCATCAAGATACGATATATTTGAAATACAGCTTCGGTAATATGTTTTTCACTTACCAGGACAGAAGACGACTGCTAATATGAACATAGATACAAGTACAACTGACACCTTCGGCACCATGGTTTATACTTGGATCGGTAGCTTGAGAGTAGAAGACAGAGTGGGAAAGATAACTTGAGATGTATGAGGCAAGAGTCGATAGACATGCCTAGCTTTTTATAGTCGGCAGACAAGCCTATGCATCATTTGAGACATTTATGAGTTTCCTTTGAATAGCACAGGAACTATGCATTACGCAAATAATTGCTTTCCATAGAGTAAGGGAAATTTCATAGAAAGGGGGAAGTGCCTTTGAATAGGGCAGGAACTATGCCATTACGCAAATGATTGCTTTCCATAGAGTGAAGGAAAGAGATTTCGGCCAATATATATGTCATTTGGGCAGGAACTATGCCATTGCTACTCGCAAACCTTTGTGCTTCTCATCTACGGAAATCATTTATGAGATACCAGAATAAGAATTGCCGGTTTATTTTAAACAATTGCTTTCGATAGAGTGAGGGAAATTTCACGATGTAATAGTTGCTCTAAGATATGGCTATCATTAGGGCATATAGTGGTATAACAAAAAAGATAAATGTATCTGGGGAACCAATGTTTTTTCGTTATAGATCGGAATGAATCACGCGTCATGCGCATCCGCATCTTACAGAAACCAAACCTCCCTCCAGAGATGTTGTGGAAGACCTTGAACAATTAACCACTCAAGCATGCTTTGTTTTGTGTTCAATGGTAGAAGGCTAAACTAATTGACCATGGTTTAACTACATATATAGTATGAAATATACAATTTTCGTTTTTATTTTCATGAGTTTTCTCTAGTTCATCGTCGTTGTTCCACTTCATAATGGAAGTAGGTATGTCCAACGCTAAAATGATGGTGAGGGTTATGTGATCAACAAGGAACAACTCGTGTGGCACCCCTCATTTCATTTCATTTGGTCAAGATGAAATGAAATAAAATCTATGCTGGGGTTTCATTTGGTTGAAATGAAATCAAATTGCAAAAATCATGTTGGGCTTCCACGAGGATTTCTCAATTGAAATGATTTCCGTATCATGTTTGGCTGTCATTTTGTCAAGAATTGATAAACTTGCACATAGTTTGACTTAAAAAATGAGCATCATAATACACATCCATCATCTTTCCAAAATTTAGCTACTAGGCCCTCGAGGATGTAGCGGCAGAAAGCGGACATGCAGTTTTATAAAAATGTGTTGCACAATCGAGGATAATCGAGTCACATAGGCTTTCGCACAATAAGCGTTATTGGACGAAAGAGCCTAATGGAGTCAGCCCCTTTGACTGCGGGGATAAGAGAAAGCATGACGAAGTTCAATATCAAAATGTTTACCGTGCCTAACACAAAGCCATTAAAAACAGCCAACAACAACTCTTTGACAGAGAACCAAAGACGACATAGAAAAATGCTACCGGCCAACAATCTGGGAAAGTATCTGGTGCATTGGTGCTTGTGGTGCTACCGGTGCACCGGACGTTTGTAGCGCATTTAAAAACGTTCGAAAATTTTATTAAAAAACTTATCACACTCACACAATATCGGTCTATGTTGTTGCAAAATTTTGACTAAAAAATTTAAAACATTGCTAAATATACAAAAATCATAAATTCGACACTAAATAGTACACAAACATAAGCTGGGCTTTAGGTTTGGCCCATAGTCACATTGATGCTAAATTTGTTATTTTTATATCTCATGCAATGTTTCAAATTTTTATTTGAATTTTTGCGACAAGATAGACAAATATTGTATCAATGTGCTGCATTTTTTCCAGATTTTTTGAAACATGTTTGGGCGTTCGATGCACCGGTAGCACCACTAGCCCCGTGCACCGGTGCTACCGTTCTGGCTGGGGGCAGTATCCACTTTCCTGGACCCACAACGCGGCATCAATTTCTTGAGGAAGAAAAGATAGCGCTAACTCATGGTTCCCCTATTGTGAAAACCTATGTTCCTGATCCCACAGACCGTTGCTTAATCCCAATAGCCGAGGTTCCTCCATGACCATTAGATTTGTGTAGAAATCATATGTATGGCGCACAATGTCCGCTTGACTAAGCAGGAAACAGCCACTTCTTGCTTACCTGGATGGCTTCTGGAGCTTGAAGAAAAGGTGGAAACGGCACCCTTTTGTGTCACTATACGTCCCATGCCGAACAAATTAAAATTGTTTGCCTAGCCCAAGTGCTCATGTGTGTACAAGTGTTTGAACTATCAATCCTAACCATACTAGGATTCTAATCAAGCTACACATGCAACTAAGATATGCGAGTTGCATAAATAAAGGGGGCCAGTAAGAAGGTGTGCGAATAAAGAAGAGGCAGTTGAAACATGCAAAATCTGAAGAGAGTAAAATGAAATAATAAAAAGGATAGTGGACATTAAGAGGAGCATATAGGAGAATATGCGGAGTAAAGATGAGAGCAGAAGGTGGATGGCGCGTATCTTCATGCATACCCAGCCAAGAGCCTACTTAGTCCATGGTGAGCAACTCTTATTCACGATCGACAGAATCAACCCCGCCTTATGCGCTTGTCTCGTGAGAGATTTTTCCAAAAGTATTGCGACTGGTTTTCCCAAGAGATATGCATCTGTGCTTGAAGCATGAGTGTTGGCGTGCAGTTGGGACGTACGTTCCTCATACTCTATATAAAATTTTGCTCAAAAAATACTCTATATAAAACATGGTATGTGCGGATCACATCAAAGTAAAAGTAGAAAGAGTGGAAGATATAGACATAATGAATTTGAATTTCAACTTAATTTATTATACAGCAACACATTAACCACTCAATTCGAAGTTTACGGAGAAAAGGGAGAAACAACTGCATTGCTCTCATACCATATGAAGAAAGAGTAATGTTACACCTACGAAATTAATCGTACATGCTTTATTTAAGAGGTTAGGTGGAAGTTTTGGTTATATGCTGGGGAAAATCTTTTCCTTTCAAGCCAGGGCGACCGAGAGGGGCAACCCTAGCGCCCGTTCTCAGCCCCCCTCCCGCCTCTCGTCATCCTCCCCCGCCGCAGCCGGCAAGGGCCGCCGGGCAAAGCCTTGGCGGTGTCGGCGGCGGCAGGCAACCCCTTCCCCTCGATTCGGTCCGCGTGTCTGGCGCGGGACGGCCTGGCCAATTGGGGCGCCGTGCTTGTGCGGGGCCGGCGGCTGCTGCAGGCGGCGGCGGTGTGCACAGCGATGCGGACGGCGGTGGCAGACGCGCAGGCTTGCTGCATGGCGGCTGCGCTCGGCTGTGATTTCTCGGGAGCGCACGCCGTCAGGGCCCCCGATCCGGCGTCCTAGCGGGCGGCGCTGGAGGCGGGTGGCGACCTGGTGGCCGGCCGTGGTATGCTGCGTTGGGATCTGACCGGGACGACGCACACACGCCGGATTTACCGCGGATTCGGGTGGGGGCTCGAGCGGTGTGTGGGAGGGGTGGCGGCTGGGCGTGGCCGTCATGCGGGGCGGTGAGCGTGCTGGAGGGGATTGGGCACGCGCGCGACGGTGCTGTGACGCATGCGCTGCTCCGGCTGTTGCCTCCCTTGGTTGCGGGCGTGTGGACGTGGGGACCGGTGGCTGTGTGGCGGAGCTCGTCTGGGGGTGGAGGTGGTGGCGTCGGGTCGTGTTGGAGGGCAAGGCTGGTCCTTTACGGCTGCCCGGGCGGCCGAAGTTGCCGGCTGCCTTGGGTGCCTCCATCGGGATCTGAACTGTCAGATCTGATGGGACAGTCTTTGCTCCTTTTGGTGGTGTTGTCCCGCATTTGGCCGGAGGCACCACCGGACCATGACCATCTCCGACGACGATGAGTTGGGGTTTGTGGGTCGTTTGGGGAGGCGTCTGCCCGTTATGGCGTCAGTGTAGTGGGGCGGCAAGGTTTCTGGTCCGTGGTGGTGGACGATATTCAGCAGTGCGTAGGTAGTGCGGCTGACTTGGTCCACACTGGCGCAATCCGGTGCGTTATGGTCCTCTTGCTTGCTACCTGCTTGTGGCGTCGGTCCGGGTTTCGCTCTTTGGGCACGGCCGTATCATCGTTCGGATCGGCGATGTGGACGTCGGATTTGGCGTCGCTCAAGCGGGCTTGGCGGCGGCCTTCGGTAGTCACTGGGCAGTATCCCCCCAAGTCATCTGGGATCGGCAGGGAATGCAAGTGTGGCCACTTCCTACGGTTGGGGTGCCGACCCAGGCCCGATGGCTAATGTCGGGCTAGAGGTGGAAGGCAGCGCCTTTTGCTTCTATTACCGGGGTTGGGTGGCTGTGGTGGAGATGGTTGGCGGTACCTAGGGGCATGGATGCCAGGGCGGCGGTCCTGGATGGAGGGGCTCCACGGTTGGCTTTCCGGCAGACCCCGTGGTGGCGATGGTGGTTGCACCTCTTGGTCGTATGGGCGGCAAGGGGTGTAGTGGCGGGAGGCCCTGGCCTGCTCTAGCAGTGCCCATATCTGGTGTGGATGAGCCGATCCTCGTTGCGGTGGTGACAATGACTCTTCTTGTGGTGGTGGCGAGTGCCCGAGCGAAAGCTTGGCGTTTCTGGCGCCGGCGACGGCGGCGCCCATGGGTGTCGCTTGCTTCTTGAAGACGTTGTCGTGGACCTCGTCCTTGTGCTAGGGCACCGGGTGAAAACTCTAGTCTGTTGTTTGGACTAGGCAACGGTAACGCTTCGTGCCGTCACCCTCTTGGGGGCGTTGTCGTGGTGCTCAGGTGTCTTTGGTCGGGCCTCGGCTTGGTATTTGGCTTGTTCTAGTTTGATGTTCTTCTTTCGATCAGCTTTGTAAAGGGTCTCCCCATCATATTGTATCGGTCGGCCATGTACTCTGTTCTGTGGTTGCTTTATATAAAAAGCGGGGCGAAAGCCTGTTTTGAGGATATATGCTGGCGTAAAAATAATATGTGTATTAGATATTCTCTGCATACCTGTGCAACGGCGGAGCTATGTGTGTTACGGGGGGCCATGGCCCCCCAAGATTAGACAAATCCTTGAAGAATATATATATATATACAAGTATCATAGCTGCTAAGCTAGGAGCTCCCAGGGCGCTCGCCCGTTGTGGCTCTGGGCTACCTCCCGGCCGCCCCGTGTCCCCGCATGAACAGTGCCCGCGAATGAACAGTAATCTCCAATGAATAGTATCCACTGGGTAAACAATGTTTGTTAGTGAACAGTACCCTGGACGAACAGTAATCTTTACTGAACAGTGTTTCCTTTTTTTTTCCTTTCCCTGAGTTTTAAAACGAAGTAGTGCCCTGTGTTTTCCCTTTTTTTTAGCCCCCTCTTTTTTTTGAAATTAAAATTAAAAAGTAAAAATTTACAAAAGAAACATTTCCCCGAGTTTCAAAACAAATATACACCACTTTTCTGTAACAAACAATACTTTCTTATTTTTCCCCTTTTCCTAAAAAAATCCTATTTTTCAAAATATTAAAATTAAGCAGATAAAAAAACAAAAACAAAATGAACCCTGCGATGAACAATAACCCTTTTTTTTTCTTTTCCTTTTGAAATTCCCCTCTTTTTTGAAGCTAAAATTTACACCACTTTTAAAAATTAAGAAGATAAAAATACCAAAAATTAAAAATAAAAAATACATCGCTTTTCTATAAAATAGTAATGGTGCTCAACCAACAATACCCCCCCCCCCCAATGAACAACCTACCTCTTTTTCCCCCTTCTTCTTTAAAATTTAAATTAAGGAGATAAAATTCCCAAGAAAAATAAAAACATATATTATTCTCTTTTTCCCCCTTCTCCTTTGAAATTAAAATTATTAAGATTACAAAATTACCAATTTTACCCCTTCTTCTTCAAAATTTAAATTAAGAATATGAAATTACAAAAAAAATGAAAACAAACATTACATCACTTTTTTGTAAATAGTAATTGCGGTCAAACATTAACTCACGTGTTTCCTTTTAAGATATGATTTTTCTTATTTTTTTAGTGTTTATTGTTGTATTTTTTTAGTACTGTACAATTGAATTCACTCATGTACACGAACATCCACTTATCCCTATGAACGCACCCATGCACATCATATCCATACAAGCACCTCCCAGATACTAAGCCGATATATTTTACGAAGTCAACCATAGACGCCCAGTCCACGGGAACGTCTCATCCCACTGAACGAACATCGCTGGAAGAGTTTACTATTGATCTTTTAATCAGAGTACAATCGAAATTGCTCACATACACGAATATACACTCATCCTACAGATGCACACGCGCACATCCTACCCATATGAACACCTCTCAAAGACTGAGTCGACATAACATCTTGAGATTTTACAAAATCATCATAGACGTCTTGCAGTTCACGGGAACATCACATCTCACTGAACGAACATCGCCGGAAGCTTGAAATAAATTAGGAATAGTGCAAGCATCAAAATCAAATGTAGGATTTGAATCCTGGTGGGCTGGGAAGCTAATAAGGTAATTCAATCTTTTATTTTTCTCACCACACACAATGGTCACTGCTTTGTGCAAGTATACATAGACAGAACTCTCTAACAACAACATGCTTTGTGGTATCGGTATGCAACTCCATTTAGTTTTCTTATTAGATAACATCAAACTAGAGAATGCAAAGAAATGCTCTCTATGGATGCTTTTTTTTTATTTGTTGAGTTGCTCGGCCCTACTGAATTGGTCCAACAATAGTTTGAGCTGATCATGTTTTTATACATCTTTTCTATGGCATCATATTGTTTTGATTAGCATATGCATCTTATGTACTTGGAAAATTCTTTTGACACGAGACTTGATATCCTGCATAATAAATGACTATATTTTTTGCTCCGCTCAATATTTTTTGGACATTACAAAAATGACATTAGTGTAAAATCTTCTCTGCATTATTGCAAAAGTGACATTAGAGCAAAACCTTCTTGGTTGGAGGATCCTCTTCTTCCAGCCGCGCCCACAGATTTGGATGCTAATTTATAACTATTAAAACTCTCCAGGGAAGAGACGTGCAAACTATTTGGCAATATGAAATAAGTTTACTTTGTATAAATAAATTTTTAGAAATTTACCAGCTAAGCAAAATTGATTCTTTCAAATGTCAAAACTACCAAAGGTGCAACAATCAATTGAGTTTGCACATTTTAAATACATTTCTCTTCTCTCTAAATTAATGATAATACATTTCTCTTCTCTCTAAATGAATTGGTGAACAGTACTTTCTTTTTTCGGTTTTAAAACGAAATAGTGCCTTGTGTTTTCCCTTTTTTTTGAACCCCCCCTTTTTCCGAAATTAAAATTAAAAAATTAAAAATCTACAAAAAAAAACATTTCCCCGAGTTTTAAAACAAATATTACACCACTTTTCAGTAACAAATAGTACTTTCTTAATTTTTCCCTTTTCCTAAAAAATTCCTGTTTTAAAAAAAATTTAAATTAAGGAGACAAAAATACACAAAAAAATGAACCCTGCGATGAACAATAACCCTTTTTTTCCTTTTTCCCTTTTGAAATTCCCCTCTTTTTTGGAGTTAAAATTTAAAAAAATACGTTTCCCCAAGTTCTAAAACAAATATTACACCACTTTTTAAAATTAAGGAGATAAAAATACCAAAAAAAGTGAAAATAAAAAATACATTGCTTTTCTATAAAATAGTAATGGTGGTCAAACAACAACTACGAGTACCATGAACAACACCTGCCCCTCACCCCCCCCCCCCCCCCCCAATGAACAACCTACCTCTTTTTCCCCCTTCTTCTTTAAAATTTAAATTAAGGAGATAAAATTCCCAAGAAAGATGAAAACATATATTATTTCTCTTTTTTTTCCCTTCTTCTTTGAAATTAAAATCATTAAGATTATAAAATTACCAAATTTTCTCCTTCTTCTTCAAAATTAAAGTTAAGAATATAAAATTACCAAAAAAAACTGCAAACAAACGTTACATCACTTTTTTGTAAATAGTAATTGTGGTCAAACAATAAACTATGGTTACAATGAACAGTGTCTCCCCCAAACAATACTTCCACATTTTTTCCTTCTTCTTTAAAATTAAAATTTAAAAGATAAATTTAAAAAAATACAGCAAATATTACATCACTTTTCTATAAATAATAATAGTGCGTAAACGGTAACTATAGCTAACCAATAATTATAACGAACAATTTTTCACGATTTTTTCCAAATGAAAAGATAAAATTACCAAAAATATATATGAAAACAAATATTACATAAAAAACAAATTTGCTAAATGACGGGCTTAAACTCGGGTGCGGCGTGTCGCCGCACCTTCTGCCCTACTAGTTTTTTTTATAGGTGCTAAGATTAAAGCTAAGTGTAGTCATTTGCCCCTTGGCCCCCAGCCAGACTCAGCTAGCTCCGCCACTGTACCTGTGGCTATCTTTCGATGAGCTGCCCGTGTATATTTATATATTTACGTAATGTTTACGGTTATTCCACAATCGGGTGCACACCCCACAGCGACTTGGGTAGGTTCCATTTTACTCTTTTTCTTATTGTTTTCTAAACTTGAAAAAATAGATGTGTTGGTGCGTGTGGGAGGAATCGAACACCAGATGTCGTCGTTCGCTCACGCAGGCGATAACTACTGCTGTTTTGTGGTGCCAACTATCTTCTTTTTTGCCCTTCTTGTTTTTGTATATTTTTCCTATCTGTTTTTTTGTTCTATTTGGCCCGTTTTTTCTATGATTGTTTTCCTTTTTCTTTTTTTGTATTTCTGGTTTTTAAGTTCATTTTTTCTTCCTGTTTTTGTTTCTTTTCTTTCATCTTTTATCATTTTTCTTTATTTTTTTTCAAAATACGCACAAACTATTTTAAATTAGATGAACTTCTTTTTCAAATCGATTAACTATTTCTCAAGTTTGATGAACTGTTTTTCAAATTTGATGAACTATTTTCAAATCCGTTCATCTTTTTTCCAAACCAATGAACTTTTTCCAAATATAGTAGACTTTAAAAAACTTGATGAACGGTTTTTCAAATACGATGAACTTGTTTTGCAAATGTGATGAAGTTTTTATGAAATTCATTGAAAGGTTTTACAAATCGATGAACTTTTTCAAATTCGATGAATTTTTGTTTTCAAATTTGATGAACTTTTTTCAAGTTTGTTGTACATTTTTCAAATTCGATGAACTTTTTTCAAACTCGATGAATTACTTTTCAAACTCGATGAACTTTCTTTGTCAAAATCTATGATTTTTTTTCAAAATCAAGAATTTTTTTCAATATTGATGAACTTCTTTAAAAATTCGATGAACACTTTTTCAAACATGATGACTTTTTGCACTTTTTGATAACCCTTTTTCAAAATCGATGAACTTTTTTAAGTTCGCCAACTTTTTTTCTCAAAATCGATAAAAAAATTGAATTCATGATTTTTTAGAATAAATAAAAAATATAAGTGATAAATAAATACGGCGGCCACGTTGTTCTTATATTATTAGCGCTATTATTAATCATGAATGTCCAATAACTGTTGTTGTTAGGTAAGCTGGAATAAAAAAGTGGCGTTGCGCCATACCTACACACGGGCGTTTAGCGTACGCCTCCTCCCCCAAGAAAAGGCCAGGTTTCCTCTGTCTCCCGCTGGCTCCGTCACAAGTCCGGCTCATCTCCTGTGGCCTTAGGGGGATAGCGGTGCAGTGGATCCCGACCTTTGCTGACGGGAGGGCTCCGTCTTTAGATGTTTCTTTGAATTTTGTTAGGGTTTGTGTCCTGCTCAGGAAGACGAGACGACGACGGCTCCTTGAAGATGGAATAAGGTTCTCCTCACCTAGTACCCGTCCCGATGGTGCGTCTAGCATCGTCGGTGGGCGTGTGGAGGTGTGTCTCCATAGATCTGTCCTTGGTGGATTTGTTCGGATCTTGTCGTAGTTCGTCTATGTTCGTGTGTCTTCAGGTTAGATCCTTCCGATCTACGCTACTTTTCAACGACGGCGGTTGCTGTTCTGATGCGTTGGTCCTATAGGGCCTTAGCAGGACGACTTTTCAACTGTCTATCACAACAAGTTTTGCCCGGCTCCAGCGAGGAGGGACGATGATGGTGGGGTGCCGAGACTCGCTTTAGCGCTTGTAGTCGTCAGTAGGTGGTCTAGGAATCTGAATTAATTTTTGTTATTTCTAATGTTCGTTGTACTATCATGATTAAAGATGAATAGATCAAAAGTTTTTCCGTTAAAAGGAAAAAGAAGAAAGTGGCGTTGCGAGTTTGAATCTTGGAGGAGCTTTTTTTTGCGTTTTTTGAGGCGTTTTTCGTCCCATTTGCTTTGCCTTCGCAGGACAGCCCAACAAGCCGCTGCAATGGGCGCCAGCAACCTGTTCGGACGCTTAAGACGCCCAACACGAGTTGCCGAGCGACTGTGGCGGCGCTACAAGGCTGCAACCTGCGAGGCAAACAGGTTCATCTTTTTTCCCGTATTAATTGTACCTTTTTTTTTTCTCACGTTACTCCGTTGCCCATGTATAGGACGTGGGAAAGTAGGATTAGAGTAACGATATCTGATGGTTGTGTTTTTTTACGGTATTTATCAATAAAACTACCTAAATGCTAGATAATGCAGCTGCACTATCCGGACGTCCCGAGCACACGCTCGCGAACCATCCGATCTGAGACAGATCGATCTCAGGTGTCACCTGGTCGGGAGGAGTGGGAAAGGAGCCGCAACACAAGCGAGACAGAAAGCCAGAGAAAGGGGCAAGGCAGAGCGGAGAGCGAGTCTGAACGCGGGTGGGCAAATCGCCGGCGAGGAAGAAAGCTCGGCTTGCCGTGCGGCGGCGGCGGCGATGGCACTCTCAGCGCCTTCGTCTTCTCTCCCTTCGACTCCTGGCGCAGACCCTCGCCCTCGCCCTTGTAGGGTTACGTAGCAGAAAACAAATTTTTCTGACCTACGCACCAGCCCAGGACCACTATGGAGACTGCATACAAGGTTTGATCCTTTCCGTTACCGACTCGTAGCGCAGCGGAAGTAGAGTCGATGACGATCGGCGGTGCAGATCCCCGCAGCTAGGATTTACAACCTCCCAACCGCGAGGATGAACTCCCTCGCCTGCTCCCCGGACGGATCTCCGGGCAGCCCTTCGGGAGGCCTCAGGACAGTCCCTCGGATAGTCCCACCGGACGGATCCTCGGACAGCCCTTCGGGAGGACCTCAGAACAGTCCCTCGGATACTCCCACCGGACGGATCCTCGGACAGCCCTTCGGGAGGACCTCAGAACAGTCCCTCGGATAGTCCCACCGGACGGATCCTCGGACAGCCCTTCGGGAGGACCTCAGAACAATCCCTCGGATAGTCCCACCGGACGGATCCTCGGACAGCCCTTCGGGAGGCACTCTAGAACTAAGACCGAAACTACGATCTCTCTACAGAGTTGCACACATACGGTGTCATCTATCCGGCAGGGCTTCGCCGTCCAGAACTAGTTCCTGCCGGAACCCAGACAACCTTTCGGCTCTACGAAACTATTTCGCTGGGAGGGAGAGAGAGAGCCAGATCATGCATGGCATTTGTATGAGAGTAAGAGTCAAGTTTTGGGCTGCCTCCTCACCTCCTATTTATAGGGTGAGAGACTATGGTAAAAATGCCAAAATGCCCTCAGATATTTTCACTATTCATAATAGTGATTCCACTATTCATAAATAGTGTTTTCACTAGTCATGAGATATTTTCTCCCAATAGTGTTTCCCACTATTCATAATAGTGTTTTCACTAGTCACGATATATTTTCTCCCAAAAAGCACTTTCACTATTCACGACGACATTTTTTAGCGTCCGGTTGAACTGAAAATATTTATGTGGGCTTAGAACATTTCCAGTACCCACTAAAATAATTTTCAATGCGATCCGGAACAATTCCGGATTAGTGATTTTCATCTGCGAAAAGCATCCGAAGCGGTTCCGGTAGCTCCGGAACATTTCCGGTTTTTCTTCCGGAAAATTTCCAGAAGTTTCCAGAATGATTCTGGCACCCTCCAAGAATTATCAGGCATGTGCCGAAACCAATTTGACTTAATGGTATCCCCTGAAACAACTTTTCAGTTTTACCAAAACTCTTCCGGTGTTCTCTCTCCGGAACTCTTCCGTTGTCTCCGAAACTTTTTCGGTGAATTTCTCTCAGACCCCCTGTCTACTATTCAACAGATAGATGACCCTTAAGCGTGTGACCCTATAGGTTCGGTGAAGCATAGACATGACCCGGAACCCCTTCCGATCAATGATCAACATCGGAGCCGTGGACACCCATATTGACACCTATACCCACACGAATGAATATTCGAGTGAACCTCCAGTTGCCGTGTGCCATTCCTGTTGCTTCGCGATATGTTACAAATACTCGAGGTGAGACATGTTGGCATCCCCGTGGATCAACAACTTGTCCACTATGCCAGTTACCTCGTTACCGGTATTGTTCTCTTTTCTCGTTCCCGTGTTCCGGCATCCCCGTGATCAAATCACAAAGTGTCTGGCCAGACGATGATGGATACCGTAACACCGAGAGGGCCCAGAGATATCTCTCCATCGTCGGAGGAGCAAATCCCAATCTTGAGCTATCAAGTTACTTGACATACTTTTCCATGAACCCGTAAGCCGCCGTAATAGCCACCCATTTACGGATGACGTTTAACAAACCCCAAAGTTCATGAAGCAAGCATGAAGAAACTCGATACTCTCATGGTCTAAGGAATCATGCAAACGTAAACCATCTCTGTGTTATTAACCATTAACTTATGACGAATGTATCTCATAGCATAACATCAATTCGGGTCGATTCAACACAAATGTTCTTCTAACATTGTGCCCTCAAAATTGCCGGCATAGCCATGCCCATGATCAGGAAAATAGGATCATCATGCAATACTTGAGCCAGTCTTAGAGGCCAGACTAGGAATACATTTTACCGTTTATTATTCCACACGTGCATATGAGTCTTCCTCCGAGCCTCGTGGTTATTGTAGACTCGAGAACCATAGCAGTTATAGCATGGAACATAAACCTAATTATGAACAGGGAGATAATCAATAACATTTATTATTGCCTCTAGGGCATATCTCCTACAGCCCTCGCCGTCCCGCCTCCGCCGCCAGGAAGATCCCAGCCGCCATCACCCCGATCCGGCGGGACCTCTACTGCTCCAGGTATGGCGGGCGTCTCGTGCCTTTTGCCCTGCCTCATGGGATCCGGTAGATCCTCCTTCCGTCTCGGCCGGCCTACACGAACCACCCGGCGGCCGGCGCCAGGTCTGTGTTAGCTCGTAGCCGCTGGAATCAAGCATCTACTTTGTTGTTGTAGTCTAATGCACCGGCTGCTGGTTGTATCAAGTGTGTGATTACGCTGGCTCTTTCACACTGTTTTGATTAGTAGCTCAGGCCATGATTAGGTGTTACATTAGTCGAGTACAATACTAGTACTATGTACTGCTAGTAGTATTCTTTAACAACCCACCGTTCTTTCTTGTTGCTTCCTGCTCCCGCAATCTCGAGCTCTCTGAATCTCTGATAACTAGTACTAGCTTGATGGTCAGGCAAAGCATGTCAGACTTCAGTAGTGCTCTCTTTTCCAAAACATGTCAGATAGATTTTTCAGGTTGGTCAGCAAAGCATTAGCTAGCCACATTGGTTGATCTGGAACGTACTCGTTTATTTATCAGAGAATAATCAACAATGTATCATCTCGAAACTGAATCTTGGCATGCACGTTTGAAATCTCTGAATATCTAAGCCCAGAAAGGCTATGCTTCTCACAGGCATGGCGGATTCCAAGGAGCGCTCACCACCTGCTGGTAAGCCATCTTAGTGCATGCTCGACCTTCTTCATTTCCTTCACTAGTCCAGCATCATCTAGTGTCATCTTGCCTTTTATAATTTCGTCAGCACTAAATACTCTTACCAGTTGTAATGATCTCATATAGCTCCGAAGAAATTCAGCGGAAGCCTCCGGTGGAGAAGCATCTTTACCATGTAATGATCTCATATAGCTCTGCTTCTCTGGTATGCCCACCACCTGCTCGTGTTTGCGTATATCCTTCTGGTGATGCACTCCTACTTCTTATTCCTCACCAAGCAGTGGTATAAGAAAACGGTATTGCTCTTGCTCTCAATTATGTTTGGCAACAACTAGTCAAACGGAAAGAAGAAAAGAAGGCGCACGCAACACCGAAAATCTGACGCCATTACGATGTTTGCAACTCCTGGGATTAGTAGTTGCTGCACGACGACATAAGAGTTGCTCAAAATCAATCACAGGAAATCCATGTACACATGTAGTTTTCTTTAGCCTCTATTCTCAGTCAGGTAGTAAATAAAGGATGGCTTTTCTTGGTGAGATTAGTGATAGACTAGATTCAAATATACTGCCTAACTAAATACAAGACTTTTTTAAGTTCAATCCAAACTGCAAAACCATGAAGTTTGTGTTATAGTGGTCTGTCAAGAATTTTTCATCTTCGGGTGGGATCCCTTGGTATGATCGTAAACACTTGGTGAATGATAATAGAGGGTGGTGGGGTGGAGCTGGTCATGGGGACATAACTAAAACCATGAAGTTTTTTATGGGATTAAGATTATCTGTGGACCCCTAAAAAATGAACATGTATATTTCTGTATCCCCTTTTCAGGTGTCATAGCTGCCCACAATCAGCCATACAGTTGCCTAAAACCATGTATCCAGCTGTCCAATCGTCATGAACAGAAACATTACCAAGACTATAATTTGGTTAATATGTAAAGGTCTTAGATATCTTTCAATTAAGATTGTGTCATAGAGACGCATCAACAATTTCATCTCCTCAGGGTGGGATCCCTTGGTACGATCGTAAATACTTGGCGAATGATCATAGAGGGGGAGCCGTGTGGAGTTGGTCATGGGGACATAACTAAAACCACGAAGTGTATTTAGGGGAGTAAGTTTATTCATGACCCACTCCAAAAATGAACATGTGTATGTTGTTTATCCTTTTTTCTAGGTGTCATAGTTGCCTACAATCAACCATACTTTTGCCTAAAACCATGTATCCAGTTGCCCACAATCAACCATACAGTTGTCTAAAACCATGTATCCAGTAGCCCACAATCAATCATACAGTTGTCTAAAACCATGTATCCAGTTGCCCAATCCTCATGAACATAAACATTACCAAGACTATAATTTGGCTAATTTGTAAAGGTTTTAGATATCTTTCAATTAAGATTGTGTCATAGAGATGCATCAAGAATTTCATCTCCTCGGGGTGGGATCCCTTGGTACGATCGTAAATACCTGGCGAATGGTCACAGAGGGGGAGCGGTGTGCAGCTGGTCATGTGGACATAACTAATACCATGAAGTGTATTTAGGGGAGTAAGTTTATTCATGACCCCCTCCAAACATGAACATGTGTATGTTCTTTATCCTTTTTTCTAGGTGTCATAGTTGCCTACAATCAACCATGCTTTTTCCTAAAACCATGTGTCCAGTTACCCACAATCATCCATACAGTGGTCTAAAACCATGTATCCAGTTGCCCACAATCAGTCATATAGTTGCCTTAAACCATGTATCCAATTGTCCAATCGTCATGAACAGAAACATTACCAAGACTATAATTTGGCTAATATATAAAGCTTTTAGATATCTTTCAATTAAAATTGTGTCATAGAGATGCATCAAGAATTTCATCTCCTCGGGGTGGGATCCCTTGGTACGATCGTAAATACTTGGCGAATAATCATAGAGGGGGAGCGGTGTGGAGATGGTCATGGGGAAATAACTAAAACGACGAAGTGTATTTAGGGAGTAAGTTTATTCACGCCCCCCTCCAAAACTGAACATGTGTATGTTCTTTTTCCTTTTTTCTAGTTGTCATAGTTGCCTACAATCAACCATAATTTTGCCTAAAACCATGTATCCAGTTGCCCACAATCAGCCATACAGTTGCCTAAAACCATGTATCCAGTTGCACAATCAGCCATACAGTTGCCTAAACCATGTATCCAGTTGTCCAATCGTCATGAACAGAAACATTACCAGGACTATAATTTGGCTAATATGTAAAGGTTTTAGATATCTTTCAATTAAGATTGTGTCATAGAGATGCACCAAGAATTTCATCTCCTCGGGGTGGGATCCCTTGGTACGATCGTAAATACTTGGCGAATGATCATAGAGGGGGAGCGGTGTGGAGCTGGTCTTGGGGACATAACTAAAACCACGAAGTGTATTTAGGGGAGTAAGTTTATTCATGACCCCCTCCAAAAATGAACATGTGTATGTTCTTTATCCTTTTTTCTAGGTGTCATAGTTGCTTACAATCAACCATACTTTTGCCTAAAACCATGTATCCAGTTGCCCACAATCAACCATATAGTTGTCTAAAACAATGTATCCAGTTGCCCACAATCAATCATACAGTTGTCTAAAACCATGTATCCAGTTGCCCAATCCTCATGAACAGAAACATTACCAAGACTATAATTTGGCTAATATGTAAAGGTTTTAGATATCTTTTAATTAAGATTGTGTCATAGAGAGGCATCAAGAATTTCATCTCCTCGGGATGGGATCTCTTGGTACGATCATAAATACTTGGCGAATGATCATAGAGGGGAGCGGTGTGGAGCTGGTCATGGGGACATAACTAAAACCACGAAATGTATTTAAGGGAGTAAGTTTATTCATGACCCCCTCCAAAAATGAACATGTCTATGTTCTTTATACTTTTTTCTAGGTGTCATAGTTGCCTACAATCAACCATACTTTTGCCTAAAACCATGTATCCAGTTGCCCACAATCAACCACACAGTTGTATAAAACCAACTATCCAGTTGCCCACAATCAATCATACAGTTGTCTAAAACCATGTATCCAGTTGCCCAATCCTCATGAACAGAAAAATTACCAAGACTATAATTTGGCTAATATATAAAGGTTTTAGATATCTTTCTATTAAAATTGTGTCATAGAGATGCATCAAGAATTCATCTCCTCGGGGTGGGATCCCTTGGTACGATCGTAAATACTTGGCGAATGATCATAGAGGGGGAGCGGTGTGGATATGGTCATGGAGACATAACTAAAACCACGAAGTGTATTTAGGGAGTAAGTTTATTCACGACCCCCTCCAAAAATGAACATGTGTATGTTCTTTATCCTTTTTTCTAGTTGTCATAGTTGCCTACAATCAACCATGCTTTTGCCTAAAACCAAGTATCTAGTTGCCCACAATCAACCGTACAATTGTCTAAAACCATGTCCAGTTGCCCACAATCAGCCATATAGTTGCCTAAAACCATGCATCTAGTTGTCCAATCTTCATGAACAGAAACCTACCAAGACTATAA
The DNA here is from genome assembly GCA_039707655.1 of Elymus sibiricus. NCBI lineage: Eukaryota > Viridiplantae > Streptophyta > Magnoliopsida > Poales > Poaceae > Elymus > Elymus sibiricus. Next base: position 442,268,318 of record CM077675.1, on the reverse strand, counting down.
TTTGGCTAACATGTAAAGGTTTTAGATATCTTTTAATTAAGATTGTGTCATAGAGATGCACCAAGAATTTCATCTCCTCAGGGTGGGATCCCTTGGTACGATCGTAAATACTTGGCGAATGATCATAGAGGGGGAGCGGTGTGGAGCTGGTCATGGGGACATAACTAAAACCGCGAAGTGTATTTAGGGGAGTAAGTTTATTCATGACCCCCTCCAGAAATGAATATGTGTATGTTCTTTATCCTTTTTTCTAGGTGTCATAGTTGCCTACAATCAACCATACTTTTGCCTAAAACCATGTATCCAGTTGCCCACAACCAACCATACAGTTGTCTAAAACCATGTATCCAGTTGCCCATAATCAATCATACAGTTGTATAAAACCATGTATCCAGTTGCCCAATCCTCATGAACAGAAACATTACCAAGACTATAATTTGGCTAATATGTAAAGGTTTTAGATATCTTTCAATTAAGACTGTGTCATACAGATGCATCAAGAATTTCATTTCTCGGGGTGGGATCCCTTGGTACGATCGTAAATACTTGACGAATGATCATAGAAAGGGAGCGGTGTGGAGCTGGTCATGGGGACATAGCTAAAACCACGAAGTGTATTTAGGGGAGTAAGTTTATTCATGACCCCCTCCAAAAATGAACATGCGTATGTTCTTTATCCTTTTTTCTAGGTGTCATAGTTTTCTACAATCAACCATACTTTTGGCTAAAACCATGTGTCCAGTTGCCCATAATCAACCATATAGTTGTCTAAAACCATGTATCCAGTTGCCCACAATTAGCCATAGAGTTGCCTAAAAACATGTATCCAGTTGTCCAATCGTCATAAACAGAGCGGATCGGTCGGCGAGCGGTATGCTAGGTGGCATGCGAGCTGATCGGTCGGCGAGCTATATGCTAGGTGGCATGCGAACGGATCGGCCGGCGAGGTAGCGCTCGACACTGTACGTGGACGGATCGGTCGGTGAGCGGTATGCTAGGCGGCATGCGGACGGATCGGCTAGCGAGGTAGCGCTCGACACTATACGCGGACGGATCGGTCGGCGAGCGGTATGCTAGGCGGCATGCGGACGGATCGGCCGGCGAGGTAGCGCTCGACACTGTACGCGGACGGATCGGTCGGCGAGCGGTATGCTAGGCGGCATGCGGACGGATCGGCCGGCGAGGTAGCGCTCGACACTGTACGCGGACGGATCGGTCGGCGAGCGGTATGCTAGGCGGCATGCGAACGGATCGGCCGGCGAGGTAGCGCTCGACACTGTACGCGGACGGATCGGTCGGCGAGCGGTATGCTAGGCGGCATGCGGACGGATCGGCCGGCGAGGTAGCGCTCGACACTATACGCGGACGGATCGATCGGCGAAGTATTGTTGACTGGCGGCGATACAGCGAGGTAGGGCATCACGAGCAGTCACACTCCTTAAAAATGCATAGCCAAGTGAAAAGCAGCAAGGTAGCACATGCAAGTGCTAGGCATCAACGCCCCATCAATTTTTCCATGCACACGTACGTGCTGGCTGGCTGCCGCCATGGATGGATACGTGGTGGGTGAGGGCGCTGGTTGTGATTGCTACCTACGCATACATCACGCGGAGCCGTGTTGGAGTTGTTCTTTATAGCGTGTGCGGAGCCGTGTTGGGGTTGGTTCTTTTTAGCGTGCGCGTGTACCGTGGAGGGAGCGCTCGAAACAACTAACCAGCGCAGCGGCGCTGGCTAGCCGCGTCCATAAAACTAAAGGTTCAGATGCTTCTAATAATTTTTGGGAAAGACAGACGTCCACCAAATTAATGGATAGATGTTTTTGATATTTGTGACATTTTCTAGCCTATTTCTATTTTTAATGCAAAAAAATTACATTTTTTTAGATTCAATTACATTTTATATTTAATAGATAGATGTGAGTTTCAAAGCAGAACATTGTGAATTATTGGTACTATACTTTTGTAGTTTAGAGATACCGAATTTAGTAGGCACCTACAAATCTGTTGTGTTTGTTTTCCTTTTTGAATCAGTACTAGTAGCACACCGATCACTGGCTTGCAGATAGAACGGCGATTCTGATGCACATAGGTCTAACCTAGCAAACTGTAGATGCATGCAGGCAACTGGTTACCGTTAGGGCTCTCGAAACAGGCTTTCGCCCCGCTTTATAGATAAAGCAAACATCCATACAACATCCATACAGCCACTACCCAACCAGGGTCATAAAAGAAAATTGCTGGGGCCACAGCACAATCAAGCCCAAATGAAAGGAGAAGAAACATAAAAGGCCACCAGGGGCAAGCTAAGAAGCAGGCGAACGGCCGGAGAGCCGACGCGCGGACGTCAGCAGGGCGTCCAAATAAAGCTGAAGCCGGTCACGGTCTCGGGGCCTAACGAGCGGATGCCAGTGCTGCAAGAAGGCAAGAAATTTGAAGAACGAGTCAGAAGCACGCCGCGGGAACACCCGCTCAATCACCATCTTATTGCGAGTAGTCCAAAGAGTCCACATCATAGCTGCGAAGACTAGCCAGAACAGTCGGCGCTTACGGCCAACCTGAGTGGCTCTTACCTGCAGAAACTCTGCAAGGTCATGGGCCTCCCACTCCGGTCCCAGAGCCTCACGCACAAAGCACCAAAGTGCCTGCGCTGCTACGCAAGAGAACAAAATGTGCGCTCCCGTTTCCGGGATGCGGCAAAGGGGGCAAAGGCCATTGCCCGGACCGTGGCGTTTCAAACACCCTCGGTCCCCGAAGGTAAACGGTCTCGGAGAAGCTGCCAAACGAAAATCTTGATCTTCAGGGGCATCGGGGCCTTCCAAAGTGGGGATAACCACTGAAGAACCGGCAACCGGAAAAGCGCCCGATAAGCCGAACTAACGGAGAATTCTCCCGAAGGAGAAAGACTCCAAGAAGCAGTGTCAGGGTCCGAGGAGATCGGAAGAGGGACTACTTCCCTCAAGACAGTCCATTCTTGTACCTCGGCTGGTCCGAATGAGCGGCGGAATGCAATATTCCATCCGTCATCCAAAGCAGCCGCAGATACAAGAACAGCCGGGTCGTCACAAATCGCAAAGAGCCTCGGAAACCGCAAGCGGAGAGGCTCTCCATCAAGCCAGGGGTCCAACCAAAACTGGGTCCTAGACCCATTGCCAACCGAGAACCGCAAACCCAACCTAATCTCATCCTTGATGGCCTGGATAGATTTCCAGAACTGGGACCCAGCCGAGTGCGAGCAGGCCAAGAGGGGCTGACCCTGCAAGTACTTGGACTCAATCAGCTGCAGCCACAAACCTCCATCTCCCCGCAAGATCCGCCAAACCCAACGAAGCATGAGCGCAACGTTCATACGGCGAGACGCAGGGATGCCCAACCCCCCTCGGTCCTTCGGCAGGCAGATGTCAGCCCATTTCACCATATGGTATTTAGGTCGACCATCCCCTGCCTGCCAGAAGAACCTATAGCCAGCTCCTTGTCAAAGGAAATATGCACACCTTCGGGCAAGATGTACATCCCCAACGTTAGAGCGTGGATCTTGTCAAAGCGTGTCCAGTGTCCACATCATAGGTTATTCTAGGTGTACCAAAATTAAACACGGAATAGAAAAAAAAAAGTCTAGGTGGCATGTAAATACTCACTCTGTTTCTAAATACTAGACGATGCCCCGCGCGTTGCTGCGGGATTATTGGTAAAACATATGCATAAATAGATGGTAAAAAACTAAAACCATTGTAAAAACAAATTTAGGAATGCTCTCTGGATATATTTTGAAAACAATAAAGTATATGAAGCATGTGATAAAATGTTGTGTAAAAAGAAATATTGGATTGAAGTCAAACAGCATGTCATTTTTAACAAAAATGTGTAACACATGACATATATTTGCTCCAAATGTACAACCTACAAATATATGTAGGTCATGCTACAAAAATGGGTAACATGACCTTCTATGCCTCTATAAAAATAAGTGGAAGAAATTAACATGCATGTTGGTGAGGTGGCATGGTTGCATGAATAGATTAGTGCACAAATTATAACTTATGACCACATGCATGACTTGATGATGTGGCATAGTTGCATGAAGAGGAAAAATATGTAGTGGGTTGCAACTATTTAAGAATAGAGGATAAGTCTTCTTAGAAATTCTAATAGGATTAGATACGGATGTATATAAACGTATTTTAAAGTTTAGATTCACTTATTTCACTTCGTATGTTGTCCATATTAAAATCTTTAAAAGATATGTCATATTTTGAGTTTGCCCACACCGCATTAGATGGGGCCGGAAAAAATTCAGATGCAGGAAAACGACGAGAGTGGGTGACGCTAGCTGTCCCTTCATGACACTCCGCGTCGAGCCATTGAGCTGAGACGACAGTACCACATCACCATAAGAACAACTAATTTCGGATGCCATGTTGGTATCGGGAAGATGGCGGCATCTTGTCCAGGCCTCACCGGCATGCTCCACCACATATACTGCCGGACCCGGACCACTCTTGCCCTGTCTTAAGGACAACGACAACCATGCATCATCGCTGGGTCAGAAGAGCTCACTAGCTACAAGTCAGGATTGCTGGCGACTACACCGAAGCAGCTACTAGCTACCCACGAAGATGATGAGAGTGGATGCAGCATGGACGGAAATGTTTCAGTCCAGATGCAGAGCCTAGGGAAGGGATCCTGGAAGGACGCTGGCTATCCCGATACCTCCCATGCCCCAAATAACGATTAACTAGGCAGATGAACGATTTGGCAATAGGAATGGGTGTCCAAATGTTGATAGTGCATGGTCGATGTGCTGATATTGTTGGTTAGAAATTTAAAATGGGTTCGTGCAGGCATTTGATATGTTGATGGTTGGAACGAGGAGGAAGGAGGGATGCAAGAACGCTCAAACTTTAGTAGTATTTTGTATTTTGTTGTCACATGCGTCTTATAAAGCTATATAGGCTCACACAACGAAGTAGAGATGATGCATCCAGTGACCGAGAGAAAAAGAGAAAACTTAATACTAGTAGATTGAAGGTAAGATGAATATTCCAGAGTGTCACATTATTACATACGGACGTGGTAGCTGGAGTTAACCAATTGATCTTCTTGTTTCTCTGCATGCTCTGACCACGCAATAACAAACATATAAGCTCCACGACTCTAGTCTTGTGATGTGTGCGTATGGTTTTCTGACAAAATCGTCTACACATCAGTATTTCTAAAACTGTACACTTGTGTACCAAAAAAGTTCACAAAATGTAGACATCCTCTTTAGATACCTATATATACCAAAAATATACTTCAAACAATTAGTGTTCAACTTGCTATTGTTGGAATGTAGTAGGAATTACAGTTAACATTGCTCATTTGTAGTTATGCAAATCACGGATTGGCGACTGCGACTGCAAATATTAGGACTTCATCTCTTTATAACTTATCTTTTGACGGGGCTATTACCCCTGGGTATGCCAAGGGGAGGTAGTTCCGGCTCCTCTCCGAAGAAAAACTATACGGCCGGCTGGTCTATGGCCGGCTGCCTCTCTGGCCGGCTGGCCCATTGTCGGCTGGTCCGCGACCGGCAGTGAGGAGCCGGCTGGCCCACGGCCGGCTGGACAGGAGCCGGCCATCTGGCCCCCGGCCCGGCGCGCCTGGCCGCTACGCAACTAGCTCGCCCACTGACCTCCGGGCGGGCAGGTACCCGTCCCTTCCTACTGCGGCCGGGTACGCTGACGAGACGCGACCCCCACGACGGACTCCGATGTAGCTACAGCGGCCGCTGACGCACGGACGCGCATGGCTACAGTCCGGCTGACCGTACCGCTGACCGAGGATCGATTGGGACCCGGCGGAGCCACAGTACCTCTGCGCCGCCGTCCACTCCGTTACCTGCCCCGGCATGGCTACAGCGTTGCCGGCCGTACCGCTGACTTCGGCCGGCTGGCGCAAGACGACGCCGGGCAGGGCGGCCCATGCCGCGGCAGGTGAGCGCGGGCCAATAGAAGAGCCGGCTGGCGGGCCCCAGCTGGCGATGGGACCGCGCAGCCGGCGGGCCCAACGGGCGACGAGACGGCCCAGCCGGCGGGCCCCTTGGCCGGCCGGAGAGACTGCCAGCCGGGTCCCCCCTTGTACTATCTTAAGAATATTGTACACCGGGGGGTTGGCCTATAAAACCCCCCGGAGCCCCCATGCATCGGGCAAGCAAGACAAGCACGGAGGCATTCGCCCCCCTCTCGCACTCACACATAGCAGAGGAAGAGGAGCCGGCTGCTCCTTCTTCTACCTCCAGATATACAGCTCAAGGAGCATCATTGTAACACCTCTCCCCCATCCAACTAGACCAGCAGAACTAGGGGTATTACCTCCCACGGAGGGCCCTGAACCTGGGTACATCGTGTGTCCATCACCGCGTGTGCCTAATCCCGCTCCCGGAGCCCGTCGGCATCCTTCGGCCCCAACCACTCTCGATAAGCCACCCCATGGCATCTGCCGTGAGAAAACCACGACATCTTTACTTCTTTATTTTGATTTTATGACTTGATAATTTGTTTATCAATTAGGTTTCTGTTCTGTGTGCCTTAGTAACACTTGAATCAATGTGTGGTCTGCTAGTTTGTCGTTATGTCATAATCTTAGCATGATGGAGTTTATGGAATCAGGTAAGTTCCAGGATGAAATTATCCATGTCCCTCATCAAATGTTAATTAATATAATTCCTTGAATTACAAAAATCGAATGTCAAAAGATAAAGAGTAAAGTGCATTTTTGTTCCTCACTTATCGCGAAATGTGGCTTTTGGCCCTGAACTTTTTTGGGTGTAAACTTCGTCTTTCAACTCTTAATACAGGGTACATTTAGTCCGGACAACGGTTTTCTCTGGTCAAATCCATTTTTGATTTCATGTGGCATGGTTTTGGCCATATCAACACTCGAAAGTTGCATAGGCTCGCATGTCATTGGGAGAATCTCCTTCCCTCCCTCTCTCTATCTCTCCCTCTCCCTCCCTCTCTCTCTCCCTTCCTCTCCCTCTCTCTCTCTCCACCATTGAAAGTGGATGACTTCCCTATTGAAAGTTTCAAACAGACAACAATAAATATCATGCTTAGAAAATTTACACAAGGTAAGAGAAACTCAAATAGCTCCCCTAGCAATGAAAAAGGTACCATTTACGATAAGTTGAGGCAAAAATAGCCCTTTAACAGTGCCCCCGTGAACCCAGAAAAGTTTTATGGGACCCCGTATAATTCCCCCAACTCCCCTCACCTTTACGGGAAGATGACCCTTCACATATAATTTGGCAGGCAGGAATCCGTCTGAACTTCATTCAGGTAGGTCCATCTTCTTGTTAACTCGACTACCACTACTGCAAAAATGACTAGCAATCGTGGGTGCAAAATGGCCATCAGTGGTGGGCTACGGGCCCAATCAAGCCCGCCACTGACCTCCCGCCACTGGTAAAAGGACACCAGTGGCGGGCGGGCCGCAAAAACTTGCCCGCCACTAGTAAATCGAATACCACTGGCGGTTTCACTATATACCAGTGGCGTGCACCTAGTCCTGCCCGCCACTACTAGCACTAGTAGAAAACAGGGCTTTCGTCCCAGCTCGATCTACACATTAGTCCCGGTTGCATTACGAACCGGGACTAATGTGAGCATTAGTCCCGGTTCGAGCGGCTAGGGCGCCGGTCGGGCATCAGTCCCGGTTCAAATGGGACCTTTAGTCCCGGTTGGAGACACCAACCGGGACTAAAGGGGTTCTGAAAGTTTTTTTTTTCTGTTTTTACATTTGTTTTCTGTTTTTAGTTTCTATTTTAAATTGCTTATATCTTTTAGGATATTTGATGTTTTTGAGTGATTCTTTTTGCATTAGATTCAAAATTTTGTCTAGTTTCTGTTTGTGCCATTATTTTTCAAATTTGAATGGTTTAAATTTGAATTTGTTCAAATTTGCTTCAAACCCTAGATTGTGAATAACTTGAGTTTACAAATAGTTTTTAATTTAATTATTTTTGCTCCTAGTCACGTGTTAGATTGTTGTCACAGAAAGATTTATTTGGTTATTTTTAGAATAATTTAAATTAGGATTTTAATTAAAACAATACTATTTTGCTTATATAGTTGTTTTAGTCATTTAATTGTTATTTTTTATTATTTTTAGTTAGTTCTTTCTGTAGATTTTAACATGTTGTAGTATGGTGCATATTGAATGCATAAAAATTCTGGAGTTGAAATAAGTTTAAAAGAATGAAATGCCTTTGTAACAGACGATTTTTCGTCCGAAACCCTCACACTTCGAAGGAGATGGTCCAGTTTGTACACGAAGTGCATCCAGTTTTTGTCATAACCCTCTCAACTTTATAGCACATGCTATGTGGGTGAAATGATAATACCATGCCAAGTTTCAACCTATTCAGAGTTCATTTGTAGGGCTTTTCAATTTCAGGGTCATTTAGCTCAAAAAAAATCATTAAATGCATGAAAAATAGCAAATGAAGTTAGAAAGGGTTGAAATTTGAGGATGTGGCTTTGAATGGTGCATATTGAATGCACAAAAAGTCTGGAGTTGAAATAAGTTAAAAAAAATGAAATGCCTTTGTAACAGATGGGTTTTCGTCCGAAACCTTGATACTTCGAAGGAGATGGTCCAGTTTGTACACGAAGTGCATCTAGTTTTTGCCGTAACCCTCTCAACTTTTTAGCACAAGCTATGTGGGTGAAATGATGATACCATGCCAAGTTTCAACCTTTTTAGAGTTCATTTGTAGTGCTTTTCAATTTCAGGGTCATTTAGCTCAAAAATATCATTAAATGCATGAAAAATAGCAAATGAAGTTAGAAATGGTTGACTCTGGCTTGGTTAACCTTAGTTGTGACTCTGGCTGGGACGGTGCTAGCAGATGTAGTCGACAGTATGATTGGATGGACACCAACCCGGACTAAAGGGGTTTTGAAATTTTCAAACTCTACCCCCCCCCCCCCCCCCCGTGGACCGCCTTTTTTAGTTTTGTAGAAAATAAACAAAAATGATAAAATCTTCAAAAAATAAAATCCTTTGAGATGTAGTTAGGTTTTAGTGTCTAGTTGGTATAGAAATTTTGAAATATGAATTTTGACCGTTTTTATAAAATAACGAAAAATAAATGTAAAACGGCCATAACTTTTGCATACGACATCGAAAAAAAAGTTTAATATATCAAAAAAACTAGAGAAAAATTGGGACTCGATTTCACCCGGGTTTACCCGGTGAAGTTTTCTCAGATTCTCAAAATTCCAAAAGTAAAAAAAGTTATTTCAAAAAGAAGATTTTTTCCTAGAAAATCAAAAAAAAAATTAATAATTTTAAAAATTAAGTTTATTTAAAAATAAATAAATGATGTCATATTTGGATTCCTAACATTTTTCTGATAATAATGGATATATTATTTGTCGAATTTCGATTTACAGATTTAAAGATATTAATTATGCCATATTAAATGAATAAATGGCAAAAAAATGAATAAAATAATATTATTACTTATTTTATTTTCATTGAAATTCAATATTATTATTACTTATTTTGGTTATTTTAATAATTGTTTGGAATTCAAAAAATTAAATCATGTGACATCAAGACCTAAGGGTTAATAGGATTGATAGCTTACTATTGTTAGGAAAACAACAAGTGCAGACTTGGAAACTAGGGGCGATAGAACCAGGAAGTTAAGCGTGCTGGGGCTGGAGCAGTAAGAGGAAGGGTGACCGGCCGGGAAGTTAGACGATTTGGAATGAGTGCTCCACGCTGGAGCAGTGAGGACGGGTGATTAGAGATTAAATTGTCAAATAATTCAAAGATTTGAAAATCGAAATAAAACTTAAAAACAAATCAAAAAAAATTTAAAAAATATTCAAAATAAATTCAATTTTTTTTTCTAAAAATTATTTTAGTCCCGGTTGGTGTTACCAACCGAGACTAAAGGTCCTCCCTCCCCCGCCCCAGACAGCGCCACGTGGAGCCCCTTTGGTCCCGGTTCGTAAGCAAACCGGGACTAAAGGTTTTGGGCATTTGTCCTGGTCGGTTTGTCCCGGTTCCAGAACCGGGACTAAAGGCCCTCTGGAACCGGGACTAGTGCCCTGTTTTCTACTAGTGTAGTTATTTTAGGATTTAAAAAATATACTTGTACTATGATGTACAGAGTACAGTTCTGTAATACATAGTATTATCAGATGTACATACACATAACATATTGGTTGCATGGAATATATAAATTTACTTTCATTATCATTGATATATAAATTTACATAAGCTAGCATGGAGGGCACAAACATATCATCAATGTTCTAATCGACAAGAAATAAAATAGGAAGAATGGAAGGGCCGCAAACAGGGTAGGTGCTCCTCCTCCTAGTAGCCTTCTGCTCACTAGTTCTTTCCTGGTTGGATCTCACCTGCAAAAGAAAACGAATATGAAGCCATGAAGCTACGAATCCATGAACCAGATAAAAAATGAACATCAACATGCGAGAATTGGCGTGGTCAGAAATCATGCTGCTATATGTAAGATATATGATGCAGAAATCATGCTGCTATATATGTAAGATATTTATAAAGGTAGAATCTCTACTCCTAATTGCACAGTCCGTACGTCGTTTCGTTCGTCCGTCAATCGATCGATAGGAACTCCCCACCCCCTCGCAACGATTTTTATTGAAGTACGAACCGGTAGAAAAAAACCCAGAAAAACCGCGAGACGGAACCCCCACCTCTTTCCCTCCCGCATACGACGCCGCCTCGTTCCCCACGGACGGCATGGCGGCCGCAGCCTCCCGATCCTCCTCTGCACACATCGCCGCTCGCGACGCCGCCTAACCATGGTCTCCACTGACGCCGGGATGGCCACGGCCTCCACTCCAGATCCGTCTGCCGTTGACCCGGTATCCTCCCTGCCGACGGGATCCGGACGGGATCCACCAGTCTAGCGAGGAGGAGGAGCACGGTGGCTCTGGTCTGCTCGACCCCGGACTGACGACGTGAGGCGCTCGGTGGTCTGCAGCAAGGTAATCACATAGATATGTAGCAGCAAGGAGCGGGCAGGGGCTAATCTAATCTAGCATGTTATCTGTTTCTTGCCTGATTCGTTTGCATTAGGATATCCCTCCACGGCTGGACGCACTCTCCATCTAAATCATGTCTCTAAACGTACCGCCGTTAAGGTTTGCTACATAAATCATGCCTCCACGGATGGACATCACAGTTATATGGTCTTCTCACTGGAGGTGTCTTTGCATATAGAAAAGCAGATTCGAGGTGTCTAGCATCATTTAAATTTTTCAGTTTGCGAGGTGAGAGCTAAAAACAAACTGTACACTGCAGGTCTTGCCCCCCTAATTGTGTCATCCTTGTTGAAATTGCTCAAAGTCGTGGTGTATGTTACACTGTATATGTTGCCTTCCTTATATTTATTTTTCCATGCAGTTTATTCATACCCTTTTATTTTTATGATTCTTTAAGTATCGACTCTTCGTGGATAAATAATGGAGGAAATACTTTGAAGTCCAAGTGGGGGAAACATGGTAGTTTTGGAGGTGAGGACAGTGTTTATCTGAATCTATGGTTCAGTGCGACAAAATATCTGCATATAACATTTTTTTTCTTGCTTACACGATATGGAGCATGACTGGTCAAATTCAGTACATGTTGGCTATGGAGCTGGAAATACAACATGTTCATGCTTGATTTTCTTCACGAGCTGGTCACTTGGTCCCCGTAGTTGTTTCTCTCTCTTATAGTTGAATCAATAGTCCGTGCGCTCAATTTTATCCTATTGATTTCATCATTGTTTGAATGGTACCTGCAGAAATCCTAGGATTTTGGATCTTACTGGGTTAATGCTTTTGCATGTGATACTTACAGCTTTTGAATGCTGCAGACTTTTTTTTGTCATTTTATGCTTAAAACTTTCTGTAAAGGACAATCGGTAAATTAGGATAGTGTCGTTGCATGTTCAATTTGCTATTTCCATCGCCCCTCACGCCGCCACCTCCCCTCCAGATACGTCCGCCTTCCACCCTACATCCAACCATCTGCCTGCCTGGAGAGTGGTCAGAGGCAACGGCTGGGTTCGCCGTGTTATGTTCAAGGGTGTCGTGCTTGCCGTCCAACATGGTGCGACCGTGCGAGCAAGGGGGTCCCAGGGCTCTCGCCCCTGCCCGATGTGCGCAGCGAGCAAGGTCGGTTGCTGCTCCCAAATGAATTTGGAGTCATACGTTAAGTCTTGCAGAGCAGTGAACCAAGAAATCTCATCTCATTCTTTCATTCATATGAAACCATCCGACACATATGGTGTGCAAAGTTTGTTTTACGCATCAGAAAGGAAGTTGGGGAAAATGAATTTGAAAACCTGTAATATAGTTACAAGAACAAGGTAGATATAGCAGATACTTCTTGTTTCCTGTTGGGTACAGTTAATTCCTTATTCGCTTACTCATGGCGTATTTCTGATCGCCTTGATGCGTTCATATACTGCAAATGCATATGAAGATACACTTTCTAACATGACGGGTTTATTTGACCGCATTCTGTTGGATGCAGAGGTCCTATTTCTATGCACATTACCTTCCAAATTTGCTTTCACATTGTCTCTTATGTTCCAAGATGCACTTTTACACCACGTTTCATCTTTTTTTTGTAGAATTCATTTACATTTCAACCTTATCACAAGGCCATTGGAGAAACATTTGACTATTGATGTAATCTTGATGTGGTGACGCGAAGCTGTGGTATGCGCCAAAGTTAATTTTAATTCAGACCAACCTTTTGATTTCCAGTGGTGATGTGTCGTTAAGTTGTCTAAATGATGTATTCATGTTAAGCAGGCACTACTGGAATTTTCATGTACGCCGAGTGTCAGGCTCTTCGCCGAGAGCCAAACCACGGGCTCTCGGCATATGCTGTGGACCCACATGTCAGGCACGGACACTGGCACTTTCCTATTGGGTATCTTTGCCGAGAGCACCTCTCGGCAAACAAGGCACCCGGCGTACTCTACGGACCCACATGTCAGGTTGCCGACACGTGGCCCTTTCCTATTGGGTCTATTTGCCGAGAGCCACTCTCGGCAAATACGGCACCCGGCGTACCCTACGGACCCACATGTCAGGCTGCCGACACGTGGCCCTTTCCTATTGGGTCTTTTTGCCGAGAGCCACTCTCGGCAAAGAGGGCACCCGGCGTACCCTACAGACCCACATGTCAGGCTGCCGACACGTGGCCCTTTCCTATTGGGTCTTTTTGCCGAGAGCCACTCTCGGCAAAGAGGGCACCCGGCGTACCCTACGGACCCACATGTCAGGCCCCGACACGTGCCGTTTTCCTATTGGGTCTTTTTACCGAGAGCCACTCTCGGCAAAGACGGCACCCGGCGTACCCTACGGACCCACATGTCAGGCCACGACACGTGCCGTTTTCCTATTGGGTGTCGTTGCCGAGGGCCACTCTCGGCAAAAATTGTATGGACCCCACAGGTCAGGTTGTGGCCACGTGGCAACGGCCGGCCCCATCTGCCGTCCGTTAGCTACTTTATTTTGCCGAGGGCCGTGTATCCCTCTTGGCAAAAGCTTTGCCGAGAGTCCATGGATTGACTCACGGCAAATTCCTGTTTGCCTGAGAGGTGTATGCCGGGTGCCTTTGCCGAGTGCGGCTCTCGGCAAATCCTTTGCCGACGGTTATTGCCCCTTTGCCGAGTGTCCGTGGCACTCGGCGTATATGCCGATTCCAGTAGTGAGGTTACTGGATGAGGTGATGAAGAGTGTCCTGACGCCATATTGCGAGCTTTAATGAGTAACCAGGACTAGCTGATTCACAAGATGATCTTTAAGCAAAAATATTAGTAATAGCTAAAACGCCTTTAGAAGCACAACTATCAGTATGTGCACTTAATAAAATACAAGTCTGTTTTGCTTGTGCTTTGCTTTCTGTTTATGTTTTCCAGAAATTTACAAGGAACTGCATGTGTTGTCTATAACATGTCCCATTTGTCTGAATGTTCAACTAGAAGAAGTTTCATCTCGAGCACTGCAAACTCTCAGCGACTACTAACATAAAGTTGCACTCAGGCTCTCGCATGGACTAAAGAGGTACTATCTGTAAGTATCACCGTTTAGTTTTTTTTTTTTACAATCTATACATTTATTTATATGGACACTATTGATCTCAAGGATAACATTCTAGATTCCTCTATTACTTCTGCTAATGTGACTGTAGCAACAGTCACTCCCATTCAAACTTTTTTTAGGGAAATTAGGCGGCAGTGTAGAATTTACACTCGTTGTTGCATTGCAGCTTTTGGGCATCCTTAGCATGATAAATCCAAACACGAAGATTAGACGCCGCCTTGGATTTATGGCTATTAACTTGTGGTCATCAAACACATTTTATATTGTGCTCTGTCCATATGCTCTAGAGCAGACAAGCAATGATAGTGGACTGCAGTTTCTGGGGTATCATGCCCATTTAAACTGAAGGTGCAAGTTCAGGTCAGCCTTCCTTTTTTTTCCTTCAGATCGTTCTGTTTTAAGAATATTACTGTTATAATTATGCTATTATATATTTATTTTAGATAAATGTTCAATAATTATTTTAGTTCATCCAAAAATACAAAGGATGCGGGAAATATCACTATTTCTCTATTTCCTGAAATCATTGTCTGTATTGGTTTACCATGTTTTCTCTATTTTCTTCCTTATAACAGTGTCATCAATGGAACAAATAGTCTTGAGTAACTACAATGCCATTCAGATTTCGTATGGTAAATATTCCATGGATGACAAAGGGTCCTCGGGTAGCTCATTTGTGTTGCCGACACATCATATTCTACAAATATCCTCGAGTTCACCACCATCCATGAGTCGCAAGTCATGTTTTCTGGTGCTATATATAAGTATAAAAAAGGTTCATACATTGTTTTATTACCATTGTGTGGTGGTGTTCCTATACCTTGGTCATAAGAAGGCTCTCCGAAACACTGAGACAAATAAAGCTAAAGATTTGGAGTATGATTAAGAAATGCAGTCAGTGTTACTAATCCCCACTTGAGCTTTATTTGGTGGACTTGGAGAAAACATGGCAGATTAGGGATGACAACATATCAAAGCGGCATCACAAGTTTGGTAGACTTGGAGAAAACATGGCAGATTTGGCGCAGGGGCGACATGCCGACATCACAATGACCAAGGAGCTGTAGCCCAGGGCTCGCCATATATTCATTTGTTGGCCCGTGGCAACGCACGGGCATTCAACTAGTGTTAGTATAAGAACTCACCACGCTATAACATCATGCATATTAGTACGACGGTACCCACGCAAAAGAGTTTTTTTTATTTGACACTGATATGTCAAAATTATAAATGATATTTTATAAGTGACATTGACATATAGAATTTATCTACCAAGCATCTATATATCAGGATACGACGGATCATGTCTGTTCTTAGAGGAACAGAAGACAAACAATTTTGACACTCCATCTAATAATTTCTAAGCATTTGTATGTGGTCAACGGACACAGATATATAAAATTTAATCAATTTATGCATGATAAATACATCTATATGTTGTCAAGTGACACTGGTCTTCTGTATTATTTTTTGGGGCCCATTTTACTCCTCCCAAGCATCAGTGTGTACATGGGTTAGTACATGATCATGAAGAATTGAAAGAGATAAAGAAAAAATAGTGTGCTGTGTTCTCTTTCTCTCCATCCGTTTTCTTTTTTAAAATGCAGTTTTGGCTGAATCTCTCGATAAGCATTCTTATCATAACGAGCGCACTGGTCTCAGCTCTGAATCCATAGCAAAAAAATTGGATTGCCGTTGGCAGTGCAATTACGACTCGAGCTATCAAGTATATGTATATATATCGTCAACAAAGAAATAATTGCAGCTCAAGAGTCCATAACGTATTATGCATGTAGATCCAATTCTGATGGCTCTGAAATATTAAAGAACTTGCCTTCGGAAGGATGCTCAAACCTATAGTCCTAGATCGCACAGAGCATCTCTGGCTTGAGCAGGAAGACCCTGAACCCTAACCTGTGGATTCTGACGTACCCCCTATCACAACACCACAAACCATGCCAGGTGAGATGAGTTCCCTCGACCACGAACCCTAGCAAGAAAAGTTGAAACTAGAGGCATCGGCGGCACACACTTCTTGATGACGTCGACGGAAGGGTTGGCGGTTGTGCCGTCGATAGCGTTCTCCACCTCCTCATCATAGTCCACGAGATCATCCTCATACACCTCGTTGTCCTTGCATTAGACGTAGAGTTTAAATAGTAG
Source organism: Elymus sibiricus (assembly GCA_039707655.1). Lineage (NCBI taxonomy): Eukaryota > Viridiplantae > Streptophyta > Magnoliopsida > Poales > Poaceae > Elymus > Elymus sibiricus. The sequence continues at coordinate 442,252,015 of CM077675.1, read as the reverse complement.
CAGAAGCAATAGTTTATTCTAGCATTTCATTCCTGATCTTGCATATATTCATATTCAATCATCAAGAAGCGTTTACAGGCAATAAACAAAAGAACAAGCTATGAGGCACTATACTAGAAATAACAGGCAATGATCATGAGGTGGGCTTCTTACTGCAAGATGTTGGTGAAGAGATGACGTGACATAGCTGTCGTAGACGTCGCCAAGGAAGCCCTAGCCAAGTTCGTTTCACTCTCCTGCTGCTCCTGGTGTATACTCTGTATATTTTATCTATCAAGCCTCTATAGATTTCATAAATAAATAAATAAATAAATAAGAAACTACAGGCACCGTCTGCTGCTTCCTCACAGCAAAATCGAAACGACTTTGCTCATTATTGAACACTGCAAATCCAGAGTGGATCGTACTACCATCATATACACTACAAATCACATGCTTTACACTAAATCATGTAGAAATCTTGACGAGATTGCCAAGCGAGTACTAGACCACTAGTACGACAACAGCAAAGGGACCGTGATGAAATAACTGACAGTTGCACGGACTATCATACTTGAATTCCAACATGGGGTCAGAGTGGGGCGGGGAAGTCGATGGTACCTTGGGAGATGAGGCGCCCGACGGCGACGTCGGTGTCCATGGTGTTGTAGCCAAGCGTGGTGTAGATCTCGGCCTCAGTGTGGTCGGACAGGACCCCTTGAGGCCATGCACGTGCTTTCGCCAGGCCGGCAAAATCTCCGCCATGTCCCCCGCAGCCGCCGTGTCGCGGGTCTGCTGTTGTGGGGGCATCCCCGTCCCCTCCTCCACCTCACCGGCGGCCGCCCCTCATGGTGCTAGTCCCTCCGCCGCCGCCTCCCTCCGGATCTGATGGCTACCTGCTATGCCCGAGAGGAAATGATAGGAGACAGAGAGAACCATCCAAGGTCGCCGGAGTCGCACCGGCGTCTCAGGCGATGTCTGCTGGAAACCCTAGGCTCGGGGGAGGGGTCGCAGGCGAGTGGTAGGGGCTAGGAGCGATGTATATGGCTGCAGGGGATCATGTAGCGGTGGAGGCGGGGTCGCAGCAGTGCTGCACGCCGGCCATAGCGGTTGGGGCTCACCGAAATTGGACTGCGTTCATGGCGGCGGCTCGGAGTCGGGAAGAAGCAAGGGTTAGTGATACGTCTCCAACGTATCTATAATTTTTGATTGTTCCATGCTATTATATTATCTGTTTTGGATGTTTTATATGCATTAATATGCTATTTTATATTATTTTTGGGACTACCTATTAATCTAGAGCCTAGTGCCAGTTTCTGTTTTTTCCTTGTTTTTGAGTATTGCAGATAAGGAATATTAAACGGAGTCCAAACGGAATAAAATCTTCGGAATAATTTTTCTTGGACCAGAAGACAACTACCAAGCTTGGAGACCAAAGCAGAGGAGCTGCCGTGTGGCCACAAGCCACAGGGGCGCGCCCTAGGGGGGGGCGCCCCCCTGGCTTGTGGGCCCACGGCAACTCCCCCAACCCTAATCTTCGGCCTATAAATTCCCAAATATTCCCTGTATACCAGAGAGAGCGACGAAAATACTTTTCCGCCGCCAGGAGCTTCGGTTCCCGTGAGATCCAATCTTGGAGCCTTTTCCGGTAATCTGCCGGAGGGGGATTCAATCATGGAGGGCATCTACATCAACTCCATTGCCCCTCCGATGATGTGTGAGTAGTTCACCACAGACCTTCGGGTCCATATCTAGTAGCTAGATGGCTTCTTCTCTCTCTTTGCTCTTCAATACCATGTTCTTCATGATCTTCATGGAGATCTATCCGATGTAATACTCTTTTGCGGTGTGTTTGTCGAGATCCGATGAATTGTGGGTTTATGTTCAGATTATCTATGAATATTATTTGAGTCTTTCTGAATTCTTATATGCATGATTTCATATCTTTGCAAGTCTCTTCGAGTTATTGGTTTGGTTTGGCCAACTAGAATGGTAATTCTTGCAATGAGAGAAGTGCTTAGTTTTGGGTTCAATCTTGCGGTGTCCTCACCCAGTGACATAGTAGGGGTAGCGAGGCACGTATTGCATTGTTGCCATCGAGGATAAAAAGATGGGGTTTTCATCATATTGCTTGAGTTTATCTTTCTACATCATGTCATCTTACCTAATGCGTTACTCTGTTCTTCATGAACTTAATACTCTAGATGCAGGTAGGAGTCGGTCGATGTGTGGAGTAATAGTAGTAGATGCAGAATCGTTTCGGTCTACTTGACACGGACGTGATGCCTCTATGCATAATCATTGCCTTGGATATCTTCATAATTATTCGCTTTTCTATCAATTGCTTGACCGTAATTTGTTTACCCACCGTAATACTTGCCATCATGAGAGAAGCCTCTAGTGAAACCTATGGCCCCCGGGTCTATTTTCCATCTTATACTTTCAGATCTAAAACCAAAAACACCAAAAATATCTTGCTGCAATCTTTTTACTTTTGTTTTACTTTCCGTTCAAGCAATCTATTCTATCTATCTCTATTAGATCTCATCCTTGCAAGTAACCGTGAAGGGATTGACAACCCCTTTATAGCGTTGGGTGCAAGTGTTTGATTCTTTGTGTAGGTACACCTATTGGGGACTTGCTTGTATCTCCTACTGGATTGATACCTTGGTTCTCAACAACTGAGGGAAATACTTATCTACTTTGCTGCATCATCCGTTCCTCTTCACGGAAACCAACGCATGCTCAAGAAGTAGTAAGAAGGATTTCTGGCGCCGTTGCCGGGAAAATACAAAGCAAGTCAAGACAAGAACTTTTCCGTCAACTTGTCAATTTCTGACGTGGTTGCCGGAGAGATCTACACCAAGCCATCCAAGTACCCATCACAAACTCATCTCTTGCATTTACTTTATTTGCCATTTGCCTCTCGTTTTCCTCTCCCCCACTTCTAAAACGATTTTCTAAAAAGATTTGCTCTTTTTCTCTCTCTTTTTCGCTGGATCTCTTACTTGTTGCTATGTCTAGCGTTTCTACTTCCCCCTTGTCACCAGATTTTGAAATCCTTTACTTCAAGCAAAAACAAGGGGAAAATTTGAAAGATGCCTGGTATAGGCTGATGGAATCTTATCGTAACTCCAATCTGAAAGGAGATGCCAAAGTTTTGCTTAGAAATTTTTACATTGGATTGGCTTTGCATCATAGAGAGCTTTTAGATTTCGCCTCAAAAGGAAATTTTATTGAGTTAGATACAAACGCTGCTTATGAAGTTCTGGAGGGGATTTTTGGGGTTCCTCCACCCAACAAAGGGTTTGCTTTCTCACAAGAAGGAGTTCACATTCTCGACAAATTGAGTGACTTTCATAAGCACTTGGTCGAGTTACAACAATATCACGAACCCCTCAAACATATTAATGGAAACCTCAATCGTTTGAATACTTTGATTACTCTTTGCAATAAGCGTTTGGATATTTTGGATATCAAGATGGATCCTTCCCCCACGAATCCGGGGAAAAGGAAAGAACCCCCCGGATTTGAGAAGGCCCTCACAAAAGTTGCCAATACCAAAGATGACAAGACCTAGATCTATTGCGTTTTGCCTAGCTAGGGGCGTTAAACAATAGCGCTTGTTGGGAGGCAACCCAATTTTATTTTTGCTTTCTGTTTTTTGTTTCTGTTTTGGTGTGTTTTCCACATTATTACTTCTGTAATAATTGTGTTTTCTTATTTAAATTAGTGTTTGAGCCAAGTAAGACCTTTGGGATGGTCTACGGTGTTTGTTGATTTGATTTTGCTGAAAAACAGAAACTTTTGCTCTCAGTCCAGGAATTTTCTAAATTCACTGGAACGTGCTTTTGATCTGAAATTTTTACACAAGATTGATATACAAATTTCCCTGATTTTCCTAATTTTTTAGAATTTTTGGAGTTACAGAAGTATTCGAAGTCTATAGATTGCTACAGACTATTCTGTTTTTGACAGATTTTGTTTTCTATGTGTTGTTTGCTTATTTTGATGAATCTATGGGTTGTATCGGGGGGTATGAACCATGGAGAAGTTAGAATACAGTAGATATTACACCAATATAAGTAAATAATGAGTTCACAACAGTACCTAAAGTGGTGATTTATTTTTCTTATACTAACGGATCTCATGAGTTTTCTGTTGAGTTTTGTGTTGTGAAGTTTTCAAGTTTTGGGTAAGGATTTGATGGACTATGGAATAAAGAGTGGCAAGAGCCTAAGATTGGGGATGCCCAAGGCACCCCAAGCCATATTCAAGGATACCAAAAAGCCTAAGCTTGGGGATGCCCCGGAAGGCATCCCCTCTTTCGTCTTCAATCCATCGGTAAATTTACTTGAGGCTATATTTTTATTCACCACATGATATGTGTTTTGCTTGGAGCGTCTTGTATGATATGAGTCTTTGCTTTTTAGTTTGCCACAATCATCCTTGCTGCATATCTTTTTGAGAGAGACATGCTGATTCGTGAACTTATTAGAATACTCTATGTGCTTCACTTATATCTTTTGAGCTAGGCAATATTGCTCTAGTGCTTCACTTATATCTTTTTAGAGCACGGTGGTGTTATATTTTATAGAAATTATTGAACTCTCGTACCTCACTTATATTATTTTGAGAGTTTCTTAAAACAGCATGGTAATTTGTTTAGGTTATGATTTTAGTCCTAATATAATGGGCATCCAAGAGGGATATAATAAAAACTTTCATATTAAGTGCATTGGATACTATGAGAAGTTTGATTCCTTGCATATAGTTTTGAGATAATGGAGATGGTAATATGAGAGTCATGCTAGTGAGTAGTTGTGAATTGGAAGAGATACTTGTGTTGAAGCTTGTGATTCCCGTAGCATGCACGTATGGTGAACCGCTATGTAACGAAGTCGGAGCATGATTTGTTTAATGATTGTCAACCTTTGTGTGAGGGTCGGGAGCGCGCGATGGTTAACTCCTACCAACCTCTCCCCTAGGAGCATGCGTCTAATGCTTTGTTTGATAACTAATAGACTTTTGCAATAAGTATGTGAGTTCTTTATGACTAATGTTGAGTCCATGGATTATACGCACTCTCACCCTTCCACCTTTGCTAGCCTCTCTAGTACCGCGCAACTTTCGCCGGTACATCAAACCCACCTTCCTCAAAACAGCCACCATATATTTTCCTCAAAACAGCCACCATACCTACCTATTATGGCATTTCCATAGCCATTCCGAGATATATTGCCATGCAACTTCCACCGTTCCGCTTTTCATGACATGCACCACCACTTTCATATTGCATATAGAGTCATATTTTGTCATAGGAATCGAGTTGTAATTTTTCTTTTGAGTTGTAAGTAAATAAAAGTGTGATGATTTTCATTATTAGAGCATTGTCCCGTGTGAGAAAAGGATGATGGAAGCCATGACTCCCTCACAAGTTGGGATGAGTATCCGGACTTTACAAAAAATAAAAGAGGCCAGCGAAGCCCAAAAAAAAAGAGGCCAAAGATGCCCACCAAAATAAAAAAATAAAAAAAAGAGAAAAAAAGAGAAAAAAAATGAGAGAAAGAGAGAAGGGACAATTGCTACTATATTTTTCCACACTTGTGCTTCAAAGTAGCACCATGATCTTCATGATAGAGAGTCTCCTATTTTGTCACTTTCATATAACTAGTGGATTTTCATCTTGCACGACCACTTAGTTTCCTTTTTGAGCTTTCATACACTTATAGCTCTAAGTGCATTTGTTGCATGGCAATCCCTACTCACTCACATTGATATCTATTGATGGGCATCTCCATAGCCCGTTGATACGCCTAGTTGATGTGAAACTATCTTCTCCCTTTCCCTTGCAACCTCCACCATATTCTATTCCACCTATAGTGCTATATCCATGGCTCGCGCTCATGTATTGCGTGAGAGTTGAAAAGGTTTGAGAACACCAAAAGTGTGAAACAATTGCTTGACTTGTTCATCGGGGTTGTGCATGATTTAGATACTTTGTGTGTGGAAGATGGAGCATAGCCAGACGATATGATTTTGTAGGGATAACTTTCTAAGGCCATGTTATTTCGAAAGGACACGATTGCCTTGTTGGTGTGCTCGAAGTATTACTGTTTTTATGTCAATATTAGACTATTGTTTTGAATCTTACGGATCTGAATATTCATGCCATAATAAAGAATATTACATGGATAAATATGTTAGGTAGCATTCCACATCAAAAATTCTGTTTTTATCATTTACCTACTCGAGGACGAGCAGGAATTAAGCTTGGGGATGCTTGATACGTCGCCAACGTATCTATAATTTTTGATTGTTCCATGCTATTATATTATCTGTTTTGGATGTTTTATATGCATTAATATGCTATTTTATATTATTTTTGGGACTAACCTATTAATCTAGAGCCTAGTGCCAGTTTCTGTTTTTTCCTTGTTTTTGAGTATTGCAGATAAGGAATATTAAACGGAGTCCAAACGGAATAAAATCTTCGGAATAATTTTTCTTGGACCAGAAGACAACTACCAAGCTTGGAGACCAAGGCAGAGGAGCTGCCGTGTGGCCACAAGCCACAGGGGCGCGCCCTAGGGAGGGGGCCGCGCCCCCCTGGCTTGTGGGCCCACGGCAACTCCCCCAACCCTAATCTTCGGCCTATAAATTCCCAAATATTCCCTGTATACCAGAGAGAGCGACGAAAATACTTTTCCGCCGCCAGGAGCCTCGGTTCCCGTGAGATCCAATCTTGGAGCCTTTTCCGGTAATTTGCCGGAGGGGGATTCGATCACGGAGGGCATCTACATCAACTCCATTGCCCCTCCGATGATGCGTGAGTAGTTCACCACAGACCTTCGGGTCCATAGCTCTTCATGATCTTCATGGAGATCTATCCGATGTAATACTCTTTTGCGGTGTGTTTGTCGAGATCCGATGAATTGTGGGTTTATGTTCAGATTATCTATGAATATTATTTGAGTCTTTCTGAATTCTTATATGCATGATTTCATATCTTTGCAAGTCTCTTCGAGTTATTGGTTTGGTTTGGCCAACTAGATTGGTAATTCTTGCAATGGGAGAAGTGCTTAGTTTTGGGTTCAATCTTGCGGTGTCCTCACCCAGTGACATAGTAGGGGTAGCGAGGCACGTATTGCATTGTTGCCATCGAGGATAAAAAGATGGGGCTTTCATCATATTGCTTGAGTTTATCTTTCTACATCATGTCATCTTACCTAATGCGTTACTCTGTTCTTCATGAACTTCATACTCTAGATGCAGGCAGGAGTCGGTCGATGTGTGGAGTAATAGTAGTAGATGCAGAATCGTTTCGGTCTACTTGACACGGACGTGATGCCAATATGCATAATCATTGCCTTGGATATCTTCATAATTATTCGCTTTTCTATCAATTGCTCGACAGTAATTTGTTCACCCATCGTAATACTTGCCATCATGAGAGAAGCCTCTAGTGAAACCTATGGCCCCCGGGTCTATTTTCCATCTTATACTTTCAGATCTAAAACCAAAAACACCAAAAATATCTTGCTGCAATCTTTTTACTTTTGTTTTACTTTCCGTTCAAGCAATCTATTCTATCTATCTCTATTAGATCTCATCCTTGCAAGTAACCGTGAAGGGATTGACAACCCCTTTATAGCGTTGGGTGCAAGTGTTTGATTCTTTGTGTAGGTACACCTATTGGGGACTTGCTTGTATCTCCTACTGGATTGATACCTTAGTTCTCAACAACTGAGGGAAATACTTATCTACTTTGCTGCATCATCCGTTCCTCTTCACGGAAACCAACGCATGCTCGAGAAGTAGCAGTTAGCGAGTGAGAGGTTTGCATGGGAGGTTAATGAGTCGCGGCATGGGTCCCTCTCTGTTTCTCTTTTTCTTTTTCTTTTTTTCTATTTCCTTGCAATGTTTGGGCAGGCTGACATGGCACGCTGCTATGACCCGAAAACAAAATTTTGGCCATCTCGCGCCAGTGGCGGGCAGAACAAATTTGTAGTGGCGGGCGCAAGTTAGGGCACGCCACTGTAATTTAAGTCCCAGTGACGGGTCCAAAGCAAAGCCCGCCACTGCTACTTTCGAACAGATTTGTCGTGGGACCAAAAATAACAGGGGCGGGTACGTCTAACTGCCTGCCACTGGTAACTCAACTAGCAGTGGCGGGTGCTAGTTTGTGCCCATCACTGGTAACATTTGTCCCATGACAAATCTGGACAACTGCTACTAGTGATGGACGCAAGCTGACATCCGCCACTGGTAAGCAAATAGTAGTGGCGGGCGGGTTTTGGATCCCCCAACTGCTAATAGCAGTGGCGGGTGCTAGACTGCGCCCGCAACTTATTTGAGGTCACCTATAAGCCTTTTCCCAGTAGTGTACCGAGAATTGCTTTATCGGGCCCCTTTCCGCGCACTATTCTGTTGGTCTACTCGGCTGTTGGTTATCGTCAAATCAACCTCTTCTCTTCATTTCTGGCGGGCTTATTCCGTTCCGATTGGTTTGTGTACGTATAGGATGCACATAGGATTGTATGTATGGAACATAGAAATTGTTCAGATCACTAGAGGATACCCCGCACGATTGCTATGAGAATTGGTTGATGAAAATTTGGGCCGATACTAAAATACTAAAATACTAAAATATTTTATTATGCATAGTTATAACAATATTTATTGAAAAAGTAGAATACTTTGAATGGGAAACATTTTCCCACCTATGGTTGAATGTTGTGGTTGGTCTTTTCCCATGCATGATTACATGTGGAAGTTGGCTTTATCCCGTACATAGCTGTATGGTTAGCTGGCATACTTGCACATCGAGATATATAAGTTATTGAGGATGGCTCTCTTAGGTGTGTACGATTAGTTGCACGGAGTGCATGCATATTGAGATCTACAAGGTAAGACAAGATGTTCCCGCAAAAAAAGGTAAGACAATATGCCTGAACTACGCGAGATACTCCGATATTGAAACAAATCATTTCTACTACCAAATAACTCTATACACTAGTCATGAAGTTTCCCCGCGATAACCATCATTATTACTTTCGGGTGCTTATTGGTGATATAAGAACAAATCCAGTTTTTGTAGCTTGAAAAACAAGTGGGACAACGCCTTTGTGTATCCCGGTATCCCGGCACCTCCCATGCTTAACAGAAATGATTACCTAGGCAAGGAATGAGTCCATACATGTGTTTGAAGTACTAAACCTAATGGTACTAGGATGTCGAGTCGATCCAGCTACAAATGCAACTAAGGGAGGTTCTTTTAGCATCTGTACCTTCTATCTTTGTTGCTAATTTCCTGATTTCAGGGAGTCATTAATTTAACGCTGGGCCTTGGCCTCCTTTCTAAAAAAAGAGAGAGAGGATATGTGAGTCACATAAGTAATGTGGGCCAATAGGAAGGCGTAGAAATAAAGAAGAGGCAGTTGAAACACAAAATATTAAGAGAGTAGAAATACAGAATAAATAGGGTAATCAAAGGGAAGTGCAAGCCAACTAAATTTATTGCATTCAAAAACAAAGGAGTAAAGGTATGAAACGATATGTACATGATATGCTGTTAGCATTCATTCCTAAACTACTTACTAGAATTTTTATTGCAGCAACGAAAGAAACATGATGGTGTAGAGCCTCAAGTAAGAGCTAGGAGATGAGAAGGATGGACACGATGAAGGAGCCAATATGAAGTTACAAGAGTGCAACTCGATCACGACTTACACGCAGCTCTTGACAGCTACCCGTTATGATGAAGATCTGTTATAGCATGTACAAGCTTGTTATCTACTATTTTGGGCAGGGCTCAATATAGTATTTTGGATTTTGGAGCTAAATATAGTCTTTTGTGGTCGACGTGTAAGTAAAAGTTTCAATGTTAAGTGCTTCAAAAATTAGTTTGTTCAGACCTACAAAAGATTTTGTATTGTGTTTAACTTTCTGTTGTTGTTTTCCTCAACCTGTTAACTGAATATCCATGCATTAGAAGTGCACATGTGGTAGTATTGAAGTGTTGAGACCTACTCCCTCCATAAAAAAAATATAAGAGCGTTGAAATCATTAAAGAAATATAAGATCGTTTAAATCACGAGTAGTGATTTAAACGCTCTTATATTTCTTGACGGATGGAGTACATAAGTATGGCTCAGGTTTATCTTTTTTGCTTGATGTTTGCTACACTGAACTGAAGTGTTGTTGTTTGCTAAACTCAATTATATTGTAGTAGTGTTGTTTAGAGCATTGTAATACTGCTGTTTTGATGAACTAAACTGTGTTGTGTTAACTGAACTGATGTTCTGCTCTGTTCTCTGCCGAAAGAAATTGGACTCTGAATCATTGCTGGGCCTGTGGCTACCAGCGGCAAAGACGCCGGCTTTATTGAGAGGTCGGAGGGGGCCGTCAGAGGGAATCGGAGGGGCCGTCGGACGGGCGAGTGAGCCGTCCGATGGGGGACGGAGGGAGTAGCCGAAGGTGGTGGAGAGGGCAGTCAAGGCTGTTTTCTCCGTCGCACGCCGCAGGAGATCACTCTCGAGGTGCAGTCGGCGTGGCTCCCCATCCCGCAGCGGCAGCGGCGGGACCGAGAGCTCCGCCCGCAAAGTGCCTCTGTTTCCCCTGGCTCTATTTCCTCGGTTTATCCTATCTACATGTCGAGTCGCTTGGCTGTGAACTGCTGTTGCCGTAGAATCGATTTGGACGGTGGATGGCAGGGCGCAAGGCGCGCGGTGACTTTACCAAAACAAGAGGAGCAGTACAAAGCTTTTACTTTTGTTCAAAAAAACTAAGAGGCAGAAGGAGGTGGTGTTCAGGTAAACGATGCACATGCACGTACCAGCAGTCCAGCACTCCATTGACTCTCGGCAGCAGTAAACGAAAGAAACATCTACAGTTAATCGGTTCTGCAACCAAAAAACTATATCCATAATACGGTTTAAAAAACTCTATACATAATTGCAAGGTTTGGTCTTTATAATCACCATTATTGTGTTGAAGGGAATCAGCACTGTAAGGGACAGGATAGGGGAAACACTTGAACTAGCTCTATATCATCCCAGATCCGAGTCCAGTAGCTCGATTACATAGATTGCGATTACACGGATGGGGAATTGAGGTAACTAGGAACGAAGGAAGCCACCGCCGCATGAAGCCTGATCCACTGGATGCCCTTGCGCTTCGGGTTCGCGTCCTTAAGTAGCTGACGCGGCTGGCCCGGTGGCGTGCACCCACCCGGGGCCTTGATAGCGGGTGTTTGCTTGTGGAGCTCGACGCGGACGAGCTCGGTGGTCGACGCGTGTACTGGAAGGTGGCCCCGGTATGTCAAGGACGCTGACAACCACCTTCTTGTACAGGCTTACTCAGAGCACTATAGGAACTACTCTTTCTGTAAACTAATATAAGTACATTTTAGATCACTAAGTCGTGATCTCATATATTAGTTTATAGATGAAGTACCTTTTATCGGAACATGATCTTACAAAACAGGAACTAGTTTAGGTGCTAGAGCTTGAAGAAAAGGAGGAAACAACGGCCTTGTGTGTCCCCGTATCACCCATGCCGAACAAAAATGATTACCTAGCCTAGGTGATAAAACCATACAACTGAAGAAAATAGTAACCTATACAAATTACATCTGGGTGTGCGACGTGAACACATGTTGTTTGTTTGTGGTTGGAAGAGGAGGCAGGAGCAGTGGAATCTCAATGGTATTTCAGGTGCATATGCCTTGGCAGGAGTATCTTGCAAAGTTATATGTGTTCAATGCTGGCTTGCGGTGAAGTAGCTGAATATTTATTTTCTCTTATAGATGGAAGGAGAGAAAAATGACTACTGGAGTAGATAAAGAGGCGCAAATGAATTGAAAGCCGACAATTGAATGGGTAGAAAATAAGTAATAAAAGTAGCCTGTGGAAGAGAGAGCACATTTAATATGTTGAGTTTTGCATTCTTGTATCAACCAACACAGTACACTTGCGAAGAAATGTTTCACAAATCACATTTGTTTTGCGAAGGAACAAAACACAGCTTTTTCTAGATGCCTATAAGAAAACTACACTGAGATGCATATAATCCATGTTACTTGAGGTTAATAAGGTGTGAGGACTGAGGAGTGATGTACGGAAGATACTTAGATACTGAATAACATTGATTCTGCGACCTATCAATTCTCTGTACCCTGACATGAAGTTTTCACTTGAGAACCCTACGAGTGGTACCTATGAGGCTAGCTCGCAACTCTGAAGGTGCATCTTAGGGCTTCAGAGTTCAGAGCAACTCTAGGGTAGTCGCCAAAAAGGCTCAAACTCCATAATGACCTTCAATATGAGGTCTCAGGTGAGAAAAACTGGGTCTAGCGGATTAAGAAAACCAGACTCAGCATAAAAATTCATGGAGCACACTCCAAAAACTAGGTTGTAGCCTGGGGGTGCTTGTTTTTGGAGCACACTCCAAACCCAACCGACCACGCGGGAGTGTAGTTTCACCTAGCTTATAATGCTAGCTTGTAGTGAAGTAGCGATGCTACTTTCAGTGATAGATGGAAGGTGAGACAAATGAGCACTAGGAGTAGATTACGAGGAGTAAATTTCTTTTCCATGTCTGATGGTCTTGCACATTGCTTCCTCTGCTGCTGCATTGCTTCCTCTGCTGCTCGTATGCCTGAAGGCTGCGCTGCACATTGTTACATTGCTGCACGGGAGCAGTGAAATCTAAAAAAAGGAGTTAAAATACAAAATTCTGATTTTTTTTGTATATTCTACAAATAACATTTGATGTGCTCGTGACGAAAAAAACAAAACTGATACTCTGAAAAAGCTCATTTTTGAAACATTTTGGGGTCTCTGTTTTGTTATTTTACCCAAAGCATCACAAATGTGATCTCTTCACAGAAATTTATACATAGGCAAAACACTCAAGAATGTCTGTCTACAATTTTTTGGAATTTTGGAATTATGTTTGCTATTTTTTGGATTTGACTGTTCACCATGGTGTAGTCACACCTGGAAGCAGAATAAAACTTTCGCTGGCATGATCCATTATATTAAGAATAAATGTATGTGTCCTACTATGCTATTCTTCATGGTGTAATCACATCTGTGTAGAATGCTCCTTGGTGAAGTTGTGCATATGCATATTCTTCACTGAAGTAGATTTTTTTTATGTGGAACTATTTAATCTCTTGCTTGTATTTTTTTTTTTTTTTTGAAACCATCTGGGAGGGAAAGGCTCGCCACCTGAATATATCGCATGGAAAAAATAACCACAATGTTTAGGTAAGGCGAGAGGAGAAAAACCATGCCACATGTCGGTGTCGATTTTTTTGATCCGCCTGCTTGACACGGTAGGACCAGAGAGTGAGGTCGGAGATTATGGCGCGGATTACATCATTTTGCGTGTGATGCACATCCCTAAAAGTCGTCGCCTTGGGAGTATCCCAGATTTTCCAAAAGACTAGCAGAAGAACAAAGGGCCAGACCGGACGAGGCAGACCCCGGTGGCATGGCGAGTTCCACAACTCAGCTAACGGCGAGAAACATGGTTGTAGTCCAAAAGCAGCTCAAATGGAGGTGGTTGTGGGGAAAAGGAAGAACGGATGAGCACGGTCTTCACGAGCTGCATTACATCGGGGGCATGACGATGACTCGATGATGGTCTTGCGGTGTAAATTTTCCCGTGTGTTTAATCTGTACGGGTAGAACAGCCCCCATACACACGGACCCTGCTAGAGACATTTAATCTTGCTTGTAGATATGAGATGCTCTCTATTTACTTGCACGGTTTGCTTGAAGCCTTGGGAATTGTTTGCCAGACAGTTGGAGCTTTTGGCTAGAGAGATTATGGCACTAACTAATGGGATTTCTATTCCTGTGCCCCTGGTTCCTTAGTTGTACTCATCCATTCCTACTTTTTTAACGTTTGCTCACTTTTTCCCACTCTCTTGTTCGAAACCCTCATAAATGGTCACAGCGGAGGATGTCGTCGGGTCAATGGTTTGACCGTTAAGTGCTGACGAGTGGGGCCTTGGTTTCGTTGGACTGTTGGCCCGATGCGCGCCGCCACGATACACAAGCCTGCTATGCATGCCACGTGATCCAACCTACATACGCCGATGCGGGCCGCCACGATGCGCCAACTTTACAAGTGTCCATCCATTTTTACAGGCGCCCGCCACGTCGGGCCGACGGCGTGGCCCCACGTGGACTCGCCGGGAAACCCGACGGTCCGACGGGCGCCTTGACCATCGGTGCGGTATGAACACCGCGTAGCACCGCTTCGGATCGCCGTCCGAGGCCATAGTCGGCTATTTAAGCGGCCAGCGACCCCCAGCCCTATCACATTCTCCTTCTCCCTCCAACCCACCGCCGCCCGAGCCCATCCGCCTCCTCTCGCACTTCCCTCACCGTCAGGATGGTCCGACGCCTCAACACCACCTACGCGCAGCTCACTCCGAAGCGGCGCCTGCAAATCGAGGCGGAGATACAGGCTCGCCGCGCCGCCCGCATCGCTGCGGGTCTTCCTCTGGATTTGCCAGAGACGGAGGAGGAGGAGGAGGAGCAGCCGGCGGCCATGGAGGAGGAGCAGCAGCAGGAGGAGTTCGCCGGCGCCCAGTCGGAGGACATGGCGGAGCAGCAGGCCATCCTGGATTCCATCCGGGATGAGGCCGAGGTGGAGGCAAACCGCTGGCTCATCCGCCAGAGGAAGGCGGAGGCCGACGAGCTGGAGGCGGAGGAGGCGGCAGCGGAGCAGCCACATGCGCCGGAGGGCACGAAGATCGTCGACGCCTCCGACGGAGAGTAAATAGGTTCTTTGTAGTACGTAGGTGCATGCTTTTCTATGGATTCACCCTTTTTAATATGAGATGTACGGTTTGTGGAATGATGCTTTTGAATATAATATGAGCCGTATTTTACTTGTTGGAGCCCATTTTTTACTTGTTGGTGGCCATACTGCATGAAACAAAACGATGCCACAAACAACATCGTTTGGTTGGCCAATCCACATGATCCGAATTGTATCCCATCCCATGTGGATTATCATCAATAAAGCTTAGCGCTTCCCTCAAAAATAAAAATGAAATAAAACGATGCAATCAAATCAATAAAGAAAAAGAAAAAAAGGGTGCAATCAAATCAATAAAGAAAAAAAACGATGCACTCAAATCAATAAAAAAACAGAACCAGCGTGTGCACTGTTTTATAGGCCTCATCTATCTTTGTGGGCTTTCGACAGTCAAGGGCTTGCGAAGGCCCAACCAAGACTTGGTTTTGTTTTGGGCAGACGAGTGGACGAGCAGAACCAACCTCTCGCGGATCGTCCAACGATCCAACGATGTGGAGCCGTCCATGTGACCCAACGGCACGCAGCCTGCACGCACTGCCCTCGGAATTCCTTCTAGAAGCCCATGTTTGAGGGCAGTCGCTTGCGCTAGGGTATGATCAAACGGCTGTAGTTCGTCGCTAGCGTTTGAAAAGGTGTTGCGGTATTTTGAGCCGGTCAGCGGGGTTATCTTAGGTTTTACCAACTTTCAAATGACCTTAACTAATTCAAAAAAAAATCAAAAAAATAGTAAATCTTCGCGGTTCGTCGTTTTATAATACGTAGTTACCATAAAAAAATATAACCTTGGTTTAGGGGCATTTTCATGAAAACTCCTTCACACAAATGAGCCATCACGTACGAGATTGTATAGAGTTCGAGAAGAGAGTGATAGTGGGTTTAAGTTTACGAATTTTTTTTAAAAAAGAAAACCACCAAAGCTTCATTTTAGTGTGAATAAGAAGGATCTGAACTTATTTTTTATTATTGGAATTTTAAAAAAAAATTATAATGATTTACATTAGAAATGGTATGTTTGCCCTAACTTCGGAGCTCATCACCATGCCATATTTCTCATATCAAAGCTTTGTTTATGTGTAATAGTTCACATAGGCTAACATGATCATCTAACATGTGTAATAATTCAAAGGGTTAGTTCAAATTCAAATTAGAATCAACTAACATGTGTAATCACCAAAGCTTTGTTTATGTCCTAATTCTTGGAATGTATTTTTGTTTTATTTGCTCAAATGATAAAGGATTAGCCCAAATTCACATGATATTTTTGTACACATGATATTTTTGTTCATATGATAAAGAGTTACCCCAAATTCAAATTCTGCCTTAATTAAATATCACATCACATCACGTTCACGTTCACACATCATATCACCATGCACTAACTTTAATTATACATTAATGCCTTTCTCGCAAAAAAAATTATACATTAATGCCAGCCACAGAGGCCGGCGATACTTCACAAGTCTGCCAGCCATTTACTAAAAACATTAAAAACTAAAATGAAAACGAGGGTCGGCGCCGTCGGGGCCGGTGAGGTCGACGAGGGTCGGCGCCGGGCCAGCCCAGGGGAACGCCGTCTCCCTGGCGGTGGCGACGACGTCTGCCGATGGCTGCACCGCCGGTGCCTGGGCTTCGGCACGACGCTCCTCCTCCTCTGCCTCGGCGTCCTTCTCCAGCTCCCCTAGCCGCCGACCCTCGCGACGCTCCGCCCGCAGGTGCGTCTGTCGCCAGTGCTCTAGGTAGATCTGCTCCTGCTTCGGCGTCGCCATCATCTAGATGGGCGGCGCGCTCACCCACTCGCGCACCACCCCCTCCCAGATGTACTCCTCGGGCTTGAGGGCGGTCGGCCCCGGCTGGAGCCTGGCGGAGGACGGCGGGGCCAGCGGCGGCACGACGTAGTCACTGGCAGCGGAGAGCGCAATGGCCTCCGCCATCCGCGCCTGGTAAGCCGCCTCCTCCTCCTCCTCCTTGCGCCGCTCTTCCTCCTCGCTTTCATGGAGGACAGCTGTCAGCGCCAGCGCCTCCTGGTATGCGGCCTCCGCCTCCTTGTCCTCATCGCGCATGATGAGGGGCGGCAGGGTGCCAGCCCGCACGTCGCGGACGCCACGCCGGCGCTGCTCCTCGTGCTCAAACGCAAACCAGCCTCCCAATTGGGAGAGTTTGCGGCGTAGGCCGGATTGAGCCGCTGCTCGGGCGTGAGCTGCTGCCGCCGGCGCCTCACCTCCTCCGCATGCGCCCGCCGATCGTGGCACCGCCGGCACTGGGATCCTCTCCGGATCCAAGTGCCAGTAGTGTGGCAGGATCACGTCGGGGTAGGGGAGAGGGATGATGTGCTCCCAGTGCCACCTCGCCTGGTGCACTGGGACGCTAATCCGCTGCCGAGGCGGATGGGAAGACGACAGTGGGGGTAGTGCGCGCCAAGGGACGGCGGGGGCCTTGCCCTTCTTCTTGCCGGAGCTCAAGCCGGCCCCTGAGAAGATGCCCATGGTGGCTACTGGCTAGGTTTTTGTCACCGGCGGGCTAGGGTTTGTAGATCCTACCGGGGGTGGAGGGGGCAGGCGTGGCTCTGGAAGGATGGAAGCTACCGTGGACTAGTCGGTTTCCATTTAAAGAAGGACGACGACCCGAACATGGGTGGCTGACGACCTGGGCCCGCCGCGCGTGCGCATTTACTTTTGGCTGTGGGGGTAGTTGGAAGGCCGCCACGCGTCCCCGAGGCGGACGAGGAGAAAGCGCGTGCATGTCCGTTCGGCGTCCGTGTGGCCGGAAATGGGGCGGGACAGACTCACTCGTCAGGTCCAACGGGCGACGCAGTCCAACGCGGCCCCACTCGTCAGAGTTAACGGTCAAACCATTGACCCGACGACATCCTCGGTTGTGACCTTTGGTGAGGGTTTCGGGCTAGGGAGTGGGGAAAAGTGAGCAAAAGTTAAGGACGTGGGGATTAATGAGCACAACTAAGGAACCAGGGGCACAGATGTAAAAAATCCCTAACTAATTCTTGCTTTACTATTTCCAAGTGTATTGGAGTGGTTTAAATTTCCTGAAGTTTATGATGGCCTTTGTTAGACAAATAAATTTTGTTTAGTAGGGTTCATGTTCCCACTATATGAGGAGATGAGGCAACTCCTCACTTCTATACGAGGGGAGAAATTTAGTTAACACTGCACTGGGCGATTTAATCAACTTTATTTGACCATGGGAGCTAACGATCATATCTGCACTTCGTATAGCAAAGGGTTTGTTCATATTAGTGCCACTACCATCTTGAGCTCTAATTTTGTCTGAGCACTAGGACTGAGCACATAGTGGTCAGATGTTTGCCCGAGATGGATGCCTGAAGCGGGGAATGCTAATCTGAGTTGATAAGCTAGACACTAATTCTGGAGAGTTGCCAGTCGGTCGAAGCTCTACGATAAAACAACCTCCCATGAAAGATCGGATACTACATTGTTAGGGTTTTTTGTTTTTTTAGTATTATTTTGTTATATACGTGTGGTCGTTTTGAATTAACTTTACGTGTATAAATGATTACAGGCTATTTTTGTCCCGCTATAGCGGCCATACTTAGGATAGCGGCACAAAGTCACATAGCCTCACTTTTAGTCCCCCCAAAAGCTATAGCTACCAATTTAAATTCTTGCACAGACTGCATGCAAACTAAGGTTCAGAAATGATTTTGAGCGGTAGGTGTGAGGAGTGAGTTACCGAAGATACTTAGATATCAATCGTAATCAGTTCTGCCACCAAAAAACTCTATCTATAATCGTGAAGTTTGATCTTGATAACCATCGTTATCGAGTTGATGGCCATCGTGACCCTCATGTACAAGCTTCTTCATAGTGTGGTAGGAACTACTTCTTACTGAAACTACAAGTGGAGCAGAAGGAAACACTCCTAGTGTCGGAGCTTGAAGAAAACGTGGAAACGACTCCCTCGTGTGTCCCAGTACCTCCCATGCTGAACAAAAATGATTAGCTAGCTAGGTGATAAAACCATGCAACTAAAGAAAAGGGTAACATATACAAATTACATCTGGTTGTGAGTGAACACATGTTGGATGTTTGTGGATGGAAGAGGAAACGGAGCAGTAAAATCTCAATGGTATTTCAGGTGCATATGCCTTGGCATGAATCTTGCAAAGCTATATATGCACAATGCTGGTTTGCTGCGAAGTAGAGTATTTATTTTCACCTATAGATGGAAGCAGAGAAAAATGAGTACTAGGAGTAGATAAAGAGGCTAAATGCATTGAATGCCGACTATATATAGATGGAGTAGAAAAAATTTAATAATTGAAGGCGGCTCCCGTCGGCACGTTGGAAGAACCAGCCCTCGAGTTACTGGACTGGTAGTGGGAGTATCCTCTGATGGTGAAAAGCTTGAGGTGCATGAAATTTCCTAACAGTATTCTAATAAAAGGATATCAAAAGCTGGTCCCTGAATTTCCTCCTTCACCGTACCATTCCTCCTGGATATCAAAAGCTTGAGGTGGTCTAGGGGCTGTTTGGTTTATGCCCCCAACTCACCCTACCAAAATATTGGTCACGCCAAATCCCTTACATGTTGTTTGCTTTGTTGCCAAATATTTGGCTGCCAACCCTGGGCAAATTTTTGGCCAACCCTGGGCGGTGGAATCCCACGCCAAATAATTGGCAAGCGAATATTGGCAGGGCAATTACAGGCAAGAACCAAACATACCCAGAATCCCACAAATGTGCCAACTGATAACAGTTTGATTCAAAGGTTGAAAATTTTGACCAACTATTTTTCTTTCTTCCAACTTTCCAAGCAGTCACTCAAAAGTAGTTAACTTTTTCAAGCATTAGTGGACTCGTAACTTTTTGAACACTTACATGTAGAATGCAAGTCAGTGGAAACATTAGTGTGCTCATAACTTTTTATAGATCAAACGGAGGATCGATGATAAATGGATTGCACAGTTTTGTAAATCTATTTATTCTGAACTCCTGATAAATTGTCAAGCTGCACTGTTGTACATCCTGATATATTCTTTAGCGTTAGATGTAAGAAGCAGTTGCTGCTATAAACTACGAGGCCAAAGAACTTGTAC
The DNA here is from genome assembly GCA_039707655.1 of Elymus sibiricus. Taxonomy (NCBI): domain Eukaryota; kingdom Viridiplantae; phylum Streptophyta; class Magnoliopsida; order Poales; family Poaceae; genus Elymus; species Elymus sibiricus. Next base: position 442,232,124 of record CM077675.1, on the reverse strand, counting down.
TGCTCTAAGCCAAACCATATGCCCAGTCTATCTCACGTGCCAATCATGCCATCGGCTAGCTATATGGTAGAAACTGGAGGAGGTGCGAACTAACAGGGAGAACCTTTTTTCCTTGAACAAACTACAAACTGGCCACGACGCAATTGAGATCCCCAGTTTCCTTCCAACGAAGGAGACCCTATTCATCAAGGTTAAGTGCACTTTACTCCGTTGAATTATCACGTAGTACATCACACTGATGAACCAAAACTACACAGAAAATCTAGAAATCCTAGTTGCCGTGCTATAAAAAAAGCTACACAGTCTCGCAGTTACCAGGGAGTTTGACCGTTGGACTCTTGTGTCGCAGATCTGACACCTCCTTCAATACTTCAAACTTAAGCCTCTTGTCATTGGCAGCATCAATGGAAACTGAGGAGCCTTCACCAATCTGTCCGCTGACCAGCATCTCGGAGAGATCAGTCATCACATTCTTCAGTAACCACCTCTTTACAGGCCTTGCACCATACATCTGCGGGACAAATTAAGCAGGGATGGTTACCAAATATAAACATCGTTACCATAAACATGAGCCTAATGATGCTTCAGGTTTGAAAGGAAGCTATGCTTACTGGGTTGTAAGATTCTGACAAAACCACGTCCAGTGCAGCATCGCTCGCAGATAGAGAGATGCCCCTGCTAGCTACGCTGGCGACAATGCTCTTCATCTGGATTTTCACAATCTCCTTCAAATTCTCGCGCGAAAGCGGCTCAAATATAACAATCTCGCTCATTCTGTTGCGAAGCTCAGGTTTGAAGTGTTTCTGGACCTGCAAGAACAAATGTACACGACATTCAGCTTGTGCCTACTGGAGACTTCACAACTACAGTCTCTTGTATACACAAACCTGATGCATCACAAGGTCCCGTGCAGCTTCCATTGTGATTTTTCCAGCCATTCCTGCTGTTAGGTGCTCCGCTCCTAGATTTGAGGTCATAATGATGATGGTGTTCTTGAAATCTACGGTCCGGCCTTTCCCATCTGTCAACACACCATCATCCAGAAGTTGAATAAAAAGGTTCAACACCGATGGATCTGCCTTCTCCACCTCATCAAAAAGGATAACACTGTATGGACGTCTCCTGATTTTCTCCGTCAATTGTCCACCGTCTTCATGGCCTTCATAGCTTTAAGAAGGAACAAATAAAGCAATTCTGATCAGCCAAATTGAAGTATGATATGAGAAAGTAATGCATGTTCAAAAAGATATACAAATTAAACCTTGGAGGTGCTCCGATGAGACGCAGCACGGATCTCCTGTCAACATATTCGGACATGTCAAAGCGAACTAACATCTTCTTGCTGTCAAATAGCTGCACAGCAAGAGCTTTTGCAAGCTCTGTCTTTCCAACACCAGTGGAGCCTAAGAAGAGAAAAGAGCCTATGGGTTGTCCAGGCTGATCAAAGCCGGCTCTGGAACGTAACACTGCTTGTGCAACCAGATTTACAGCTTCATCCTGGCCAACAACTCGCTCGCGCAGTCTGCTCGCTAGGTGGATTAGTCTATCCTTCTCCTCTTGATCAAGCGCAGCAACAGGAATTCCAGTCCATTGGCTCACAACCTTCAAATAATAATGTTAAAATTTGCATGACAAGCATATCTCGTCGATCAAAACAGTCATCAGGAAGAGAATGCCTACTTGCGCGACATGATTAGGGCAAACAATTGCCTCCTTCACTGCATTTTTAGAGCTAATCTGCACAGTGTTCACATTCTCTTCTTGGTCGCCAACTGGCATCATTTTTTTGGCTGCCGTGGCACAAGCTTCATCAATTAGGTCAATTGCCTTATCAGGAAATTGACGACCTACAGTATAGACATCAATTAACTCCAACATATATGCATTCTTGCCAATCATGGGAGCAACTCGGCAGAAAGAAAGCACCTGCTCCATTAATTGATGCATCTGACACTATCATGAATTTGTTCAATACCGTATACATGATTTATACATTAGTTAAACCAAATGAAACTGAATGTATGGGTTGCAACATGGGTGCTCCACATCAATCTCATGCAATAATTCTGCCCTTCAATTGCACAGCAGAACAATTGAGCAGATAGTTTAATTAGCATGTGAGCTAGTGGACTTTAACAAGAATGGACATCTCACCATAACCAAGCAAAGATCATATATAACCCTCTTTCTTCCCTTCATGTTTCATTAGACTTCCTATAATAAACTAGATGAGTTCATGCATCTAATAATCACCTCTGGAAACAAAAGGAATAAAATTAATTCCTCACCGGTGATGTAGCGGCCAGCGAGCTGCACGGCAGCAACAAGAGCGGCATCTTGGATTTCTAAGCTGTGGTGCTGTTCATACTGCTGCTTTAGCGCCCGCAGCATGGCAATGGTGGCCTGCGCGCTAGGCTCCTCAACGTGCACCTTCTGGAACCGCCGCTCGAGTGCGGCATCCTTCTCAATGTACTTACGGTAATCATCAAAAGTCGTCGCACCCACACAGCGGATACGACCACGGGCCAACGCCGGCTTCAGCATATTGGCAGCATCGTTACATCCCCCCTTCCCTTCACCGGCACCAAGAAGCATGTGCATCTCGTCGATGAAGAGAACTATCTTGCCGCCTGAGTCCTCCGCCTGCTTTATCACACCTTTTATGCGTTCCTCGAACATGCCACGGAACACAGTCCCAGAAACCATCGCTGTGAGATCAACCTCCACGATGCGTGCCCCGGCGAGTGCTGCAGGGACCTTCCCGGCAGCGATGCGCTGTGCAAGGCCCTCAGCAATGGCCGTCTTGCCGACTCCTGCAGCACCGACCAGCGCGGCGCAGTTCTTGGTCTTGCGGCAGAGGATGGAGACTACACGGTCAATCTCACTGTCGCGGCCGACCACCGGGCTGGCTGCCTGCTTGCTGCCGGTCATGTCACGGGCGTAGCTGCGCAGGCACGAGTTGCGCTCGTAGTACCTCCAAGCTGCCCAGCACAAACCGAAGGCTGCTCCAATACAGAGAACCCTCTCCACCCCTTGATACAACCTAGACGCATGTGATAGGATCCGATCCAAGACAGCACTTGTCGGAGGTTCTCCATCAGACACCATAATCCAGGTCCCAAGCCGAGAATCGTAGATTGCAGTCGCCTCCATAGGGTGATGGTGATGGAAAGACCTAACCTGGGCAAGGAAAACACACTGCAATAATAATTGGACCTATGTATACTGCAGAAGTATCGGACTTCAATTCAAATTGTATTACAATGAAAGAGTGGTAACCAAATTTCTTGTTCTGTTTTGCTTTGGGCACCGTGTTGTGATCAAAACTTGTTTTTTTAGGGAGTGTTGAAAATTTATCTGCTGAGAGGAACATTGGAATTCCAAGATTAACTTACACAAATGTCCACTTGATTACTAATCAGCAAAACTGTAAGAGGAGGAACATTGGGATTTGAGGGGCGATTTGTTTTCTTTTTACCAGAGTCTTGGGCGAAGCTGCTCCACTCCTCCGCGCCGCCGCCTCCCGCTCCTCAACGCCGACCTCTCCGCCCCTCGCTTCTCCTCGTCAGGTTCACTCCCTCCGGCGCCTCTACACCCCTCGCTTATCCGCCGCTTGCCGGGAACGAGCTGTCGTCGCCTCGACCTGGTCCGGTGAGGTCAGGGCCCCTACCTCCGGCGGCGGCAGCTTGAGCTCGACTAGTCCTAGCCTGACCACCCACACCTGGGCCCGAGGCTTTCTACCGCGGTCGGCGTCCAGCCCACAAACCCGATGGCGTTTTGTACCAAGAGGCAGACCTAGTGAGCGAGCCTGCGCCTTCCAGAGGCAGACCAGAATGGGCTGAACCAGCAGGGGCCACAGCCCTCCAGAGCTTTTTTTTCCTCCATTTTTTTCACATTAGTTCTTCTGTTTGTTTGCTTTATTTTTTTCCTTTTACTTATATTTCGAATATTTTAGATATATATTATAAAAATCAATTTACATACAAAATTGACCAATGTTTAATAATGTATTTCAAAATTTCAAATGTGCAGAAAAAATATTCTGATGTATAATAAATTGTACAGTGTGTATGAAAAAAGTAGACATCAAAACATATATAAAAAGTATTAATCCTGTATTTATTAAATGATAACTTATATATAAAAATTATACTGACGTATACAAAAATGTACAATTGTTTATACAGAAAAGGAAATAAAATAAGTTATTACAAAACAAATTAATAATTTATTTCAAAATGTTAAACTTGTATATAAAATTAATGAGCATCATGTACAATTTGTATAAAAAAAGTAGACACCAAAAAAATATGTACTAAAAAAGTAATCATGTGATTGAAAATTCTTAAATGTGTGTAAAAAAATGTTGTTGTTGTATATAAAAAATGTAGAATGTGTATTTAAAAACCTAGACATAAAAAATATGTTTCCAAAATATGCTAATCATGTATTTGAAAAATATGTTCAATGTGTATAAAAAATGTTTCATGTATTTGAAAAAAGGTTAACCGCATACAAAAATATACGAACGTTCAATAAAAAAAGAGAAAGAAAAAACCGATGGAAATGAAAAAGAGAAACAAAGAAAAACAAAGAAAAGAAGAAAAACTATAAATAAAAACAAATCCAAAGAAACCAATAAATATAGAATGGAAAACATTGCAAATCAAGAAAGAAACAATGAAAAATGAAAAACATGAAGAAAAAAAGAAAAGAAATCCAAAAAATAAGTGAAAACCGGGAAAGAAAAAATAGAAGAGAAATAATAATGAAAAAACACTAAAAACCATGTAAAACAAGAAAACCGATGAAAAGTTACGAAAAACAAAAAAACAAAAGAAAACCAGTGAAGAAACAGAGAAACCGAATAGAAAAAAGGAAGCGAAAAAAAAACCCCAAAAGAAACGAGCGAGCGAACATGAGCCTCAATCTGGAGGCGCTTTTTTGGCAGAAAAAGGAAGACCAATTGACTCTTTAGAAAAACATGAGTTAAAAATTCACAAATTTGAGAAATTTTCATTTATTTGAAAAACAAACGTCATGGATTTTTAAAAAGTTCAAACATTTGAAATTTGCTCAATATTTATAAAAATAAATCACAAAATTAATTCATCAATTTCAAAAAGGTTGTGAGGTCACCGGTGCGTGGGCAAATTATATTCATGTTTTGGAGGGCATGGCACCTGAGAAATTATTTGATCTTTGGTAAGGGAAAAGAAACTATCTCTGCCTCTGTGATTTTTATTCAAAACCGTTAGAAGTCCTTCCCGTCCAGTCATTCCATGGTGAAGATGGAGATTAGCAAGAAAGGTAAGGAGACGACGAATGGTTTAACTTTTACTAATGATGTGCATGAGAATTTTGTGGTGGTGGCATCCTGCTGCTACGGAGTTCATTAAGATTAATGTTGACGCAAGTTATGTGGAGGCCATGAGTGCTGCCAGTGTGGGTGTGGTGGCCAGGAACCATGTTGGAAAGGTTATCATTTCGTCGTGAGATTATATTGAGGTATGCAATAGCGTGGATGAAGCGAAACTGAGAGCAACCCTAGCGGGATTGTACATCGGTATTGGTCTCCACAAGCCCATCATTTTAGAAACTGGTTGTTATTGTGTGGTCTCTTCTCTTGAAAATGATCTTCGAGACAGGTCTCCCCTAGTTGATTTAAAGATGAAAGCGTTGAGTATTTCTAAGATAAAAGCGTTGATTATTTCCAAGATGATGATAAATTGCAAGATATACTCAAAATACCAGCGCACGAGATTGCAAAGTTCAATTTTGAGAATAGGTCCGATTGATGTGCATCTTAATAGTGTTCTGCCCAGGGTGACTAAAGTTGTGATGGATGATTTATGAATGTTTTAAATTAATTAATATACGGGAGGGGGTTTTAGAAAAAAAGGATTGTGAATTTTTAAAAAAAGGGACAAAAGGAAAGGGAAAAAAGGAAACAAGAAAAAACTAGACAAAAACCAAGAGAACGAACATAAAAACAAAAAAAAAACAGAAGAAAACCAAAAAGAAAAAAGAACAGAAACGAACTGGCTTCCCAAAATTGGGAACATTGTCTACCATATAGGCCGACACATTTGTTGTGCTAGTGTTGGATATGTTGTGTGCCCCGTACCAAACCCATTTCTAATGGATGAATCTTAACACATATTCTAATGGATGTAGCATCCATTGATCTATAGTTATTTCTCAATAGCAAACCCATTTCTTTTAAGAACGACCCTTTGTATTCGTGAGGGTTTGCAAAAGTTATATCAGTGGTATATAGTTGGTCAGGTTTGTAAGCATATATTTTGTTAATTTTTTATCCCGTTGCAATGCACGGACATTTTTCCTTGTACACGAATACAAGTACAAAAATAGATCATCTCACATAAAACATGGACTAAATTAATGAAGAGATGAGTTTTTTCAGGAATTAAGAGATGTGGTTCATACTAGTCTTAACTTTATTGGCCAACTACGATGCGCACATGAACCAACCAGTGGTTGGATGGATATGAAGATAGTGGTATCCCCAGCCCACTAGAGTTCAAGTCCTAAACTTGACATTGATGCTCACATATTATTTATTTATTTCAAGCCTTCCGACTATGTGCGCTAGGTGGGAGGAGACGTTCCCGTTGATTACAAAGACGTCTGGGGCGACTTCGTCAATCTCAAGATAATGTGCCAACCCAGTCTTTCGAAGGTGCTCATAGGGATTGGGTGTGTGTGTGTGCGTAATAGGGGTGAGCGTGTGTATGTATGAGCGATTGCATCTGTACTGTGTGGGAAAAATTGCGATGGACGCATGCACGTATGGATGTCATGGAGATTACATATAATTAACAACTTCTGTGTTACTGTGTATATGACATTTCATATGTACTATATACTTAAGGGGAAAGAACTACTATTACCTTATTATAGCTTGTAACCCAAAACTAATCAATCGATCGATGAAGGTAAGAATGAGGAACCAAACAATATATCTGTTCGTTCCTCTCGGCTCCTTCCACTACACAACGCCACACACTATGTTATACTACTTCATCAGTTATGAGAAAATAAATTACTACCGTTCTCATAGAAATATACTACTAAATCATATTATTGTCTAGAAGTTCAATGCCATAAAGCCATCCTTGCATATTGTGGAAGAGTGCAACTTCTACGCAATATGTGCTTAAGTTTTTATAATCATTTGATTTGATTTTTTTCTTCATTTCCTTACCTTTTTAAGGTAATATCAATACCCTTGATTTATTCTACCTTAGAATAACATTTTTTTTCTTTTCTCTTTTTAGTTTATGATTACGTTTACCAAAAAAAGGTTTATTGCGGCATAGTACACCTGTTTATAAGCGAGTGACATCATAATGTATAGAGTATCTTGCAACTTGTATGTGGTTTATTTCTATCCCTCTCTACGTTCTTGAACGTTAAAGCTAACTAGCAGATACCACGCGCGTTGCTGCGGGAATTGGTTGATGAATATTTGGGTTTATAACATAAGAACCAAAATTTAAAATACATATGACTTACTATATTTGATTATTTGTAGTTGCAACAATTTTTGTTGAATATATGTAGAATAATTAAGTAGGAAATATTTTTATATGTGTGGTTAAATGTTATGGGGGTCTTTTCCATGGATGATTGCATGTTGAGGTGGACCTTATCCCATTCATAATTTTACGGTGAGCTGACACACTTGTATGTTGACATTGATAATTTAGTGGGGATGACTCTCTTAGATACTAAATCATATCATTATTAAGAAGTTACAATGCCATAAAGTCATTCTTGCATATTGTGGAAGAGTGCAACTTCCACGCAATATGTGTGTCAGTTTTTATCACCATTTGATTTGATTTTTTCCTTCAGTTTCTTTCTTTCTTAAGGTAATACCAATGCCCTTGATTTATTCTACCTTAGAATAACCTTCTTTTGTTTTTCTTCTCCGGTTTATGATTACATGCATCGGAAAAAAGTTGATTGAGGGCATCGTACACCTGTTTATAAGCGAGTCACATCATAATTTTATAGAGTATCTTGCAAGTGGTATGCGGTTTATTTCTATCCCTCTCTACGTTCTTGGACGTTAAAGTTGAATGGAGGATACCCCGTGCGGTTCTGCGGGAATTGGTTGATGAAAATTTAGGTTGATAACATAAGAACCTAATTTAAAATACATATGACTTATTATATTTGATTATGTATAGTTCCAACAATATTTATTGAATATAATTAGAATAATTAAATAGAAAATATTTTTCCATGCATGGTTGAATGTGGTGGGGGTCTTTTTCATGCATGATTGCATGTTGAGGTGGACCTTATCTCATTCATGATTGTATGGTGAGGTGACACACTTGTATATAGGATTTATTCTGCAAGCATGTATTGGTACTACGTAATTACTCTTTATGCATGCAGACTGCAATTTCACTTGCATTATGACTGCATCGTAATTCTGTTGCTCATAGCCTTGTCCAGTTGGGCCATAATAACTCTCGTACTGCTGTTTGGTTGAGGTCTGTTCCTCAAGAGATTCATTCACTGTATCAGAACGATTGTAATAATCCCCATGGTTAAGAAATAAACTCTCTTTTTTGCAAAAGAAAAAAGTGAACTTCTATATGCGTTAACTAGCATTAGTGGACAAGAGAGACCATCGATGTACTTAATTATTAGCTTCTCTGGAGACGGTAAGTACGCACGTTCAAAAAGGTTATGCAAGCTTGGATGTGTAGATAGAGAAAAAACTAGTAGCACGGAATGAAAATGAAAATGAATTACACGAAAGAGAAAATTCAAGGAACTTACAAATAGACGAACACCATATAATTAAGAACATGTGTATACAACTATCCGTGTATATAGTTCAGGGGAAAGGACTCCTATGATCTTCTAACCCAAAACAAAACAATGGGTCCATGAAGGTAAGAATGTGGAACCAAACAACATAATATCTGTTGGTTCCTCTCGGCTCCTTCCACTGCTGAACACATTATATACCCTACGTACCCAACACACACAGCCTATATCAGCATGTGCATGCATGCATGCATGTACATATATATAGATGCTAGCCATGCATCTAGATTCTAGATATGTACGTACGTAGACCGAGAATCTCTAGAAGGCCTTGGCCTTATTGTAGTTGTGGTGGTAGCTGCAGAGGTCCTGCAGCTTGTTCCACGACTCCTCCCTCTGCATCTTGAGCTGCTTGTAGAAGTTGCCGATGAACGCGTCGGCCTTGGTGTAAAGGTCCTGCTTGCTCATGAGATCCCCGAAGGAGGCGTCCACCTTCCACCTTTTCTGCCCCTCCTCCGCCTGATTGTCTTGGAGCGTCGACGGCGCATCCACGATCTCGCCGGCGTCGTGGGGGTCCACGCTCCCGATGAAGAAGATGCTCGCCCTGGACGGGACTCTGCTGATCTTCTCCTTCAGTTTCTTGGCCACGCCCACCATGTTCTTGACAGCACCACGGTCTGCAAGCAGATTTACCTCCCTGAGTCGTCCTGGCAAGGGTGCCGCCATGATCGGCGGCGGCAGTGAAGTGACAAGGTGGTGATCAGTGTTGGTAGTTACAGCAGCAGTAACAGTAGGGTGGCTTGTTAGGTTGCTCCGGCTTGAGACGGAGATGATGCCGGCCTGGACACCAAGGCCGACGACGAGGGCGTTGAAGAGGAGGTAGAGATAAGGGGCCCTCAGAGAAGGAGGCACCAAGGGGACGAGGAGGAAGAGGAGGAGGAGCGCGGCTATCTTGGCCAGCTGGGGCAACCTGACATTCGTCTGTTCCATAGCAGCTATACTCCTAGCTGGAGAAGAAGCTAGAACGTACTACGTACTGTGGTATGGCAGCTAGCTAGGAGGGGAGAGGATCGGAGTAGTTTGGAAGTGGCCTCTCGCCCTGGCCGTGTATTTATACCCTACACGACCGTGGTGGTGGGTAGCTAGCCCGTAGACACGAAGGATCGCAAAAGATAAGCTCGAGGTGGTTTCTTGCGTAGGATCGAGAGCGAAATGCCAAGCTTTTTTGCTTTGTTGCATCAATGGCGACATGGACAGATGCCATGTGAGCGATGCACAAAAGATCGACATGGCACTGGAGGCAGGAATGGTCTTTACGATCGGGCCGGCGACGGTGATGCGTGCGTGTTGTGGAGTCACTTAGGGCATGGCCGGTGGGATATTCCAGCCGGCCGGCCGGCCGGCCGCTTTCTCGTGAATCCTGATAGATCGATCGAGGGTGGGATTTCATCCGTTGATGCCTTTTTACTGCGTTTGCATGTCGGCTAGCTAGCTCCCACCTTGTACGTCCTATCGGTATGTCGTGACATGAATGGTCCCGTGAGTAGCTTTTTTATCCTGCATTCACCTTTCTCTGCTGCCTTTTTATCGCTGACAATTACAACCATGCGCGTGGGTGGTGATGAATCAGTGTGGGGAATGTAGATACGGCACTGTAACTAGCGAACGTGCCCGCGCATGAACCACCTAATTCACTCGTGCGAGCTCGGCCGTTAGATCTTGATCCAGAAGACATCAGAGGAGCCCTTGGACCTGCACCTAATTAAGGGACTCCTGGAGTTCCCACAGAAATATCTTGGACAAGGGGGCTGCCTCTTTCCTCCCTCGCAAGAAAAGGCTTTTCTCCTCCTTCCGTCGGCGCCGCCGTTGGTCTGCCTCATCTTCGATGGTCTTTTGGCCATGGAGGTGCGGAGGACCTCGGCCCCTCGCCGGCGGGAGGGAATCCGTTCCTGTTCTTGTTAGGTTCAGCGTCTTGGTTGGGGCTGTGTGGCGGCGGCGATGTCCTTCACCAGAAATAATGTCTCCCACGTTCTAACCCCATCCCGATGAAGCGTCTACCTTCGTCGGAGGACGTGTGGAGGTGTGTCTCCGTCGGATCTCGCGGGATTCAGTCTGTGCTGGTCTTTGGTGGATCTGTTTGGATCCGGTCTTCGTTCGTATTCGGTAGCGTGTTTACATTTTCGATCCTTCCAATCTATGACTTTCTTTATCGGCGATGGTTGTTGCTCTGGTGCACTGGTCTTATTGGACCTTAGCATGACGACTTTTCGACTGTCTAGCACAAGGTTTGTCGGCTCCGGCGAGGAAGGGGCAATGACGGCGTAGTTCGGCTCGCTTCAGTGCTTGTAGTCATCGCTAGGCGTTCCACGGACCCGATTGCAATTCTTATTATATCTCGTGTTCTTTTTACTGCCACGATTGAAAGTTTCTCGCAAAAAAAGGGACTCCTGGAGTTTTTTTTCAAGTTTCTTCCGAAGCACCTCTGATGTCCACAAGATGAAGATCTAACGGTCGAGCTCCTGCGGGAGCACCTGAGCTTAGGTGCTTCGGGAACACCAGATATTTTTGCCACTCAAACTCCCTTTCAACATGTATTGGGCAAGTAACCTCTAGCATGAGGGAATTGTAGATAGTACACCGTAAATATTGATTATATCATTGATTCTCAATCCAATAGCTGGAAAAAATGGTCATGTCACTGGCACTCTCAATCAGTGACTTTTTGCTCTATAAAGTTATTAAAACTCAATCTTCCTAAGCTTACGGCATGCTGAACATGGACTATATGCTACTTGTTTACCTTTTTATTTATCGGCAAATTAAGTTCGTCCTTATATTTATTTGCTTCAATATTGATGTTTAGATACTTGAATTAGCCAGCCTTGGAGTTTAACCTCCATGATGAATGTTTTGGAGTGTTTCCGAGGTGAGCCGTCAGTCGACATGTCGACAAGATGGGTATATGTGCTTGTAGTGTACGAAAACGAGTGGGGACACGTGTTACTGGCACCATCACAATGTGACATGTCATTGTTCTTTGTAGAACCGCTGGGTTTCGTATTATTAGCTTGTAAGATATCTCATGTGTTCTACTATTGTCTGTGCTCTAAATTTGGTTCGTGTTACTCCTATAAACCCCTTACCAAGACAACTTGACATCATTCTCGGGTTGACAAAAATATACTAAAATTGACGAAACAAAAGAGTAGTAAAGTTTTGTGCTAAGGGAAAGAGTAGGTGCATGACCTTCCACATTCTTTTAACACAAGTGGGGGCTCAAAAGTCTCGGATGCTTCATTGATAGTCAAACGATGGTTCAGAGTATCAGTCACAAAAACTGTACCTAAAACAAATAGGACAAATAATACAAACAGTCCTAGCATTTTATGTAGAGGACCCAAGAAAGTAGATACACTGCAACTGGGTCCAAACCTACCTCCTTATTATTATTATTTTGCGAAAAGGGTCAGATATAATATAAAGATTCACCGGAAGTACAAAGTATCTCAAACATAATAAAAATTACATCAAGGTCCATGGACCACCAAACGACCATTGCCGTCGCCAGAACGAGCCGCCGACGCACCACTCCAATACCGGAGCCGGTCTGACCTTGTCGATGATAGCCAGTAAGTCTTCATGCACGTGTCAATGATAGAGAGCCCTCCGTCTCTGATTTTGATTAAAGAATACTATCCAGTTTAGAACAAGCTTTTTAAACCCTAGTTAAGAAGTACTCGACATTAAACCAGCGATCATAAACGATTCTAGACAACCGACCTGATAGCACCTGAGTTGAATCAGGAGGCTATAAACAACCTCCTAACATATATAATTTCGTCAGGGACGAGACCACTTGGTCCAATGAAACATTCACAGCTACACGCAAATTAGTGTGATCACAAAAACATAATATTTGTACTGTTGGAAATATGCCCTAGAGGCAATAATAAAATGGTTATTATTATATTTCCTTGTTCATGATAATCGTTTATTATCCATGCTATAATTGTATTGATTGGAAACTCAAATACATGTGTGGGTTCATAGACAACAGTGTGTCCCTAGTATGCCTCTAATAGACTAGCTCGTTGATCAAAGATGGTCAAGGTTTCCTAGCCATAGACATGAGATGTCATTTGATACCGGGATCACATCATTAGGAGAATGATGTGATGAACAAGACCCAAACTATGAACGTAGCATATGATCGTGTCAGTTTATTACTATTGTTTCTACATGTCAAAGTATCTGTTCCTATGACCATGAGATCATGCAACTCACTGACACCGGAGGAGTACCTTGTGTGTATCAAACGTCGCAACGTAACTGGGTGACTATAAAGATGCTCTACAGGTATCTCCGAAGGTGTCTGTTGAGCTGGCATGGATCGAGACTGGGATTTGTTACTCCGTGTGACGGAGAGGTATCTCAGGGCCCAGTCGGTAATACAACATCACAATAAGCCTTGCAAGCAAAGTGACTAAAGAGTTAGCCACGGGATCTTATATTACGGAACGAATAAAGAGACTTGCCGGTAACGAGATTGAATTAGGTATAGAGATACCGACGATCGAATCTCGGGCAAGTAACATACCGAAGAACAAAGGGAACAGCATACGGGATTAACTGAATCCTTGACATAGAGGTTCAACCGATAAATATCTTCGTAGAATATGTAAGAACCAATATGGGCCCAGGTCCTGCTATTGGTTATTGACCGTAGAGGTGTCTCGGTCATGTCTACATAGTTCTCGAACCCGCAGGGTCTGCACACTTAACGTTCGGTGACGTTTCGGTAGTATTGAGATATATGTGTTGGTGACCGAAGGTTGTTCGGAGTCCCGGATGAGATCCCGGACGTCACGAGGAGCTCCGGCATGGTCCGTAGGTAAAGATTTATATATAGGAAAGTGGTATTTGGGTTCCGGAAAAGTTTCGGGTATTTCCGGTAATGTACCGGGAGTGACGAATGGGTTCCGGGGGTCCACCGGGTGGGGCCACCCACCCCGGGGGGGCCACATGGGCCCAAGAGGTGGCACACCAGCCCCTAATAGGCTGGGGAAACGATCCCATAAGGGCCCATATGCCCAAGAGGAAAAAAGGTGGAGATAGGAAGGAATAGGACTCCTTCCTAATATGAATCCACTTTCTAGTACGAAGTGGATTGGACTCCTCCTTGCCCTGGTTTGGCCGACCCCTAGGGGAAACCCTAGGGAGGCTTGCTCCCCCCTCTCCCTCCTATATATACTAGAGGAATAGAGCCCCAAAACCCACGGCCACGTGCTAGTTCTCTATTCTCTAGTTCCTCCACCAAATAGATTTCGGTAGTGCTTAGGCAAAGCCCTGCCGGGATAACTCCACCATCACCATCACCACGCCGTCGTGCTGCTGGAGATCTCATCTACCTCTCCGCCCCCTCTTGCTGGATCAAGAAGGCGGAGATCGTCATCGAGTTGTACATGTGCTGAACGCGGAAGTGCCGTCCGTTCGGCGCTAGATCGGGACGGATCGTGATTGGATCACGGGACGGCTTGCGATTTGGATCGCGAAGACGTTCGACTACATCAACCACGTTTCTTAACGCTTCCCGCTTAGCGATCTACAAGGGTATGTAGATCCACTCTCCCTCTCGTAGATGCTCATCACCATGGATAGATCTTGCGTGTGCGTAGGAAATTTTTTGTTTCCCATGCAACGTTCCCCAACAGTGGCATCATGAGCTAGTTCTATGCGTAGATGAGATCACGAGTAGAACACAAAGGAGTTTGTGGGCGTTGATGCTCAGATTGCTTCCTCCCTTGGTCTTTTCTTGATTCAGCGGTATTGTGGGATGAAGCGGCCCGGACCAACATTACTCATACGCTTACGAGAGACCGGTTCCATCAACTGACATGTGACTTTGTTGCATAAAGATGGATGGCGGGTGTCTGTCTCTCCCACTTTAGTTGGATCTGATTCGACAAAGGCGGTCCTTGAGAAGGTTGAATAGCAATTTGTGTATCACCGTTGTGGTTTTGCGTAGGTAAGAATCGTTCTTGCTAGATACCCATAGCAGCCACGTAAAACATGCAACAACAAATTAGAGGACGTCTAACTTGTTTTTGCAGGGTATGATGTGATATGATATGGCCAGAAACATGATGAGATATATGTGATGTATGAGATGATCTTGTTTTGTATAGATTATCACGACTTGCATGTCGATGAGTACGGCAACCGGCAAGAGCCATAGGGCTGTCTTTAATTATTTTCGCCGTTTTTGCTTTACTTTATCGCTTTGAGTTAGCAATAGTTGTAGAAGCAATAGTTGGCGCGACAACCTCATGGCGACACATTGATGGAGATCAAGATGATGGAGATCATGGTGTAATGCCAGTGACGATGGAGATCATGCCGGTGCTTTGGAGATGGAGATCAAAAGCACAAGATCATGGTCATGTCATGTCACTTATGATTTGCATGTGATGTTAATCCTTTTATGCATCTTATTTTGCTTAGGACGACGGTAGCATTATAAGGTGATCCCTCACTAAAATTTCAAAATAAAATTGTGTTCTCCCCGAGTGTGCACCGTTGGGAAAGTTCGTCGTTTCGAGACACCACGTGATGATCGGGTGTGATAGACTCTACGTTCACATACAACGGGTGCAAGCCAGTATTGCACATGCGGAACACTCGGGTTAAACTTGACGAGCCTAGCATTTACAGACATGGCCTCGGAACACAAGAGACCGAAAGGTCGAACATGAGTCATATAGTAGATATGATCAACATGGAGATGTTCACCATTGAAACCACCTCATCTCATGTGATGATCGGACTTGGGTTGGTGGATTTGGATCATGTCACACTTAGACAACCCGAGGGATGTTGATTTGAGTGGGAGTTCTTAAGTGATATGATTAATTAAACTCATTATCATGAACATAGTCAAAGTGATCAATAGCTCACGCTGTAGCTCCCATGTTTTTATACGTT
Organism: Elymus sibiricus; assembly: GCA_039707655.1. Classification (NCBI taxonomy): domain Eukaryota; kingdom Viridiplantae; phylum Streptophyta; class Magnoliopsida; order Poales; family Poaceae; genus Elymus; species Elymus sibiricus. Next base: position 442,216,329 of record CM077675.1, on the reverse strand, counting down.
CCTAGAGAAAATAGAATTGAAAGATGATGGTAGCAATAATGCGGACTGGGTCCGTGATCTGAGGATTTTCCTCACTGCTGCACAGAAGGCTTATGTCCTTAATGCACCGCTCGGTGCGTCACCCCCTCAAGCGTCGTTTGTAGATGTTGTGAACATCTGACAAGCATGTTCTTATGACTACTTGATAGTTCAGTGTGTCATGCATTACGGCTTAGAATTGAGGCTCCAAGACGTTTTGAACGTCACGGAGCATATAAGATGTTTCAAGAGCTGAAATTGAGATTTCAGGCTCACGCCCGTGTTGAGAGGTATGAGACCTCCAACAAGATTTTTTGCCTGCAAGATGAAGGAGAATAGCTCAATCGGTGAGCATGTGCTCAGATTGTCTGGGTGCTACAATCGCTTGAATCGAGTGGGAGTTGATCTTCCAGATAAGATAGTGGTTGATATAGTTCTCCAAGACACTGCCACAAAGCTGCTAGAGCTTCGTGATGAACTATGAAATGCCAGGGATGGAAATAATGATCCCCGAGCTATTCGCGATGTTTGACACCGCGAAGGTAGAAATGAAGAAGGAGCATCAAGTGTTGATGGTTAGTAAAACCACTAGTTTCGAGAAGGGCAAGGGCAAGGGCAAGGAGGGAAACTTCATGGATGGCAAGCCAGTTGCTGCTCCAGTAAAGAAACCCAAGGTTGAACCCAAACCCGAGACTGAGTGCTTCTATTATGAGGAGAACGGTCGCTGAAGCGAAACAACCCTAGATACTTAGTAGATAAGAAGGCTGGCAACGTCAACGGAAGTATATTTAATATACGTATTATTGATGTGTACCTTACTAGTACTCCTAGTAGCACCTGGGTATTAGATACCGGTTCAGTTGCTAATGTTAGTAACTCGAAATAAATGCTATGGAATAAACGGAGACTAGCTAAGGGCGAGGTGACGATGTGTGTAGGAAGTGTTTCCAAGGTTGATGTGATCACCATCGCACGCTCTCTCTACCTTCGGGATTAGTGATGAACCTAAATAAATGTTATTTGGTGTTTGCGTTGAGCATAAATGTGATTAGATCGTGTTTATTGCAATACGGTTATTCATTTAAGTTAGAGAATAATGGTTATTCTGTTTACATGAATAATACCTTCAATGGTCATGCACCCAATGTGAATGGTTCATTGAATCTCGATCGTAGTAATACACATGTTCATTGATGCCAAAAGATGCAAAGTTAATAATGATAGTACCACATACTTGTGGCACTGCCGCCAAGGTCATGTTGGTGTAAAGCGCATGAAGAAACTCCATGCTGATGGATCTTTTGACTCACTCGATTTCGAATCGGTTGAGACATGCGGACCATGCCTCTTGGGCAAGATGACTAAGACCCCGTTTTCCAATATGATGGAGAGGGCAAGTGACTTATTGGAAATGATACATGTTGATGTAGCGATCCAATGAGTGTTGAAGCGTGCGGTGGATATCGCTATTTTCTTACCTTCACTGATGATTTGAGTAGATATGGGGATATTTACTTAATGAAACACAAGTCTGAAACGTTTGAAAAGTTCAAACAAATTCAGAGTGAAGTTTGAGATCATTGTGACAAGAAGATAAAATGTCTACGATATGATCATGGAGGTAAATATCTGAGTTACGCGTTTGGTATACAACTCAAGACAATGTGGAAGTTGTTTCACAACTTACGCCACCTGGAACACCATAGTGTGATGGTGTGTCCGAACGTCGTAGTCGTGCTCCATTGGATATGGTGCGTACTATGATGTCTCTTATCGATTTGCCACTATCGTTTTGGGGTTATGCATTAGAGACAACTACATTCACTTTAAATAGGGCACCATCTAAGTCCGTTGAGATGACACCGTATGAATTTTGGTTTGGCAGAAACCTAAGCTGTCATTTCTCAGAGTTTGGGAATGCGACGCTTATGTCTGATAGCTCGATCCCAAAGCGGAAAAATGCATCTTCATAGGATACCCTAAGGAAACAGCTGGGTATACCTTCTCTCTCAGATCCAAGGGCAAAGTGTTTGTTGCTAAAAACGGGTCCTTTCTCAAGAAAGAGTTTCTCTCGAAAGAATTGAGTGGGAGGAAGGTAGAACTTGATGAGGTTATTGAACCGTCACTTCAGTTGGATGGTAGCACGACGCAGAAAGATGTTTCTGTGGCGCCTACACCGAATGAAGAGGAAGTTAATGATGATGATCATGACACTTCGGATCAAGTTACTACCGAACCTCGTAGGCCGACAAGAACTCGTACCGCCTCTGAGTGGTACGTCAATCCTGTCTTGGAGGTCATGTTGTTAGACAATAGTGAACCTACGAGCTATGAAGAAGCGATGGTGGGCCCGGATTCCAACAAATGGCTAGGAGCCATGAAATCCGAGAAAGGATCCATGTATGAAAACCAAGTATGGACTTTGGTAGAGTTGCCCGTTGAACGGCAGGCCATTGAGTACAAATGGACCTTTAAGAAGAAGACATACGCTGATGGTAAATGTCACCATTTATAAAGCTCGACTTGTCGCAAAGAAGTTTCCGACAAGTTCAAGGAGTTGACTACGATGAGACTTTCTCACCCGTAGCGATGCTAAAAGTCTGTTGGAATTATGTTAGTAGTTGCTGCATTTTTCGATTATGAAATCTGGCAGATGGATGTCGAAACATCGTTTCCTTAACGGTTTCCTTGAGGAAAGGTTGTATGTGATACAACCGGAAGGTTTTGTCGGTCCTAAGGATGCTAAAATGTATGCAAGCTCCAGCGATCCTTCTATGGACTGGAGCAAGCATCTCGGAGTTGGAATATACGCTTTGATGAGGTGATGAAAGTTTTTGGGTCTATACAAAGTTTATGAGAAACTTGTATTTACAATAAAGTGAGTGGGAGCACTATAGAATTTCTGATAAGTATATGTGGATGACATATTGTTGATCGGAAATGATGTAGAATTTCTAGAAAGCATAAAGGGTTGTTTGAAAGGAGTTTTTCAAAGGAAAAACCTGGAATGAAGCTACTTAAATATTAGGCATCAGGATCTATAGAGATAGATCAAGACGTCTGATAAGACTTTCAATGAGTACATACCTTGACAAGATTTTGAAAGAGTTCAAAATGGATCAGTCAAAGAAAGAGTTCTTGCCTGATTTGTAAGGTGTGGAGTTGAGTGATACTCAAAGCTCGACCACGGCAGAAGAAAGAGAAAGGACGAAGGTCGTCCCCTATGCCTTATCCATAGGCTCTGTATAGTATGCCATGCTGTGTACCGCACCTGGTGTGTGCCTTGCCATGAGTCTGTCAAGGGGTACAAGAGTGGTCCAGGAGTGGATCACTGGACAGCGGTCAAAATTATCCTTAGTAACTAGAGGACTAAGGAAATGTTTCTCAATTATGGAGTTGATAAAGAGTTCGTCGTAAAGGGTTACGTCGATGCAAGCTTTGACACCGATCCGGATGACTCTGAGTAGCAATCCGGATACGTATAGTGGAGCAGCCATTTGGAATAGCTCCAAGTGAAGCGTGGTAGCATCTGCAGTATGACATATAAATTTGCAAAGAACACACGGATCTGAATGTTGCAGACCGTTGACTAAAACCTCTCTCACATGCAAAACATGATCGAACCCCAGAACTCATTGGGTGTTAGATTCATAACAATGTAAATCACATAGCAATGTGAGCTAGATTATTGACTCTAGTGCAAGTGGGAGACTGTTGGAAATATGCCCTAGAGGCAATAATAAAATGGTTATTATTATATTTCCTTGTTCATGATAATCGTTTATTATCCATGCTATAATTGTATTGATTGGAAACTCAAATACATGTGTGGGTACATAGACAACACTGTGTCCCTAGTATGCCTCTAATAGACTAGCTCGTTAATCAAAGATGGTCAAGGTTTCCTAGCCATAGACATGAGATGTCATTTGATACCGGGATCACATCATTCGGAGAATGATGTGATGGACAAGACCAAAACTATGAACGTAGCATATGATCGTGTCAGTTTATTGCTATTGTTTCTGCATGTCAAAGTATCTGTTCCTATGACCATGAGATCATGCAACTCACTGACACCGGAGGAGTACCTTGTGTGTATCAAACGTCGCAACGTAACTGGGTGACTATAAAGATGCTCTACAGATATCTCCGAAGGTGTCTGTTGAGCTGGCATGGATCGAGACTGGGATTTGTTACTCCGTGTGACGGAGAGGCATCTCAGGGCCCACTCGGTAATACAACATCACAATAAGCCTTGCAAGCAAAGTGACTAAAGAGTTAGCCACGGGATCTTGTATTACGGAACGAGTAAAGAGACTTGCCGGTAACGAGATTGAACTAGGTATAGAGATACCGACGATCGAATCTCGGGCAAGTAACATACCGAAGAACAAAGGGAACATCATACGGGATTAACTGAATCCTTGACATAGAGGTTCAACCGATAAAGATCTTCGTAGAATATGTAGGAACCAATATGGGCATCCAGGTCCCGCTATTGGTTATTGACCGTAGAGGTGTCTCGGTCATGTCTACATTGTAGGAGACATGCCCTAGAGGCAATGATAAATGTTATTGATTATCTCCCTGTTCATAATTAGGTTTATGTTCCATGCTATAACTGCTATGCTTCTCGAGTCTGCAATAACCACGAGGCTCGGAGGAAGACTCATATGCACGTGTGGAATAATAAACGGTAAAATGTATTCCTAGTCTGGCCTCTAAGACTGGCTCAAGTATTGCATGATGATCATGTTTTCCTGATCATGGGCATGGCTATGCCGGCAATTTTGAGGGCGCAATGTTGGTAGAACACTTGTGTTGAATCGACCCGAATTGATGTTATGCTATGAGATACATTCATCACAAGTTAAATGGTTTATAACACAGAGATGGTTTACGTTTGCATGATTCCTTAGACCATGAGAGTATCGAGTTTCTTCATGCTTGCTTCATGAACTTTGGGGTTTGTTAAACGTCATCCGTAAATGGGTGGCTATTACGGCGGCTTACGGGTTCATGGAAAAGTATGTCAAGTAACTTGATAGCTCAAGATTGGGATTTGCTCCTCCGACGATGGAGAGATATCTCTGGGCCCTCTCGGTGTTACGGTATCCATCATCGTCTGGCCAGACACTTTGTGATTTGATCACGGGGATGCCGGAACACGGGAACGAGAAAAGAGAACAATACCGGTAACGAGGTAAATGGCATAGTGGACAAGTTGTTGATCCACGGGGATGCCAACATATCTCACCTCGGGTATTTGTAACATATCGCGAAGCAACAGGAATAGCACACGGCAACTGGAGGTTCACTCGAATATTCATTCGTGTGGGTATAGGGGTCAATATGGGTGTCCACGGCTCCGATGTTGATCATTGATCGGAAGGGGTTCCGGGTAATGTCTATGCTTCACCGAACCTATAGGGTCACACGCTTAAGGGTCATCTATCTGCTGAATACTAGACAGGGAGTCTGAGAGAAAATCACCGAAAAAGTTTCGGACAGCGGAAAAGTTCCGCAGAGAGAACACCGGAACAGTTTTGGTAAAACTGAAAAGTTGTTTCAGGGGATACCATTAAATCAAATTGGTTTCAGCACATGCCTGATAATTCTTGGAGGGTGCCAGAATCATTCTGGAAACTTCTGGGAATTTTCCGGAAGAAAAACCGGAAATGTTCTGGAGCTGCCGGAACCGCTTCGGATGCTTTTCGCAGATGAAAATCACTAATCCGGAATTGTTCCGGATCGCATTGAAAATTAATTTAGTGGGTACTGGAAATGTTCTAAGCCCACATAAATATTTTCAGTTCGACCGGACGCTGAAAAATGTCGTCGTGAATAGTGAAAGTGCTTTTTGGGATATTTTTGGAAAGTTGCCTTTTGGGATATTTCCAAAAAGCTTCTAGAAGGGCTTGGGGGCCAAGGAAGCCCCTCATGGGGGGGGGGGGCCCAAGGGGTGGCCGGCCAAGGGTGGAGCTCCTCCATGGAGCTCCACATGGCACCCTTTTTCCTTCTTGTGGTTTTTTATGTGTGACATAAAGTGGGGGTAGTTTGGTACTTTGTGTGACCATCCTACCCCTTGGCTTGCCTATAAATAGAGGAGGTGAGGGCTGCCATATGTTCATCCCTTGCTCTCATACACATGATATGCTTTGCTAGCTCTCTCTCTCCCTCCCACGAAAAGAGTTTTTTCGTAGAGCCGAAAGGCTGTCTGGGTTCCGGCAGGAACTAGTTCTGGACGGCGAAGCCCTGCCGGATAGATGACACCGTATGTGTGCAACTCTGTAGAGAGATCGTAGTTTCGGTCTTAGTTCGAGGGTCCTCCCGAAGGGCTGTCCGAGTGATTGTCCGAGTTCCGAGGGTCCTCCCGAAGGGCTGTCCGAGTGACTGTCCGAGTTTCGATGGTCCTCCCGAAGGGCTGTCCGTGACACCGTCCGGGGGACTGTCCGACCGCCTCCCGGAGGGCTGTCCGTGGGGCGGATGAGGGTATACATCCTCGTGGTTGGGAGGTTGTAAATCCTAGCTGCGGGGATCTGCACCGCCGATCGTCATCGACTCTACTTCCGCTGGGCTACAAGTCGGTAACGAAAAGATCAAACCTTGTATGCAGTCTCCATAGTGGTCCTGGGCTGGTGCGTAGGTCGGAAATTTTTGTTTTCTGCTGCGTTACCCAACAGTGGCATCAAGGGTCGTGCTATGCGTAGATGCAGGTTGCGATCTAGAATACATAGAGATGTATGGGTGTTGCACAATATAATTAGGTAGTAGATGAGTTCTATTACTGAAAATTATTTGTGCGGGTAGCAGATGAAATCTGTTACCCGATGTTCCTGTTGCTTCCCCTGAATTTGCGTAGTCCTGATCTTGACGGCATGGTGGAATCTCACAAAGTTCTGGCAATCCGCGATCCTTTCATGTTGCTCCTGAGTATGCTGATTGACAGATCAACGAAGTGCTAACAGTTCTTTGGGTTCCACCATAGTTGAGAAAGATGGATGTTTCGCAGACGAAAGGGCAATGCAGATGTGATCTGCACGGGGGTCACGCGTATGACGAAGTTTAGTATGGGGCTCGAGATTTTATTATCTCGTGTTTCATACACCCTGGAAAGTTAATCTAGCAACTTGAATTATCATACTTGATGATGGACGTTCGTAGCTTCGGTTTGTTTCGAAACCTTAGAAGCCACGTAAAACAAGTTTTTGCATGAACCAATTAGAGGCGTCTAACTTGGTTTTGCAGGATGGTTTGCATGTGCATATGATGTGGTATAGCGCACGAGATTGCAAAGTTCAGTTTTGAGAATAGGTCCGATTGATGTGCATCTTAATAGTGTTCTGCCCTGGGTGACTAAAGTTGTGATGGATGATTTATGAATGTTTTAAATTACTTAATATACGGGAGGGGGTTTTAGAAAAAAAGGATTGTGAATTTTTAAAAAAGGGACAAAAGGAAAGGGAAAAACGGAAACAAGAAAAAACTAGACAAAAACCGAGAGAACGAACATAAAAACAAAAAAAAAAACAGAAGAAAACCAAAAAGAAAAAAGAACAGAAACGAACTGGCTTCCCAAAATTGGGAACATTGTCTACCATATAGGCCGACACATTTGTTGTGCTAGTGTTGGATATGTTGTGTGCCCCGTACCAAACCCATTTCTAATGGATGAATCTTAACACATATTCTAATGGATGTAGCATCCATTGATCTATAGTTATTTCTCAATAGCAAACCCATTTCTTTTAAGAACGACCCTTTGTATTCGTGAGGGTTTGCAAAAGTTATATCAGTGGTATATAGTTGGTCAGGTTTGTAAGCATATATTTTGTTAATTTTTTATCCCGTTGCAATGCACGGACATTTTTCCTTGTACACGAATACAAGTACAAAAATAGATCATCTCACATAAAACATGGACTAAATTAATGAAGAGATGAGTTTTTTCAGGAATTAAGAGATGTGGTTCATACTAGTCTTAACTTTATTGGCCAACTACGATGCGCACATGAACCAACCAGTGGTTGGATAGATATGAAGATAGTGGTATCCCCAGCCCACTAGAGTTCAAGTCCTAAACTTGACATTGATGCTCACATATTATTTATTTATTTCAAGCCTTCCGACTATGTGCGCTAGGTGGGAGGAGACGTTCCCGTTGATTACAAAGACGTCTGGGGCGAGTTCATCAATCTCAAGATAATTTGCCAACCCAGTCTTTCGAAGGTGCTCATAGGGATTGGGTGTGTGTGCGTGCGTAATAGGGGTGAGCGTGTGTATGTATGAGCGATTGCATCTGTACTGTGTGGGAAAAATTGCGATGGACGCATGCACGTATGGATGTCATGGAGATTACATATAATTAACAACTTCTGTGTTACTGTGTATATGACATTTCATATGTACTATATACTTAAGGGGAAAGAACTACTATTACCTTATTATAGCTTGTAACCCAAAACTAATCAATCGATCGATGAAGGTAAGAATGAGGAACCAAACAACATATATCTGTTCGTTCCTCTCGGCTCCTTCCACTACACAACGCCACACACTATGTTATACTACTTCATCAGTTATGAGAAAATAAATTACTACCGTTCTCATAGAAATATACTACTAAATCATATTATTGTCTAGAAGTTCAATGCCATAAAGCCATCCTTGCATATTGTGGAAGAGTGCAACTTCTACGCAATATGTGCTTAAGTTTTTATAATCATTTGATTTGATTTTTTTCTTCATTTCCTTACCTTTTTAAGGTAATATCAATACCCTTGATTTATTCTACCTTAGAATAACATTTTTTTTCTTTTCTCTTTTTAGTTTATGATTACGTTTACCAAAAAAAGGTTTATTGCGGCATAGTACACCTGTTTATAAGCGAGTGACATCATAATGTATAGAGTATCTTGCAACTTGTATGTGGTTTATTTCTATCCCTCTCTACGTTCTTGAACGTTAAAGCTAACTAGCAGATACCACGCGCGTTGCTGCGGGAATTGGTTGATGAATATTTGGGTTTATAACATAAGAACCAAAATTTAAAATACATATGACTTACTATATTTGATTATTTGTAGTTGCAACAATTTTTGTTGAATATATGTAGAATAATTAAGTAGGAAATATTTTTATATGTGTGGTTAAATGTTATGGGGGTCTTTTCCATGGATGATTGCATGTTGAGGTGGACCTTATCCCATTCATAATTTTACGGTGAGCTGACACACTTGTATGTTGACATTGATAATTTAGTGGGGATGACTCTCTTAGATACTAAATCATATCATTATTAAGAAGTTACAATGCCATAAAGTCATTCTTGCATATTGTGGAAGAGTGCAACTTCCACGCAATATGTGTGTCAGTTTTTATCACCATTTGATTTGATTTTTTCCTTCAGTTTCTTTCTTTCTTAAGGTAATACCAATGCCCTTGATTTATTCTACCTTAGAATAACCTTCTTTTGTTTTTCTTCTCCTGTTTATGATTACATGCATCGGAAAAAAGTTGATTGAGGGCATCGTACACCTGTTTATAAGCGAGTCACATCATAATTTTATAGAGTATCTTGCAAGTGGTATGCGGTTTATTTCTATCCCTCTCTACGTTCTTGGACGTTAAAGTTGAATGGAGGATACCCCGTGCGGTTCTGCGGGAATTGGTTGATGAAAATTTAGGTTGATAACATAAGAACCTAATTTAAAATACATATGACTTATTATATTTGATTATGTATAGTTCCAACAATATTTATTGAATATAATTAGAATAATTAAATAGAAAATATTTTTCCATGCATGGTTGAATGTGGTGGGGGTCTTTTTCATGCATGATTGCATGTTGAGGTGGACCTTATCTCATTCATGATTGTATGGTGAGGTGACACACTTGTATATAGGATTTATTCTGCAAGCATGTATTGGTACTACGTAATTACTCTTTATGCATGCAGACTGCAATTTCACTTGCATTATGACTGCATCGTAATTCTGTTGCTCATAGCCTTGTCCAGTTGGGCCATAATAACTCTCGTACTGCTGTTTGGTTGAGGTCTGTTCCTCAAGAGATTCATTCACTGTATCAGAACGATTGTAATAATCCCCATGGTTAAGAAATAAACTCTCTTTTTTGCAAAAGAAAAAAGTGAACTTCTATATGCGTTAACTAGCATTAGTGGACAAGAGAGACCATCGATGTACTTAATTATTAGCTTCTCTGGAGACGGTAAGTACGCACGTTCAAAAAGGTTATGCAAGCTTGGATGTGTAGATAGAGAAAAAACTAGTAGCACGGAATGAAAATGAAAATGAATTACACGAAAGAGAAAATTCAAGGAACTTACAAATAGACGAACACCATATAATTAAGAACATGTGTATACAACTATCCGTGTATATAGTTCAGGGGAAAGGACTCCTATGATCTTCTAACCCAAAACAAAACAATGGGTCCATGAAGGTAAGAATGTGGAACCAAACAACATAATATCTGTTGGTTCCTCTCGGCTCCTTCCACTGCTGAACACATTATATACCCTACGTACCCAACACACACAGCCTATATCAGCATGTGCATGCATGCATGCATGTACATATATATAGATGCTAGCCATGCATCTAGATTCTAGATATGTACGTACGTAGACCGAGAATCTCTAGAAGGCCTTGGCCTTATTGTAGTTGTGGTGGTAGCTGCAGAGGTCCTGCAGCTTGTTCCACGACTCCTCCCTCTGCATCTTGAGCTGCTTGTAGAAGTTGCCGATGAACGCGTCGGCCTTGGTGTAAAGGTCCTGCTTGCTCATGAGATCCCCGAAGGAGGCGTCCACCTTCCACCTTTTCTGCCCCTCCTCCGCCTGATTGTCTTGGAGCGTCGACGGCGCATCCACGATCTCGCCGGCGTCGTGGGGGTCCACGCTCCCGATGAAGAAGATGCTCGCCCTGGACGGGACTCTGCTGATCTTCTCCTTCAGTTTCTTGGCCACGCCCACCATGTTCTTGACAGCACCACGGTCTGCAAGCAGATTTACCTCCCTGAGTCGTCCTGGCAAGGGTGCCGCCATGATCGGCGGCGGCAGTGAAGTGACAAGGTGGTGATCAGTGTTGGTAGTTACAGCAGCAGTAACAGTAGGGTGGCTTGTTAGGTTGCTCCGGCTTGAGACGGAGATGATGCCGGCCTGGACACCAAGGCCGACGACGAGGGCGTTGAAGAGGAGGTAGAGATAAGGGGCCCTCAGAGAAGGAGGCACCAAGGGGACGAGGAGGAAGAGGAGGAGGAGCGCGGCTATCTTGGCCAGCTGGGGCAACCTGACATTCGTCTGTTCCATAGCAGCTATACTCCTAGCTGGAGAAGAAGCTAGAACGTACTACGTACTGTGGTATGGCAGCTAGCTAGGAGGGGAGAGGATCGGAGTAGTTTGGAAGTGGCCTCTCGCCCTGGCCGTGTATTTATACCCTACACGACCGTGGTGGTGGGTAGCTAGCCCGTAGACACGAAGGATCGCAAAAGATAAGCTCGAGGTGGTTTCTTGCGTAGGATCGAGAGCGAAATGCCAAGCTTTTTTGCTTTGTTGCATCAATGGCGACATGGACAGATGCCATGTGAGCGATGCACAAAAGATCGACATGGCACTGGAGGCAGGAATGGTCTTTACGATCGGGCCGGCGACGGTGATGCGTGCGTGTTGTGGAGTCACTTAGGGCATGGCCGGTGGGATATTCCAGCCGGCCGGCCGGCCGGCCGCTTTCTCGTGAATCCTGATAGATCGATCGAGGGTGGGATTTCATCCGTTGATGCCTTTTTACTGCGTTTGCATGTCGGCTAGCTAGCTCCCACCTTGTACGTCCTATCGGTATGTCGTGACATGAATGGTCCCGTGAGTAGCTTTTTTATCCTGCATTCACCTTTCTCTGCTGCCTTTTTATCGCTGACAATTACAACCATGCGCGTGGGTGGTGATGAATCAGTGTGGGGAATGTAGATACGGCACTGTAACTAGCGAACGTGCCCGCGCATGAACCACCTAATTCACTCGTGCGAGCTCGGCCGTTAGATCTTGATCCAGAAGACATCAGAGGAGCCCTTGGACCTGCACCTAATTAAGGGACTCCTGGAGTTCCCACAGAAATATCTTGGACAAGGGGGCTGCCTCTTTCCTCCCTCGCAAGAAAAGGCTTTTCTCCTCCTTCCGTCGGCGCCGCCGTTGGTCTGCCTCATCTTCGATGGTCTTTTGGCCATGGAGGTGCGGAGGACCTCGGCCCCTCGCCGGCGGGAGGGAATCCGTTCCTGTTCTTGTTAGGTTCAGCGTCTTGGTTGGGGCTGTGTGGCGGCGGCGATGTCCTTCACCAGAAATAATGTCTCCCACGTTCTAACCCCATCCCGATGAAGCGTCTACCTTCGTCGGAGGACGTGTGGAGGTGTGTCTCCGTCGGATCTCGCGGGATTCAGTCTGTGCTGGTCTTTGGTGGATCTGTTTGGATCCGGTCTTCGTTCGTATTCGGTAGCGTGTTTACATTTTCGATCCTTCCAATCTATGACTTTCTTTATCGGCGATGGTTGTTGCTCTGGTGCGCTGGTCTTATTGGACCTTAGCATGACGACTTTTCGACTGTCTAGCACAAGGTTTGTCGGCTCCGGCGAGGAAGGGGCAATGACGGCGTAGTTCGGCTCGCTTCAGTGCTTGTAGTCATCGCTAGGCGTTCCACGGACCCGATTGCAATTCTTATTATATCTCGTGTTCTTTTTACTGCCACGATTGAAAGTTTCTCGCAAAAAAAGGGACTCCTGGAGTTTTTTTTCAAGTTTCTTCCGAAGCACCTCTGATGTCCACAAGATGAAGATCTAACGGTCGAGCTCCTGCGGGAGCACCTGAGCTTAGGTGCTTCGGGAACACCAGATATTTTTGCCACTCAAACTCCCTTTCAACATGTATTGGGCAAGTAACCTCTAGCATGAGGGAATTGTAGATAGTACACCGTAAATATTGATTATATCATTGATTCTCAATCCAATAGCTGGAAAAAATGGTCATGTCACTGGCACTCTCAATCAGTGACTTTTTGCTCTATAAAGTTATTAAAACTCAATCTTCCTAAGCTTACGGCATGCTGAACATGGACTATATGCTACTTGTTTACCTTTTTATTTATCGGCAAATTAAGTTCGTCCTTATATTTATTTGCTTCAATATTGATGTTTAGATACTTGAATTAGCCAGCCTTGGAGTTTAACCTCCATGATGAATGTTTTGGAGAGTTTCCGAGGTGAGCCGTCAGTCGACATGTCGACAAGATGGGTATATGTGCTTGTAGTGTACGAAAACGAGTGGGGACACGTGTTACTGGCACCATCACAATGTGACATGTCATTGTTCTTTGTAGAACCGCTGGGTTTCGTATTATTAGCTTGTAAGATATCTCATGTGTTCTACTATTGTCTGTGCTCTAAATTTGGTTCGTGTTACTCCTATAAACCCCTTACCAAGACAACTTGACATCATTCTCGGGTTGACAAAAATATACTAAAATTGACGAAACAAAAGAGTAGTAAAGTTTTGTGCTAAGGGAAAGAGTAGGTGCATGACCTTCCACATTCTTTTAACACAAGTGGGGGCTCAAAAGTCTCGGATGCTTCATTGATAGTCAAACGATGGTTCAGAGTATCAGTCACAAAAACTGTACCTAAAACAAATAGGACAAATAATACAAACAGTCCTAGCATTTTATGTAGAGGACCCAAGAAAGTAGATACACTGCAACTGGGTCCAAACCTACCTCCTTATTATTATTATTTTGCGAAAAGGGTCAGATATAATATAAAGATTCACCGGAAGTACAAAGTATCTCAAACATAATAAAAATTACATCAAGGTCCATGGACCACCAAACGACCATTGCCGTCGCCAGAACGAGCCGCCGACGCACCACTCCAATACCGGAGCCGGTCTGACCTTGTCGATGATAGCCAGTAAGTCTTCATGCACGTGTCAATGATAGAGAGCCCTCCGTCTCTGATTTTGATTAAAGAATACTATCCAGTTTAGAACAAGCTTTTTAAACCCTAGTTAAGAAGTACTCGACATTAAACCAGCGATCATAAACGATTCTAGACAACCGACCTGATAGCACCTGAGTTGAATCAGGAGGCTATAAACAACCTCCTAACATATATAATTTCGTCAGGGACGAGACCACTTGGTCCAATGAAACATTCACAGCTACACGCAAATTAGTGTGATCACAAAAACATAATATTTGTACTGTTGGAAATATGCCCTAGAGGCAATAATAAAATGGTTATTATTATATTTCCTTGTTCATGATAATCGTTTATTATCCATGCTATAATTGTATTGATTGGAAACTCAAATACATGTGTGGGTTCATAGACAACACTGTGTCCCTAGTATGCCTCTAATAGACTAGCTCGTTGATCAAAGATGGTCAAGGTTTCCTAGCCATAGACATGAGATGTCATTTGATACCGGGATCACATCATTAGGAGAATGATGTGATGAACAAGACCCAAACTATGAACGTAGCATATGATCGTGTCAGTTTATTGCTATTGTTTCTGCATGTCAAAGTATCTGTTCCTATGACCATGAGATCATGCAACTCACTGACACCGGAGGAGTACCTTGTGTGTATCAAACGTCGCAACGTAACTGGGTGACTATAAAGATGCTCTACAGATATCTCCGAAGGTGTCTGTTGAGCTGGCATGGATCGAGACTGGGATTTGTTACTCCGTGTGACGGAGAGGCATCTCAGGGCCCACTCGGTAATACAACATCACAATAAGCCTTGCAAGCAAAGTGACTAAAGAGTTAGCCACGGGATCTTGTATTACGGAACGAGTAAAGAGACTTGCCGGTAACGAGATTGAACTAGGTATAGAGATACCGACGATCGAATCTCGGGCAAGTAACATACCGAAGAACAAAGGGAACATCATACGGGATTAACTGAATCCTTGACATAGAGGTTCAACCGATAAAGATCTTCGTAGAATATGTAGGAACCAATATGGGCATCCAGGTCCCGCTATTGGTTATTGACCGTAGAGGTGTCTCGGTCATGTCTACATTGTAGGAGACATGCCCTAGAGGCAATGATAAATGTTATTGATTATCTCCCTGTTCATAATTAGGTTTATGTTCCATGCTATAACTGCTATGCTTCTCGAGTCTGCAATAACCACGAGGCTCGGAGGAAGACTCATATGCACGTGTGGAATAATAAACGGTAAAATGTATTCCTAGTCTGGCCTCTAAGACTGGCTCAAGTATTGCATGATGATCCTGTTTTCCTGATCATGGGCATGGCTATGCCGGCAATTTTGAGGGCGCAATGTTGGTAGAACACTTGTGTTGAATCGACCCGAATTGATGTTATGCTATGAGATACATTCATCACAAGTTAAATGGTTTATAACACAGAGATGGTTTACGTTTGCATGATTCCTTAGACCATGAGAGTATCGAGTTTCTTCATGCTTGCTTCATGAACTTTGGGGTTTGTTAAACGTCATCCGTAAATGGGTGGCTATTACGGCGGCTTACGGGTTCATGGAAAAGTATGTCAAGTAACTTGATAGCTCAAGATTGGGATTTGCTCCTCCGACGATGGAGAGATATCTCTGGGCCCTCTCGGTGTTACGGTATCCATCATCGTCTGGCCAGACACTTTGTGATTTGATCACGGGGATGCCGGAACACGGGAACGAGAAAAGAGAACAATACCGGTAACGAGGTAAATGGCATAGTGGACAAGTTGTTGATCCACGGGGATGCCAACATATCTCACCTCGGGTATTTGTAACATATCGCGAAGCAACAGGAATAGCACACGGCAACTGGAGGTTCACTCGAATATTCATTCGTGTGGGTATAGGGGTCAATATGGGTGTCCACGGCTCCGATGTTGATCATTGATCGGAAGGGGTTCCGGGTAATGTCTATGCTTCACCGAACCTATAGGGTCACACGCTTAAGGGTCATCTATCTGCTGAATACTAGACAGGGAGTCTGAGAGAAAATCACCGAAAAAGTTTCGGACAGCGGAAAAGTTCCGCAGAGAGAACACCGGAACAGTTTTGGTAAAACTGAAAAGTTGTTTCAGGGGATACCATTAAGTCAAATTGGTTTCGGCACATGCCTGATAATTCTTGGAGGGTGCCAGAATCATTCTGGAAACTTCTGGGAATTTTCCGGAAGAAAAACCGGAAATGTTCCGGAGCTGCCGGAACCGCTTCGGATGCTTTTCGCAGATGAAAATCACTAATCCGGAATTGTTCCGGATCGCATTGAAAATTAATTTAGTGGGTAATGGAAATGTTCTAAGCCCACATAAATATTTTCAGTTCGACCGGACGCTGAAAAATGTCGTCGTGAATAGTGAAAGTGCTTTTTGGGATATTTTTGGAAAGTCGCCTTTTGGGATATTTCCAAAAGGCTTCTAGAAGGGCTTGGGGGCCAAGGAAGCCCCTCATGGGGGGGGGCCCAAGGGGTGGCCGGCCAAGGGTGGAGCTCCTCCATGGAGCTCCACATGGCACCCTTTTTCCTTCTTGTGGTTTTTTATGTGTGACATAAAGTGGGGGTAGTTTGGTACTTTGTGTGACCATCCTACCCCTTGGCTTGCCTATAAATAGAGGAGGTGAGGGCTGCCATATGTTCATCCCTTGCTCTCATACACATGATATGCTTTGCTAGCTCTCTCTCTCCCTCCCACGAAAAGAGTTTTTTCGTAGAGCCGAAAGGCTGTCTGGGTTCCGGCAGGAACTAGTTCTGGACGGCGAAGCCCTGCCGGATAGATGACACCGTATGTGTGCAACTCTGTAGAGAGATCGTAGTTTCGGTCTTAGTTCGAGGGTCCTCCCGAAGGGCTGTCCGAGTGATTGTCCGAGTTCCGAGGGTCCTCCCGAAGGGCTGTCCGAGTGACTGTCCGAGTTTCGATGGTCCTCCCGAAGGGCTGTCCGTGACACCGTCCGGGGGACTGTCCGACCGCCTCCCGGAGGGCTGTCCGTGGGGCGGATGAGGGTATACATCCTCGTGGTTGGGAGGTTGTAAATCCTAGCTGCGGGGATCTGCACCGCCGATCGTCATCGACTCTACTTCCGCTGGGCTACAAGTCGGTAACGAAAAGATCAAACCTTGTATGCAGTCTCCATAGTGGTCCTGGGCTGGTGCGTAGGTCGGAAATTTTTGTTTTCTGCTGCGTTACCCAACAGTGGCATCAAGGGTCGTGCTATGCGTAGATGCAGGTTGCGATCTAGAATACATAGAGATGTATGGGTGTTGCACAATATAATTAGCTAGTAGATGAGTTCTATTACTGAAAATTATTTGTGCGGGTAGCAGATGAAATCTGTTACCCGATGTTCCTGTTGCTTCCCCTGAATTTGCGTAGTCCTGATCTTGATGGCATGGTGGAATCTCACAAAGTTCTGGCAATCCGCGATCCTTTCATGCTGCTCCTGAGTATGCTGATTGACAGATCAACGAAGTGCTAACAGTTCTTTGGGTTCCACCATAGTTGAGAAAGATGGATGTTTCGCAGACGAAAGGGCAATGCAGATGTGATCTGCACGGGGGTCACGCGTATGACGAAGTTTAGTATGGGGCTCGAGATTTTATTATCTCGTGTTTCATACACCCTGGAAAGTTAATCTAGCAACTTGAATTATCATACTTGATGATGGACGTTCGTAGCTTCGGTTTGTTTCGAAACCTTAGAAGCCACGTAAAACAAGTTTTTGCATGAACCAATTAGAGGCGTCTAACTTGGTTTTGCAGGATGGTTTGCATGTGCATATGATGTGGTATAGCAGTGCTCATATTAATTTGATTATGTATGAGATAACTATATGTTGTAATATTAACATGACCTGCGTGTCATGATTCGGCATGATGGCTGGAGCCATATGATTGTCACTTTAATGACCTGCGTGTCAACCTTATGTGATGCATTTATTTTATCCTCTATGGTGATAGCAATATTATCTGGTGCATCGACAAGGTGGTGGCAATCTTCGCGAAGGTAAACACCGACGCGAATGCCGAAGACGAAGAAATGAAAGACTTCTCCGTCAGAAAGGGCTATACCATATCATGCTATTATGAATTGCCTGAGATGTTTATCCCTTATGATGCACCCTTCTTGATTGCGCGGTAGTCACTTTTATTAGGGTGATCTCTCACAAAATATCAAGTAGTTAGTGTTCTCCCAAGTGTAGCCCCGTCACGGCATCTAACTTTTCGGGGTGCGCCATGTCCACATGGGTACGAATGATTAGAGAAGTGTGAGGCGGGTGAGGTCAGACCTCGCAGCGAGATCACTTGGTTGTCTTGACATTCTGGCTTGATCGTCCTGAGCTTGGAACACGCCCATCGAAAGATGAACAGGAGTCACATAGAGATGTGATCGGCATGTTTGCCCACCAATTGAAATTCTCGTCATCAGTGATGTCCACATCAATGGCGTTGAATTGAAATGTGGATCTTGTATCACTCACAATCAATTATGAGAGATATTGATTTGAGTGGGAGCGCACTGTAGAATTAACTTGTTTAATTCTCAGTGCAATTATTTTTGAACACTGTCTAAGTGTGGTTTGCATAATAGTTGTAGAATAATGGCTCGCGTTTCCACCTTCCCTATTAAAATTGAATAGCTGTTAAATATCTAGTTAAAACTTTACGGTTGGTAACGTAATGTGAGGATTGTCCTCAAGAGTGCCGAGAAGGATTTTGTCCTATCGCATGCTTTTGGTATTCTCCCGCTAATGCTATGGATCATGTGACTCTCGTCCTTCGATCCAAAAGCTAGAATTCCTTTTCAGTCAAAGTGCAATTTGTTTGCTTCCATGAGACCCGAACTTCGAAAGTTTGGATAGTTATGTGATATTCATGGAATCTGAAAATCATTTTCAGAGACAGACAAAGGCTAAAAGATATGAGATATCCAAATCAATGTTTGTTTGCAAACTATTAGTAAAGGAGTTTACTATGCATTAGATTGATAAGAGAGGGATCCAGGAGAACGCCTGTCATATGATGAAAGGTGAATAAAACAACAACTTAAAGAGAAAGGAAGTGTCCAAAGGGTGTTAGTAAGACTTTCACGCCTAGGAAGTCCGGGGCTAAACGCCACTCTTAAGTTGGGTGCTTCTTCTGAGAGTAGGAGAAATACTGAAAGTTAAACTGTTAGAAGTATGAAGGCAGAAAGAAAGAAGACTGGAATATCCAGCTCATGTATGAATGGCATACAAGTTTTTGATGTATAGAAGGCTGGTCAAAGATATAGTTCTTGGGAATTATGGTTAAACATGTTGATCACTAATTCTTGGGTATTGTGAGTTGATTACAAAGATACCCGCTTGATTGCATTCTGTTGCAACTCGATGTAAGAACTACTATGGCCTGAAAGACTAGCCAGGAATGAGGTTAAGATACACACAGGGAACATAGTAAATGTTACTATGCCTTCCATCGGTGTATTCCCTATGTATTTACTTTCATAATTCATTTTAGAGTTTCACACTCTAGCCTTTTGCATAAGGTATCTTGCAAGAAGGTTGTTCATAAGAGAACTTTTGATGTTTGGTGATATGAATAACATAAGGGTCATACTTTCATTATGAATGAGACGTATGTTATGAATATTGATAATAATACATTACCTCTGGGTTTACTTTCATAATTCATTTTAGAGTTTCATACACTCTAGCCCATTGCACAATGTTTGTTGCAAAAGAGTTGTTCATAAAAACAACAATTGTTGTTCAGTATTATGAATAACATGAAGGGCCATGCTTCCATCCTAGATGGGATGTATGTTATGAATATTGATGGAAATATGATACATCCATAACACTGACACTAAATGTTGCAAGACTAAAAGAATACCACACAAGTGTGGCACTGCATTTGGTCACATTGGAGAAACCCGCATGGAAAATTCCATTATGATGGATTTTGAAGTCATTTGATTTTGAATCATCTGACACTTGCAACTTTCCTCTGAAAGGTGAAGTGACTGAAATACCGTTCACAGGCCATAAGGAACGAGCAAAGAACATATTGGTGATCATACATTATGATGTGTGTAGTCCAATAAATGTTGTTGCAAGTAGTGGATTTATCTATCTTCAGAAATGACTCAAGTAGATATATGGATATTTACTTGTTGAGACGTAAGTCTGGATCTTTTGAATTCATTCAGAAGGTTTTCAAAAATGAAGTAGAAGTTATGGTAACAAGAAAATTATGTTTCTACAATTCGATTGCAGAAAGGAATATTTGAGTTACAAGTTTAGCGAATGTCTGATGAGTTATGAAAGGGGTTTCATAACTTGCACCTCCCGGAACACCACTGCAAGTGAAAAGTCCGTGAAGATGTAATCGAACCATTTATGACATGGTAAGATCAAAGATGACATAAATAAATTTGCCATTACCCCTTTTAAAGAGTGATGCTTTAGAGACTGCGGCTTTTACACTGAAAAGAGATCCATTAGGTCTGTTGAAATGACGCCATGGTATGGTACGCCCAACCATGTTACATCTTTTCTTAACATTTGGAATATGGGGCTTGTGTAAAAGGTTACAAACCTATTCCAAATCAGACAAGTGCTACTTTGTAGGTTATCCCAAGTCATTGGGTATTCCCCCACCACTATACCGAGGCAAAGGATTTTGCCACAAAACGATATGCTTTTAAAGAGAATAGTTCTTACAAAAGGTGAGTGGGAGGACAGTGCAACTCGACGAGATAACCAGTATCTTCGTCATCAGATCAAAGGAAAGAAACCTTGGAAGTGATTCCGGAGTTTCCTACTGCGACTGATACGGAAGTCTCTACAATAAAATGTATGGACTTCAGTCGAACTTGTAGCTGAACCACGTAGGCAAAGCTCGTGCAAACCTATCAGGTGCGCAAACGAGATATTGTTGTTAGACAACAATATACCTACAATACACAAGGAAGCGTTGATGGGCCCTGACTCCGGAATTGGCTAAATGCCAATACAATCCGAGATAGTTTCCATATAAGTGATTCGAGATTAAAATCTTGATACACCTTTCGGAAGACTTAGAGTCTAACGAATATTTATGGAACTAAAAACTGATACGGATAAAATGTTTATCCATAAAGCTCGACTTGTTGCAATAACAAGTTCAAGGAGTTGACTACGATGAGATTGTCTCACCGTAGCGATGCTTAAAGTCGGTTCGGGTTGAACTAGCAATTAATACATACTTCAATCATGAGATATGAAACATGGATGACAAAAGGATTTCCATCTGATGGAAATGAAACCTAGGACTTGTATGTAATACAGTCCAAAGTAATTTGTCGATCCAGAGGATGCTAGTAAGTATGCAAATTCAGAGTTCCAGCGATGGACAGAAGAGAGCAAAGTGGAGTTGGAATCTTCGTTTTTGATGGAATGGTCAAAGGGGTTTGACTTCATCAAATGGGTATTGAAGATGCTTGTGATTCAAGAAAGTAAGTGGGAGCATAATAATATTTCTAAAAACCGTGTGTACTTGACACATTGTTAATTGGAAATAAATTTCTTGACACGAATTAGGACTTCATTTGAAAATAGTTTTTCGATGAAGTGCTTAGGCTAAATAGCCTCAATATTAGGCATGATGATCTATGGAGATAGATTTACCTAATGGGGCTAAGCTATGAATACATATTGACAAGATGCTAAAACTTTTTAGCATTGAAAAACGTCAAGGAGTGATTCTTGCCGAAGTCACATGGAAAGAGTTTTTGCAAGACTCGGTGTCCCAAAACACTGATGAGCAAAATACATGATGGTGATTCCGCACACTCTTGTGTTTGGATTAATCATGTATTCCATGGTATGTAAAAACAACCAGATATGTCCCATACTCCAAAGTTGTTGCGAGTATAGATACCAAAGTGATCAAAGTACTGATCATGGGACAACAGTGAAAGATGTCATTGAGTACTAGAGCAGTACTGATGACATGTTTTCTCGCAAGCAGAGATTATGAAGTGCTCGTTGTAAGTAATTACATTGATACAGTCTTCATCAATGCTCCATGCGATTTTCGATTTAAGTTAAGGGTTTTGTGTAATACACAACATGGTGGCACGGTAGTTGGAAATTGTTCCAAACAAGATGCTATGGCGAATTCTATAACAAAGGCTAAGTATGTTGACGCTTTAGAAGCGACAAAGAAGTTGTTGAATCATATAGTTCATTCATGAACTTAGTATGGCTCCAAGATGGCTTTGGTCTATGGGACACTATTGCAGATAGTTGCTCCATAGCTTACTCTGAGGAATCAGGTTTCGACCAATGATTCACACATATGCAAAGCCAAGTCCACACAAAATATGAATTTTGTGAAAGCGTGAAAACGGAAGGATATGCAAAGTTACACACGGAGCTGAAGTTGTCAGATCCGTTGGACATCAGGCTATACCACATGCGAAGCATATTTTACACCAGTGTGCCATAGGTGTAAAGTGCATTAGCATTGACTAGATTATTGACTCTCGTGCAAGTGGGAGTCTGTAGGGGATATGCCCTAGAGGCAATGATAAATGTTATTGATTATCTCCCTGTTCATAATTAGGTTTATGTTCCATGCTATAACTGCTATGCTTCTCGAGTCTGCAATAACCACGAGGCTCGGAGGAAGACTCATATGCACGTGTGGAATAATAAACGGTAAAATGTATTCCTAGTCTGGCCTCTAAGACTGGCTCAAGTATTGCATGATGATCCTGTTTTCCTGATCATGGGCATGGCTATGCCGGCAATTTTGAGGGCGCAATGTTGGTAGAACACTTGTGTTGAATCGACCCGAATTGATGTTATGCTATGAGATACATTCGTCACAAGTTAAATGGTTTATAACACAGAGATGGTTTACGTTTGCATGATTCCTTAGACCATGAGAGTATCGAGTTTCTTCATGCTTGCTTCATGAACTTTGGGGTTTGTTAAACGTCATCCGTAAATGGGTGGCTATTACGGCGGCTTACGGGTTCATGGAAAAGTATGTCAAGTAACTTGATAGCTCAAGATTGGGATTTGCTCCTCCGACGATGGAGAGATATCTCTGGGCCCTCTCGGTGTTACGGTATCCATCATCGTCTGTCCAGACACTTTGTGATTTGATCACGGGGATGCCGGAACACGGGAACTAGAAAAGAGAACAATACCGGTAACGAGGTAACTGGCATAGTGGACAAGTTGTTGATCCACGGGGATGCCAACATATCTCACCTCGGGTATTTGTAACATATCGCGAAGCAACAGGAATAGCACACGACAACTGGAGGTTCACTCGAATATTCATTCGTGTGGGTATAGGGGTCAATATGGGTGTCCACGGCTCCGATGTTGATCATTGATCGGAAGGGGTTCCGGGTCATGTCTATGCTTCACCGAACCTATAGGGTCACACGCTTAAGGGTCATCTATCTGCTGAATACTAGACAGGGAGTCTGAGAGAAAATCACCGAAAAAGTTTCGGCCAGCGGAAAAGTTCCGCAGAGAGAACACCGGAACAGTTTCGGTAAAACTGAAAAGTTGTTTCAGGGGATACCATTAAGTCAAATTGGTTTCGGCACATGCCTGATAATTTTTGGAGGGTGCCAGAATCATTCTGGAAACTTCTGGTAATTTTCCGGAAGAAAAACCGGAAATGTTCCGGAGCTGCCGGAACCGCTTCGGATGCTTTTCGCAGATGAAAATCACTAATCCGGAATTGTTCCGGATCGCATTGAAAATTATTTTAGTGGGTACTGGAAATGTTCTAAGCCCACATAAATATTTTCAGTTCGACCGGACGCTGAAAAATGTCGTCGTGAATAGTGAAAGTGCTTTTTGGGATATTTTTGGAAAGTCACCTTTTGGGATATTTCCAAAAGGCTTCTAGAAGGGCTTGGGGGCCAAGGAAGCCCCTCATGGGGGGGGGGCCCAAGGGATGGCCGGCCAAGGGTGGAGCTCCTCCATGGAGCTCCACATGGCACCCTTTTTCCTTCTTGTGGTTTTTTATGTGTGACATAAAGTGGGGGTAGTTTGGTACTTTGTGTGACCATCCTACCCGTTGGCTTTCCTATAAATAGAGGAGGTGAGGGCTGCCATATGTTCATCCCTTGCTCTCATACACATGCTATGCTTTGCTAGCTCTCTCTCTCCCTCCCACGAAAAGAGTTTTTTCATAGAGCCGAAAGGCTGTCTGGGTTCCGACAGGAACTAGTTCTGGACGGTGAAGCCCTGCCGGATAGATGACACCATATGTGTGCAACTTTGTAGAGAGATCGTAGTTTCGGTCTTAGTTCGAGGGTTCTCCTGAAGGGCTGTCCGAGTGACTGTCCGAGTTTCGAGGGTCCTCCCGAAGGGCTGTCCGAGTGACTGTCCGAGTTTCGATGGTCCTCCCAAAGGGCTGTCCATGACACCGTCCGGGGGACTGTCCGACCGCCTCCCGTAGGGCTGTCCGTGGGGCGGATGAGGGTATACATCCTCGCGGTTGGGAGGTTGTAAATCCTAGCTGCGGGGATCTGCACCGCCGATCGTCATCGACTCTACTTCCGCTGCGCTACGAGTCGGTAACGAACAGATCAAACCTTGTATGCAGTCTCCATAGTGGTCCTGGGCTGGTGCGTAGGTCGGAAATTTTTGTTTTCTGCTGCGTTACCCAACATACATAGTTCTCGAACCCGCAGGGTCTGCACACTTAACGTTCGGTGACGTTTCGGTAGTATTGAGATATATGTGTTGGTGACCGAAGGTTGTTCGGAGTCTCGGATGAGATCCCGAACATCACGAGGAGCTCCGGAATGGTCCGGAGGTAAAGATTTATATATAGGAAAGTGGTATTTGGGTTCCGGAAAAGTTTTGGTTATTTCCGGTAGTGTACCGGGAGTGACGAATGGGTTCCGGGGGTCCACCGGGTGGGGCCCACCCACTCCGGGGGGCTACATGGGCCCAAGAGGTGGCGCACCAGCCCCTAATGGGCTGGGGAACCGACCCCATAAGGGCCCATATGCCCAAGAGGAAAAAAGGTGGAGATAGGAAGGAATAGGACTCCTTCCTAATATGAATCCACTTCCTAGTACGAAGTGGATTGGACTCCTCCTTGCCCTGGTTCGGCCGACCCCTAGGGGAAACCCTAGGGAGGCTTGCTCCTCCCTCTCCCTCCTATATATACTAGAGGAATAGAGCCCCAAAACCCACGGCCACGTGCTAGTTCTCTATTCTCTAGTTCCTCCACCAAATAGATTCCGGCAGTGCTTAGGCGAAGCCCTGCCGGGATAACTCCACCATCACCATCACCACGCCGTCGTGCTGCTGGAGATCTCATCTACCTCTCCGCCCCCTCTTGCTGGATCAAGAAGGCGGAGATCGTCATCAAGCTGTACGTGTGCTGAACGCGGAGGTGACGTCCGTTCGGCGCTAGATCGGGACGGATCGTGATTGGATCGCGGGACGGCTTGCGATTTGGATCGCGAAGACGTTCGACTACATCAACCGCGTTTCTTAACGCTTCCCGCTTAGCGATCTACAAGGGTATGTAGATCCACTCTCCCTCTCGTAGATGCTCATCACCATGGATAGATCTTGCGTGTGCATAGGAAAAATTTTGTTTACCATGCAACGTTCCCCAACATGTACTAGTAGTACTAGACAGAGAGAAAAAAACTTAATACCTGTATTGGTCAAATAAAATCGTTTCGAATGAACTCTGCTGCAAGGTTGCACTGCCTCCCATTTGACATTGTGGTCGAGAGGAAGAAATCAGATCATCCTTCGACCAAGAAGATGAATGGCACATCGGAGGAGAACGACCACCGGCCACCACATTGATCACAAAACATTGTCCGATGCCACTGCCAAAAATCCTCTTTGGGTCGGTCACCCGCTCTCTCCATCATGAGTTCTCCATGACTATCATCAGACCTCTTTAGCACTTCTTAGGGATCAAGGTCCACCACAATGTCGCTGGCCTTCACCTCTCGCAAGAACAACACACCCTTAAAAAACTCGACCGGGTTGGCATGCTAAACTACAATCCTATCGCCACCTCTGTGAACACCAAAGTTAAATGTTTATGCCTCCGGCAGGTCTCCCCCCACTCCCCCCCCCCCCCCCCCCGGGATCCTCCTACTACTGGATTCAGCTGGAGCTTTATAGTATCTCACGCTAACATGGCATGATATCTCATATCTTGTCCAACAATGTTGTTTGTTCATGCATTATCCAAGGGATGCCCACTATCAGATGGCGAAATGAGTTGTTCGATATCTTGGGGGCACTACTCACATTTGGCTTCAGTTCTACAGCTGCTCTGGTTAATGGCGAAGCCACGACAAAACTATGCTATGGCCCGCCCAGCTTAGTAAAATGTCAGTAGGATATGAGAGCAAAATGGGCCCTAGGACTATAATTTTTGGACTACCGTTCAATACTACCGCCCAGGTATTCAAGTGTAGCTCCCCACCGGATTCCCTATTTGACGCTTGCTAAAGAAACGCACAGAGCATGCAGAGTGTCGT
Organism: Elymus sibiricus; assembly: GCA_039707655.1. Classification (NCBI taxonomy): domain Eukaryota; kingdom Viridiplantae; phylum Streptophyta; class Magnoliopsida; order Poales; family Poaceae; genus Elymus; species Elymus sibiricus. Next base: position 442,189,750 of record CM077675.1, on the reverse strand, counting down.
GGAAATGGGCCGACCCACTTGAAGGTTTCTACACATGCTAAATCCTGCTTTTCGAACCTTCCGGAAGATCCGTCAATAGTTTTGGAAACCTCTAGAAGGTTCAAGACCAGCTTTTACTGGTTCTTCGGCTTTCAATTTTTTTCCTTTTTTTTTTGCCCTTTTCGTTCTTTTCTTCTCTTGTTATTTTTTAAAATAATGATGATTTTTTTAAAAATTTGGCTTTAAAAATTGTTTTATGATTTTCCAAATTTGTTTGTGATTTCAAAAAATGTTCAGAAAAATCAAAGTTTATTTTCATTTTCACACAAAGTTAAAATACTATAATTATGTTTTTCAAAAATGTTCAAAAATCTGAAATTGGTTCAAAATTTTAAAAAAAATCATCCGCGTTCTATATACCTGAATAGATGATCACCACTAACTTATTTATCTTAACATGCAAGCATGTCATCTCATGATATGATCATGCATGAAAAAAGACCCACCTCAGTGGAAGCCCGTGGTTAAATCTGATGAAAAGGATGCGACGGACATCCTGATCTTTCGAGTTTGAGCTACTGCCTCTGTTATCATTAGCCGAGAGCGAACTTCCCAGGCGTCCCAATTATATCTCCTTTTAGTCTTAATTTAGTTCGTGTACGTGGGTTGCTGGCATGCGTGCCTTTGTCTATTGGATGCCTGTAATTTTGCTGCATCTGCAACGGCGTGAACTTGTGGTTTGTTTCCTGAAATCAGGTCCTGGCCTTCTCTTAAAAAAAAGGATCACCTCAATATGCAACTAGGTATGAAAAAAGGTCCACCAAAACATGCAATCATGCATTAAAAAATGCTCTCTATTTTATTCAAGAACTTATATTCAATAAATATCTCATAACTACACAATAATCAAATTGAATGAAGCATATTTATTTCTGGTTTTGATTCTAATGTTATTAACTTAGATATTCATGTTCCATACAATCAAATCTCATTAAAATTTATTGCAACCAATTCCCGCAAAACCATGCGGAGTATTGTCAAGTTTTTAAACTTTTGTTCATTTTCAAAAATTGTTTTCTTTTTCAAAAAAATGTTCTCTTTTCCCGAAAAATATTTACAGTTTTCAAAAATAGTTTTCATTTTTCAAAAAATCCAAGTTTAAAAAATCACAGTTTTATAAAATATTCTCATTTTTAAAACACGTTTGCTTGTTCGCCAAAAAATGTTCATAATTTGATTCAATGTTATAAAAATACCGAAAAAGCAAAATGCTATAGTAGGCAAGCCGCTACTGTGCTAATGGGCCAGCCCAATCGAGGTGTGCCCTGTGCGTTGGACACCTGTTGGACGCAAAGCGCGTCATAAAGGAGGCCTCCTCCACCGGTGCCTTCGATGGTAGTCTAAGGTCTTGTACAATGCTAGATGTTTTAAAAAATAAACCAGGTTTTTATGAAGCATCAGTGACTATTTCTACAGAAAAGACGCCTAATTAAACGTCTACCTATACAAATAAGCACCGATGCTTAAGAAAAGCCTGATTTATTTCTCTAAACACCTTTCCTAAGCACCTTACATTGTACAAGGCCTAATGGCCTACTCAGGCACAATCTGGAAGGGGTGCCCGGAAAATTGCAATTCCACCTCTCGCTTCGCCGTGTACGCGATACAACACTGTCTCCCACGAACTCGGATAACTACCCCCGTGCGCCACCACCGTCTATTGCTACCACATGAGCGCCATACAACTGCCTAGCAACCCGGTGCAACACTAGCTCATCAAGCATGGCGGGATCGACTTCCACTTCATGCCTGCACATGTCTCCCTCGGTGAAGTCCTCGTCCTCCAACAGCATCACAGTTTGCTGACATCTTCACCAAGGACCTCCCGACCACTGTGTTCGCCAATTTTGTCGCTCTAGCCACAACATTCGGGAGCACCATGCTTTGACTGTGGATGCTGTTGAAAACCCTTTACGGAATCATGCTTGGTAGGCAAACCTCCAGGACTGGTTCCCATGGTGTACAATGCACTTTCACCCCGACACTCCCACTCGCGTGCTGATCGGCACTTATCGAAAGTGTATGTAAACACACTCGTGTACATCAATGCAATACAGAGATAATTCCTTGATCTAACTCCTGTTACCCGATATGGGCTAAATCAAACTGTACTAAAACTATGGTTACAAATCACCAAATCAAGGACGCCACTAACTGGCGAACGTTGGATTTTTTAGCCTTCTCAGCAAACGCTCTTAGGACCATCAGATCCCGATCGGACGCATGACAATTACTCTATGCAACTTGGCAATTTTTCTGCCATTTTTTTTACTACATGGCGATTTTCGCTTTAGAGGATGGCAAATCGCCTACAACAGCATGGCAAATTTATCTGTTTTCACATGCAAATTCTGATGTGAAAATCTTAAGAGTTTGACGTCAGTTTTTGAACATTTCAGCAAACCAAACACCCTATGAGAAAATCAATAAAATGAAGGAGCCCATCATTGTTCCTTCTTGCTGCTCCCCATCCTATGGCTGAAGTAGGCGAACCACAGGTTGCCCACCCAGAGCACGCTCAGGAGTATGCCGGACCCAATCACCACGCTCCACGACGCCCACGCCCACGTCGGCACACCACCATCACCGTCCCCGGTGGCGTAGAATCTCACCATCCTCACGAACCAGACCGGCCCGAGGACCGCCCTCATGCCCGTGTAAGCCACGTAGAACGGGAGCGACAGCGCGGCGTGCGCCCTGGCGGCCAGCGGCGAGCCGTCGGCGCGTCGCATGCCGGCCAGCGTCCACAGGTTCTGCGCCAGGCTGGTGGCCTCCGCGAGAACCTCCAGGGCGAGCAGCCCGTAGGCGCCACGACGCACGGCGGCGCGGCAGGTGGCGAACACGTAGAGCGTGGCGAGGTGGTGCGCCACGAAGAGGGCCTCGTGTGGCAGGAAGACGAGGTAGTGGAGGAGGTCGACGGCGAAGTAGGCCGTGCTGAAGTCGAGGACGAGGTCGTCGGCGGGCGTGTTGGGCGCCGCGAGGTCGCCGGCCCTCGGGTTGGACAGCACGGCGCGCAGGGCGAGCAGCGTCGCCGGCGTGCCGTGGAAGAGCGACGTGAAGCAGCTCGACGCGTCCGGCCGGTGCTGCCGGCTCCAGCGGCGGAACACGACCGAGTAGCCGAGGAGGTAGATGGCCGCGAACATCGCAAGGAATGGCAGGAACATGGAGGACGCCATCGTGGACGAAGCATGCTCCATTCCCATTGATCGATCGGTGCAGCCTGAAGTTCGCAGCTGGAGACGAAGATGGATAGAATGATATATAGGAGTAGATGCAGAGCAGAACCGGATGATGGTGTAGGAATGATGTTGCTTGCTTCGATGGGTTAGGGAGACGGAGTATTGTGAATTTGTCATTCTATGGTTGGCTTGGCTTGGCCAAGAGATGATGAGCCGTCGCAGCGTCGCTCTCTTACCTGGCTTGGCATATTCTTTGTGTTTGGGCGTCTGAGACCACCGTAATTAAGCATATTCTCTCGATGCAGATGGAACTCCGTGGAGGATTCTACTCGGGTTGATCGGGACAGATCCACATATGATTGGCTTCAGTTCAAGAATTCAAAATCTGAGGACGGGAGCATCTCCAACAGACGTGCGGTAGCGCGACGAGCTAAAAAATTTATGCAACGCCGAAATAGCGTTTTTGCGTGCGGAGGGACGGAGAGGTTTTCCTGATGCACAAAAACATGACACCCTATCCGACGGCCCCACCTGCAGCAGACAGCACGCACAATCCGGCGCCCCAGATTTGCAGCCCAGGAGCCACCGCGCCCAAGATTTACAGCGCGGGCGCTAATTTCTTTTGTACGCGCTCTATTTTACAGCGTCTGGTGAAATGCTGTTTATTGTCTCCGACGCACAAAAATAACGGTTTTTTGCGCTCGAGATCTTTTTTTAACATCTGTTGGAGATGCTCTTAGGGTGTTTCCAAAGACACGTACGGGTTGAAAGACACAGAGGCGATAGTATATAACATGAATGGAGCTGAAAAATTCTTATGATATGTACGTAAGTACCGGTTATAGAGGATTTGACATAGAAAGCGTCACTTAATAAACAGGATAAAGCAAAGACGGTGTCGGGGAATCAACAACCTTGAATATGATAGAGAATGCGTCCTGATATAACAGAGAGACGTCTTCTCTATTGTAAGGGTATCTCCAACGATGTCCCGCAAATTTTATGAAGTCACATGTTCGCTCTAGGTGTCTAGCTTACATGTCATGTTTTATTTTCATCTGGTAGAGTTTGTAAGACACTGTGGTTTGAGTAGGGCATTTTGGAGACCAAGTTTCATGGAGGCCTTAATTTTGAAAAATTCCAAATTCAAACTTTTCAATTCCATTTTTTCTCGAAAAAAAATACCCATGTATACAAGGATGTAATGTGTATTTGTGTAAAATTTTAGGATGAAATACCTCAAACTGAGAGCTCCACAAAAAAACATGGACTTTGATGATGAACAGTACATATGCGCTAAAAAGCCAGAGATTAGTCTTTCTTGTGTAGCTCTCATTTTAACGCATTTCGACATGTAAATTCACACACAAGTACATTACGTCTCTAGCTACATGTGTTTTTTTCATAATCTTTTTAAACTGAAAAGTTTGGATTTTAAAGCTTTCAAATTAAGGCCTCTATGGTGCTCGGTCTTCATTTGGCATTTTCGCTATGGTTTTTGTTGTACAAGGCAGCTCTCTTTAAATAATTGCAAAAAAAAAAAACATCTTATAAAACCATGGAGGGTCGAAAGTCGAAACTAGTAGTTTCGGTCGGCACTTGATGCGTACGCTTGTACAATTGTCTTGTTCAAAAATTATTTCATTAGTCAAAAGATTTCCACAATGTGAGAATTACGTGAGGGTGGCAAGGTGTCGCGGTGCCTTCGAGCACCTGCACGACCTGCGCCATGGTCGGGCGCTGCGCCTCCTCGTCCTGGATGCACCAGCATGCCACCCTACACGCCCAATCCAGCTCCTCCGGCATCACCTCGCCGCCCAGCCGTGGGACAGCCACGGCGCCCACATCACCTTCCAAAACCCTTCAGGATGCCGCCTCCTGCTCGCTGTACCCCTTGGAGTTACGTCGTCCCGAGATGAGCTCGAAGAGCACCATGCTCTACTTCGGTCGCAAGTTGACAGCCTATACTGCACACTTGTCTTTGAAGCTCAATGCGCTCAAGCTCAGTTCTTCCTGAGACTGATAACAGCACAGCAGCCCTTAATCTACAGGCATACTGTTAATTACACTTTCTGAGTTTAAGTGTTGTTTTATAAATTCAGTTAAGTGTTGTTGTATACATTCCATTAAGTGTTATAAATTGAGGACCATATTGTCAATTCGGTAAAGTGCTGTATGAATTCAGTTAAGTGTTATAAATTCAGTCAAGTGTTCTTTCTGAATTTAATCTCAGTTCAATATAGAGCACCTTCTGGTCCACATTGTCATCATGGACATAAATTCAGTCAAGTGTTGTTGTATACTGTTAACATGAAGTTTCCATGTTAACAGGGATTGCTTCCCTTATACCATTTACACTAAGGGAATAAATCAGGGATAGAAATTTTCATTTACACTTAACTAAGGTTTGCCTCAGGGATATAAATTCAGTTAGCCCATATCATCAGGCGAAGAGGAGCACCTTCTGGTCCATGTTGTTGTTGCGCCCCCAGAAAAAAAAATGAAACCAAGTTTCAGTGATCTGCACTCAAATCCATCGCCCAAACAGGAAACAGAAGGAAAGCAGCTTGGGCTTACCATTCACGGCAAAACTTCATGGCACTCATGGCTGCTGCTGGGTTGGTGACCAAGAACCCCTGCCTGCTGATTCGATGCTTGCCTCTCTCAAATCAGCAATCTTTGCTAATCTGTGTGTGGAGTTGAGCAGATGCAGTCGGGCCGGCTTCATGGTCGACGGCAGCCAGCCGACGAGGAGGCGGTGGATGACGAGCAGGGCCAGCTCTGGCTCGCCACCGTCAGAGAGCAGATCGGAAAAAAATCCAACCTTCTCACCGTGGTTCGCCATGGGGAACAAGGGGGAAACAACGCGGCGGCAGGGGGTGGGAGGGGGGAGCAAGGCAGCCTGTGGTGTGGGTGTGAGAGGGAGGAGCAAGGCCGGCCGGCGTCAAAGCACGGTGACGAAGAGGGGAAAGAAGTGGAGTGCAGGTTGTGTCGTGGATTCTGCAAGGACTAAATTGCAAAATTAGCACCGCAACAAGCTTTTCGGGGCGGTGTGAGTAATTGATAACACGAAACCAATGCCCCATCCCCATGTACCGTCCAGGAGAATGCCCACTGGCATCCGATTGTTCATCTTACAGCAGCAGACAAGCGTTTCCAGAAACCTAACAGAGCGCCCAATGCCCCAATCTGGTATGTTTCCAAGTCTCCATTACTAAGAACAAGCGCCCGATGTTAGTTCATGCCGACAGCCAAACCATGGAGTGACTGATGAATCTTCCATACCATCCAGATTCTCTACTGGTGAAAAGTAATATCCAGGAATGGCGGTCTGCAGTTTAGTCGCAACTTCATTGGCATTGCTTAAACTTGTCGTCGCCCTCGTAATCCGAACCCTCATCGTTGTCTGAGGACTCCTCCACTCAGTTAGGTACTCCGCTTTTGGGTGCTTCCTCGCCACCATCGTTTAGTTTGGTTCGCTTTTCTTTCCTACGCTGCTTCTTCTTTTGGCGTTTCAGGCGCTTCTTGGCTGTACGCTCCTCGGCTGCTTTCAGTCTTTCCTCCCTCTGCAGATTGAACTCGGCCACCTGCTTCCTCTTTTCGTAATCACTCTCCATCCTCGTTATTCGGTCCTGCTCCCTTCTCCTCATTTGCCGATACTGTCAAAACAAGAGTGCTTACAGTTAAACCATCAGATTGTTCATGTAAAAAAAAAAACCATCAGATTGTTAACTACTCCCTCTGTAAAGAAACATAAGAGTGTTTAGATCACTACTTTTATAGTAATCTAAACGCTCTTATATTTCTTTACGGAGGGAGTACCAATGAATGCATTTCAATTCAAGTTCTCAAAACTATTAATGTCATGAAACTTGAGAAATCTGGAGCTATATTTGTACATAAAAAAGATCAGTAAATAAGATGGTTGAGAACACATCAAGAAAAAATTTGCTCTAGCTCTGTGAATGCTGGAACAGGAGGAATCAAATACATATATCATGATTTTCAGCTGCTATGACGTTACCCGAAACAAGGATGTGAGATAAGAATTCTGGTGAACAAACATGACAGAAAAAATATGCCTGAGTTTATTATTATCACGAATCTCAGAGAGCAGAATTTAAATGAACTTGTGTGCAGTCTCAGCAAGACAACCTCCACTGCTATAAGAACAGCCTTTGTCCCACCCAGTCGCTGACAGTGATTGTATTGTATGCATCAATCTGAGCCCACACACAAGTCAATAGCAGTTTTAAAATTAAACTAGGATTGTGCCTACAAGTCAAGAGCAGTACTTCATTTTAATAAATCAAATGAAGAGTTGTCAGTGGCAAAACACTAAATCTTCTCCTAGTATGCTGGTAGCAATTCTGGCCTCCGTTCTATTTCAGCACTCATAAGCCACTGGAACTTCTGATTATCATGTGATAATGCCTATGATCGCAGCTAAGCCACAAATACAAAGATCTTGTATCTGATCCCTTCTCTTATATCACATCATAACTTAATAGACCTTCACCTTTTATCAAACTGTGCTCATTCATCAGCCTTATAACCTCCCATTAATTAAGTGATGCAGCAAAACATATTCTTTTTATTGTTTGAATTCAGTGATGTTACCTTAAAATCCACACCAACTTGCACTCCAGATATTCAAGACAGAGCAAATTTTAAACATCTTGTTGTTTTGGTATAGCCAACTGCATAACAGCATATACAAAATTTACTCTCAAGTGCTTTCAATACTGTCAGTACTCTTAAGAATATCAACAGGTAATGGGTCTTGTGTACATGCATTTTTTTTACACAAGCACCCTGTTTTTTCTCTTATGTAGACACCAAAGAACTATTTAGACCCAAAATTTCCTTTAAGACAAAATTGAATAAAATGGCAACTTTACCATTGCAACCATTTAGAATCAATAATTCATGTTCAGATGAACCATAGACCGAAAATTTCCTTTATGATAAAATTCAATAAAATGGCAACTGCGCCAAAACATTGCAACCATCTACTCAAGTGCTCATTGACAAATAAATCTCATCATAGCCATAATTTAGAGTTATATGTGAGTCTCATCCCCATAATAAGGAAAATATATTTAAAAATGGTTCAATCTAACACTCATTTTAGCTGAATTCTCCACTTGTGAGAGGGTGGGAGAGAGAAAGAGTACCTGGTGGAAGTCACCAGAGCCAGAACCAGCGGAGGACCCAGAGGTGTTGCTGACACGGACAGGAACATTCTCCATGATGCGCCTTAGCTTCACCTCTAGGTCCTCTTCATCCTCCCGTAACTTGACCCCTCCCGAGCTCTTTCCTCCACCCTCCACCAGCACCAGCTGCTTTCCACTGTCACCAACAGAGGCCTTTGCCACTAGTTCACCACCAGAAATCCTTGCCGGTGGTGCCATTGGCACTAGCTGCAGCATATTGCTATCCTTACCAGGATCTGACATTGTTGATGCTAGCTCTACCTGTGGACCTGCCTACATAGAACAGAATATTAAAGATGAACAAAGGATAGGAATTTTTGCTTCTAAGTTTATGTGGGACATGTATACAATACATTCTTTTTATGCATTTGAAATTCCTAGCTGTCTTGGAGGGCCACAGAAAATAACAGATGCCATAATGGACGTGAAATAGCAAGTATCAAATGAATGTACAGTAACAACTAATATATTTCTAATCCTCCAATCTCGTGAAGAATGGAACTATGTGTAAATTGTTCTGGCTAGTACAGCCAGCAAATACACATTAAGATAGGGACCATGTCCGATGCAGATAAAGTAAATACCTATTTCTATCATCTGGCAAAATGCATCATCTGAATTGGACATGGTCCATCTGTACTGATTAATGCAGTTCCATGGTGACCGATGCACTGTATGGGCAATTAGTGCACAGAAGAAAGTAGTCTTTCTTTTTGCAATCAACAATCAAGTCAGCAGAGAAATAATGACAAGATATATATCAGAGAGATTTTCATAAATGCATAACCTATAATATAACACAAGGACGATTAATGGGTGTTGAAACACCTAACAGTTGTAGAAATTTGGCTGGTACTTTAAACAAAAAAGATTTCAGATCTTCCGTTGTACGGGCACAAACACACCGCACAAGGATATGTAGATTGTAGAACACTGATAAGTTGCATGCATCAGTTAGTTTTAATTAAACTGCTACATACATTAATTTAGCGCAAACTCAAATGTCTCTGGTTTAAGCTAGCTTGGCATGTGACCACAATGTAGCGCAAGCTCAGTGTCCCTCTGGTTTAAGCTAGCTTAGCATGTGACTGCGCTGGCAGCGATATAGGTAGATGCATAATTATTTGGATTTGAATCATGACCAACAAAATCATCAGGATGTCTGTCATCATTACAAAAAGAACTGAAACTGTTTTTGTTGTGCTGTTTCTCAAAAGAAGACACAGTCCAGCCTTCATAAGTTTGTGTAACTTTAATTTCATCATGGATTTTTTTTTCTAGCATTGCTTAACCACCCCCTCAATAAACTTATTATTACTACCTGGGAGAAAAAATATATGCTTACTTCGATGCTATCCCCCCCCCCCCCCCCCCCCCCCGCCCCGCCTAACTACTAATTTACAATAATCTGGCATGTATATGAAGTCAATGTAAGACCGTCTCAGAATATATGCTTGATTTGATGCTATTCTCCTGCTAATATTTTTACAAGTGATGCGACAACATTGCAACCCTGTAGTTCAAGCTCAGAGTCAAAACATTTGATAAATTAACCTACACAATTGTTTACCACTACTAAGGCATGGATCTGGTGCCTAATTCCCCCCCCCCCCCCCCCACCCGTTCGTCATGCCTTGGTTGAATTCACAGAGAAAAGACAGCTTAGATCCCAGAACAGGTATCTGACAGCCATAAGAGCTAATTTGTACTAACAAATATGGCCAATCTTGGCAGCAGACCAAGAACCCTAGAAATTATCCAAAGAACCAGACCAAGGACACTACAAATCAATGAACCAAAGAGAATAGAAATTAAGAGAACATGGAGGGGGGGGGGGGGGGGGGGGGGTGAAGAAGAGGGGAGGAGCAGGGCCTGACCAGTCCAGCTTCGGGGAGAAGCACGCCGGCGACAGGGTCGTTGCGGTCGCCACTCCTGGTCACCGTCGAGCTCATGCCGCTGTGGTTGGATGCGGTGCCGCCGGTTGGACAGGGGGAGGGGGAATGGGATGAGGAGGGACGCCGCTACCGTCTCCTCCGGTTGCACCGTCCCTCACCCCGCCGGCGACGTGCCGGCGGGTCCACCTTTTTCGTGAGAGGGAGGAGGGTCGGGCCGAGAGGGAGAACGGAGTAACATTTCTCTTCGCTCGGGGAAGAATCCACGAGGTGGAAGAAACCTGGCATATGGTGCTATGCCGCCTAGTATATATAGATATGCCTCTAGTTAACCTACCGATAAATGAGTTACCGATAAATTCAGTTACATGGCCGATTCGCCGATTAATCTCTACTCGGCACCCGACCGAGATGGTACCAGTTACCGATATCCCGAACATTGAACAAGATATATATCAGAGAGATTTTCATAAATGCATAACCTATAATATAACACAAGGACGATTAATGGGTGTTGAAACACCTAACCAGTTGTAGAAATTTGGCTGGTACTTTAAACAAAAAAGATTTCAGATCTTCCGTTGTACGGGCACAAACACGCCGCACAAGGATATGTAGATTGTAGAACACTGATAAGTTGCATGCATCAGTTAGTTTTAATTAAACTGCTACATACATTAATTTAGAAGAAACTCAGGTGTCTCTGGTTTAAGCTAGCTTGGCATGTGACCACAGTCTAGTGCAAGCTCAGTGTCCCTCTGGTTTAAGCTAGCTTAGCATGTGACTGCGCTGGCAGCGATATAGGTCGATGCATAATTATTTGGATTTGAATCATGACCAACAAAATCATCAGGATGTTTGTCATCGCTGCAAAAAGAACTGAAACTATGTCTGTTGTGCTGTTTCTCAAAAGAAGACACAGCCTCGCCTTCATAAGAACTGAAACTATGTTTGTGCCGTCTCAGAATATATGCTTGATTTGATGCTATTCTCCTGCTAATATTTTTACAAGTGATGCCACAACATTGCAACCCTGTAGTTCAAGCTCAGAGTCAAAACATTTGATAAATTTACCTACGCAATTGTTTACCACTACTAAGACATGGATCTGGTGGCTAATTCCACCCCCACCCCCACCCACCCACCCGTTCGTCATGCCTTGGTTGAATTCACAGAGAAGAGACAGCTTAGATCCCAGAACAGGTATTTGACAGCCATAAGAGCTAATTTGTATTAACAAATACGACCAATCTTGGCAACAGACCAAGAACCCTAGAAATTATCCAAAGAACCAGACCAAGGACACTACAAATTAACGAGCCAAAGAGAATAGAAATTAAGAGAACTGGGGGGGGGGGGGGGGGGGGGGGGGGGGGGGCGGGGCCTGACCAGTCCAGCTTCGGGGGAGAAGCACGCCGGCGACGGGGCCGTTGCGGTCGCCACTCCTGGTCACCGCCGAGCTCACGCCGCTGTGGTTGGATGCGGTGCCGCCGGTTGGACAGGGGGAGGGGGAATGGGATGAGGAGGGACGCCGCTACCGTCTCCTCCGGTTGCGCCGCCCCTCACCCCGCCGGCGACGTGCCGGCGGGTCCACCTTTTTCGTGAGAGGGAGGAGGGTCGGGCCGAGAGGGAGAACGGAGTAACGTTTCTCTTCGCTCGGGGAAGAATCCACGAGGTGGAAGAAACCTGGCATATGGGCCGTGCTTGTAAGGCCGGCCCACCGGCACGAATTTCTGTACCGACACAACACCTGGATAAAAATGCCGGGTCGAAGGCCAGCCCGCTAAGGGTCAAGGTGGATCCCACACACACACACGGTGAAGTCTCGAAATCATTAAAGTACACCTTTCAAAAATCACTCCCACCTTCCCAGGCCACGACAAGCGGTGCATTGTATGTGTGCCACTTGTCGCAACCTCAGAGTTTTGACTTTTTTTCATAGATCCGTATTTTCAAAACGTTTTATCTCTTAAACCGTGCGTTTAAATCTCGAACCATTTTCACCGTTGGGTTCCTCGCGTCGAGATCTTCAAAACTAGATCCCATGTTGATATATTTTGACGAACTTTTTTTTTTTAAAAAACGGACGAAAAAACCATGCCTCTCGCGATAGAAAAAAAAACAAAAAACACATTTTTTTTCCTTTCCGAGAGGCATGGCCGTGCCTCTCGCGAATGCAAAACCGTGCCTCTCGCGGACGCAAAACCGTGCCTCTCGCGGACGCAAAACCATGCCTCTCAAGAAAAAAGACGTGTTTTTCTCTTTCCGAGAGCTCGCGAAAGCAAAACCGTGTCTCTTGCGAAAAGAAAAAAAAACAGAAAACACTTTTTTTTCTTTCCGAGAGACACGACCGTGCCTCTCGCGAAAGCAAAACCATGTCTCTCGCAAAAAAAAACGCGTTTTTTTCATTTCCGAGCACGAAAGCAAAATCGTGTCTCTTGCGGAAGCAAAACCATGCCTCTCGCGAAAAAACGCATTTTTCACGCAAAAAAAGAATTTTTCAAAAAAAAATCATCCAAAAGCTAAGAAAGACCGGTGAAAAACCGGAACACCAAAAAAACCGAAAATGCGTGCGAAAAAGTAAAATAAAAACAAAATACGAAGGGAACGCTCAGAGCGCGACACGTGGCGGCGGCTGAGAACGCGTCAAGTGGCGGCGTGTGGGAGTGATCGTTGGGAGGCTTCCGAGGAAGTGCTCCCTAATTAGTTGCTCTCGTCAAGTCTTATTCGGCACAGTCCTTTTTTTGGCTCAGCCCGGCATGTCACAGATCGACACGTGGCATGTGGCCCATCATGTAGTTTTCTTTTTCTTTTGTATTGTTTAGTTTTAAAATTTCCTTTTGGGAAATGATTACAATCAGCCGACGGATCACGCGTAGAGTTCCGTCGCATGCACAGCCGTTAGATACAAGTTTGATCAGACGAAAAATAACCACTAATCGGACAGCCAGGACCCCATCATTGGACGCGTGCCTCTATACCTTGATAATTTTTTTACAACATCATTTGTGTTACAGAAGTCCTTTCGTTATAACATCCATGTTGCAAAAAAAAGTTAAGACAAAAAATTTCTACAACATCATCTATGTTGCAGAAATCCTTTCACAACAGTGCTCATGTTTAAAAAAAGTTAACACAAAAAATCCGCTGCAAATGTTTCTGCAACAAGAGATACGTTGCAAAAGGTTCTGCAACACTATCTTTGTTGCAATAGTGAGAAAATATCAGGCCACTGGATGGCCCCAGATAAAACGGACGTGAAGGTGGCTGATCTTTTGAAAAGATCCGCCGACCAACGCGTAGCGTCGTCCATTTGAGCAAGTAGCTTTGTTTTTATCTGGTTCATCTTGGGGGGTTAACTAAAAGGTTTTTTACATTTTTTTTGTATTTTCCTTAATTTTTATATTTTATATTCTTATATTTATTTTAAAAATTATATATTTTTCTTATTTTTTAAATTCCCTGAATTGTTAAACCATAGAAGACCCGGAAGGCTGGAATGGACCTAAAGGCCGAAAATGAATGAAGGCCGACCCATAGCCAAGGCCTTCGGCCGGCACGACAGAACCATTTTATAAAATGGCAGAAACGACTCTTTTATAAAAATGCCGACATGGATCGTGTCGCGCCAAGCCTTTATATTGGCATGCCCGGACGCAATGGCCCACATGCCCAGATTTGGGTTGAAGGCGTGGATTGGATCCCAATGGGTTTCACAGGTTTTAGGGTGTTTTGGACGCAAGTATGACCCGGGGTTTATTTACTGAAAAAAATCCCATTATAGCATCAACCAATGCCACTTTCAAAATAAGGGAGCAATTAATTAAGGGGTATCCCTTGAAGGGCTTCGCAGAGGACACTTTCTTGGCCTGAGAACGCGTCAAGTGGTGCGCTCCAGTAGCCGCCATGCACGCGCGCTAGGTGCACTCTCTCGATTTCGTTTTTTTTCTTTTCTGCACGAGTTTTCGGGTTATTTTGGTCTTTTGTTTTTTGCTTGGTTTTCCTATGTTTTGACAGAAACAAAATGTTTTTTCAAAAATAAGTTCTTTTCAGTGAGAAGCAACAATTGTGCTTCCCGAACAGTGATGCACAGATGTGCTTTCATGAGCACGGTTTTGCATTTCAATAAAGTAAAGCAGACTCATGTGCTCCCCCCAAATTGGGAGAAGCATATATGTGCTTCCAAAAAAGGGACATATGTTCTTCTACGGGGAGCGTAACTGTGATTCCTGACAACCACTGGCGGAGCTATGTGTTAGCAAAATCGGCCGTGGCCTGCCTAGCCAATAGGAAATGTAGTGGAGACTAACAGTAAATTGGGCCATCAGAGTAAAAATAGCGACCCTTCCTTTGTACTAGCCCGCCCATGTTTGCAACTGTAGCTCTGCCACTGTCGACAACAGAACGACACAACTGTGGTTATGAAAACAAAGTAAAATAACATAATTGTGCTTCCGAGTTTCATGTTTTTATTGTTTTTGTCCTTTTTATGGTTTTCTTTTCTATTTTATAAATTCCTTTTTCTGGTTTAATTTTTTTATGTTTTTATTCATGTTTTTTTTTCTATTTTTAAAAAAGTTCGTCGAAACCTATTAATATGGATCTACTTTTGAGAGAGCAACTTGCCGGGTACCTCCATGGGTCAATTTTTGGTACCCTGGGTGCATGCCAAGTGAACCGTCTAGCCCCTGCCACATGTCGTGTGCTGGACGCTTCCTCTGAATTTTATTTTTGTATTTTTTATTACATGTTTTCTGGTTTTAGATAGTTTTTTCTAGGGTTTTCAGTTGTTCGCTTGTTTTCCTTGGATCATAGAGGAGAAAAATCGGGAATCCTTCTATGGGTGGGAATTTTTTTATGGTTCCACAAAAAGCACAAAATTGCTTCCGCTAGAAGTGTAATTGTGTTTCTCGGAAAAGGAAAAAATTATGCTTTCATGAGAAGCACAAATTTCCTTCTTGTGAAGGCATAGATTTGTGCTTCTTGAAAAGGGAAATAATTTGTGCTCCCATGGGAAGCATATATTTGTTTCTAGTGGAGGCACAAATTTACTTTCTCGTTTTACTCCTAGATGTGCTTCTCGAAAAACATCTATGCTCTATAAGAAGCACATATTTTCTTACCATGAAGGCACAAATTTACTTCTGCGCTTCTCAGAAAGGCGGAAAAAAATCCATGCTTCCACGAGAAGCGCATATATTTTCTTCCGCTAGAAGTATAACTGCACTTTTTAAAAAGGAAAAAAAATAGAAAACATGTGCTTTAGTCTTTGAGTTTTTTCTTCCGTTTTTTTCATGAAAAAAGTTAGTTGAAAATATATTAACATGTGATCTAATTTCGAATATCTCAAGGAGAGTTATCCTACGGTAAAAACGGGCTGGGGTCTAGCCCAACTACAACAGCCCACTAAGGCAGGCACTGGGAGGCCCACTAAGCCGACAGAGGCAGGCGGTCCTTCGATCCCATTCCGTCCTGCCCCGCCGGCCGCCGCCTCTGCTGCGCCGCGACGCCATTGGACCGACGGCCTGCCGCCCTCCTCCTGCTCCCCTCCTGTCTCCCCCGCCTCCAAGCTACGACCGCACGATCCGCGCCCCATTCCGTAGTGCTGCCCCGCCACTGCTTGTTCCCTTCTCTGGCTCCCCCGCCTGCGACGGCGCGGCACGACGGCAGTGCTCCCTGGTACCCTCTGGCCTCCGTCGGCTAGTGGCTGCCGTATGCAACTCCGACCCCGAGCTACTACGCCGAGAGAGACGCAAGGAGGAGGAGGAGGAGTGGAGGACAGGTGGTCTCGCGCAACTGCTCGTCCACCCGCGCAGGAGTTGTTGGCCTGCTGCTCCGACAGGGAGGGAGCGCTCGCATGGTAACTTCTATCTCTAAACAGATAAGTGATGCATTGAACATTTCAAGTTTTTCACCGATTCACTTGTGAGATGATACAGGACATGAATGAAGATCAACCTCATGTTGAAGATCGGTGCATGCCATGGTCGGATGGGATGCAGCTGCTCGAAGATGCGGCAGAAAGAAAGCATTTCCTCCCTACCGGACTTGAAGGGTACTCCTATCTTGAATGTAATCATTTGGTTCCCTGTCAATTGATGCCTCGTGTCATGAACCTGCTCATGTCCGTCTAGAGAACCTCCCCATCATCATGCAGAAAATCACACTGTCTTAAGCTGCAGTAGTAGAATGTATTATAATTTGTCATGTCCTGAATTCCCAGCGTCGACACGCTTCTTGGAGGTGGGCTGCGCAAAGGCCACTTGACAGAAATAACCGGCCAGTCATCTTCGGGTAAAACGCAGGTGAAAATACGATTGATCTTTCTCAACTTCAAGATGGCTAATATGCTTACCTGTGAACATTGTGCCATTGAAAAACTGCAGAGTAGCTTATAATGCATAAGCTGTTATTTACTCCATGTGCTTGTGCACATCAACTGCAGGTCTGTCTATATTCTGCTGCACATGTTGCAGCCAGGCATATGGGTGTCGTTCTCTACTTGGATACTAGTAATTCATTCTCCCCTAGCCGAATTGCTCACATTCTTGATGAACTTCCCATCTCTTTGATCAAAGAGGTTAGTAATAAACCAGGGATCCATGTTCCTGCCCTGCCCTGCCCTTACCTAGTGTCCTCACTCTCCAGGGAGTTATCATATCTTTTGCCATTCTTGTGGTGTAAGTAGAATGTCATTTGCTTTGGCAATCATTAGATTACCCTAAAAATTCTTGACCATGTTGTTTCTAAGCACCCGATTTCCAACATGCAGCCAAAGGATGTGAGGCTTAAGAGGGTCATGAGCAGTATCATTTGTGAGTCTGTATTTGATATATTTACTTTGTTTGAAGTACTAGATCGACTTGAAGTCTCATTGAATGACAAGGTTAGTATGAAGGGAAATAGGATTGTCTCCAATCTCCCTGTTTATTATCCTAAACTCTTCTCTCACATGTCACAAGCTTAATAGGTAAATAATGGCGGTAACAAGATATGCCTGCTTATCATTGACTCGGTATCATTTCTACTTGCTCCCATTATTGGCGGGAAGAATTCACAAGGTTCTTGCATAGCCTTTTCTGATTGATTATTTTGTACATTATATGATGCAGTTTAGCACTTCAGCTATACTAGAAGTAACTCACTCCTTAACAATCAATGTCCCAAGAGAGACATAATATATATATGATTTTTTGAGTTGCGAAATGTAGAACATTAGTGTAGCGATCAGATTGAGCAAGATAGATTGTTTAGTCATTAACTTGAACAACACAGCCCAACTAATTCCTAAATATGCAGCCTGACATTGATAATAGTTCACTGTGTCTTTGTCAATAATTTGAGTTCCTAAAACTATTATTTTCTGACATGATTGCTTGCTGATAGGGCATCATTAAACATTCTTTGAAGTGTAGCCTGAACTAAAATAAATGCTGTTTCATTTCTGTGAATCTGTATTAAACTCAGCAGGACGGTCGATGATGATATCGGTGGCGATGATTCTTAAGAAGTTGGCACATAAGCACAATCTATCTGTTCTGGTAATTCCGCCTGCTCTAACTTGATCGGTACTCATTCATTTGGATCGGTAGTCATTCATCTTTATACTGTGCATTTGGAGAAGTTTCATCCCATCTCTTAATCTGTTCCTGTTTACTTTATCAGAGGGTAGTTTGTGGGTGAACTGCTGAGTAGGGTGTATTTGTCTATGTACATATCCAGTTTTATATTAAGCTGTAGTCCCTGAATTCACCTGTCTGTCAGGTTTCATGTCCCCAGTGAGAGCCGTACTCGTTGGAGAGAACAGTAAAAAAATCCTGTAATTGTATCTTATCAAAGAAGAAAGCCTTGCACTTCTAATTTTCTCAATTGACTTCCTGCAAGCACTCACCGATTATTAGGCTTAGATGTTAGAATTTTTGAATTTCGGTCAGATGTGAAACAAAAATAATGCAGTTACCATATCTATGCAACGACCAACCATTTTATGTTACTCTAGGTAACGAATCATATGGTCGCGGGGAATGGAGCTCCAAAGCCTGCCCTTGGTGAGAGCTGGAAAGCTGTTCCACATATCCGTTTGATGGTCTCTCGTGATCGTGGGAGCAATGTCTGCACCGCAACGACGCTGAAGCACACACTACTGGTATTTTGATTGGAAATTTGGTTACACTTTTGGATATGCCATGGCCACACGGCATTGCTTCCCTGCATATTCAGATTTTATGGATGCGGTGTCCTGATGATGCCTTATTTCTTTGTTGCTAACTGTTGTCATCTCCTTCCATTGCATTCTATTGGATGGGTGGGAAACTGCTTCAGTGAAGGACTTTGTGCTCGCTGCCTTGGGGTTCTGTTTGGTTCCTGACAGTCTGCTTTGTTGCAGGCTTCTGGTCGCCGTATGAAATTTCAGTTTCTACCTAGCTGAATTCGCTGATGGATGGTGTTTGAGGAGAACATACCAGGTGTATCTAGAGAAATGCGCGGCTGCACACGGCGACAATTGGGCATGACTATCGACAGCTTCACTGGCTTCAAGATTCAGACTTGGCTGACGCGCCTTTGCGTATAATAATGACCGAACGTTTTCTTTGCACGTATCATAGGCGCGTCAGACGTACTCCCACCGTTCAGAAATACACGAAGTTTTGGATATTTTAATATAAATTATATATGGACTGAAACAAGAGGATGCCACAAAAACTAAAAGGCAAGTTCTATAGGACGGCGGTTCGACCCGCAATGTTGTATGGCGCTGAGTGTTGGCCGACTAAAAGGCGACATGTGCAACAGTTAGTGTGGCGGAGATGCGCATGTTGAGATGGATGTGTGGCCACACAAGGAAGGACCGAATCCGGAATGATGATATACGAGATAGAGTTGGGGTAGCGCCAATTGAAGAGAAGCTTGTCCAACATCGTCTGAGATGGTTTGGGCATATTCAGCGCAGGCCTCCAGAAGCCCCAGTGCATAGCGGACGGCTAAAACATGTTGATAATGTCAAAAGAGGCCGGGGTAGATCGAACTTGACATGAGAAGAGTCCGTAAAGAGAGATCTGAAGGATTGGAGCATCACCAAAGAACTAGCCATGGACAGGGGTGCATGGAAGCTTGCTATCCATGTGCCAGAATGTGACGCCCGGATAATTAAGCTACAGTGATCATTGTAATTGAGCACAGTGACCATCTGATAAACGTGCCAAGTCATCATCATTTGCAGTGCTTGATCACAGTGATTTAATATCTCATTTCAAATTCCTTCTCTGGATTCTATTCAAATTCAAAGTGAAATTTGAAGTTGCTCAAATATTCCTGGAAAAATGTTCATCATTTAGCAAACATTCCAAAACAATTTATTGTTAAGGAAACAAATATCACTCTTGTGCAAAGATGAACAGTGTCAATTAATTCAGTGCAGTTTCAGCATTTTTAAATGCTATTCTACTTATGAAAAATTCCAAACAGCTTCAAATAATCCTCAAACTTATTGTGGCAGTGCATTAAAATGCCTTGGATTTTATGGGCCAAATCCCATAATTTTTCTAAGACATCTGGATGCCCAAACAAATCTATTTTCCTCTCTGTTAATTAAATAAAAGAAAATAGCAGAAAAGGGAAGTGGCAGAGCACTTACCTGGCTACCGGGCCGAGCCGGCCCAGCCCACTCCCTCACCTACTTCTCCCTCCGTGTCGTCGTCTCCATGGAAGACCGCGCCTCCGCCGGCCGCAGCGCGCCACCGCGACGAGAGCAGGTGGGGCGAGGGGATAAGCTCGCCCCCGAGCCGTTCCCCTGGTCGCCTCCTCCATTTTCCCCCTCTCTCCCTCGCTCCCACGTCGCTCTCCCCTCTCTGTCAGCGCGGCCGAGCGCCACCGTCGCCACGTCTCCGTCGTACCCGCGGCCACTGGCGGCCCCGTGCTCGTTGGACCCGTCCGTCCGCTCCGCCTGCGTCTGCCTCGTCCCCTGGTGCTTCCAGGCGGAGCCGAAGAGACCTCCCTCGCGCGAATCGGGTCGGTTCCCCACTTCTGCATCGCCGGCGATCACCGGCGTCCTCGGCCCCCTGCTGCTACTAAGCCCCTCGCCGAGCACCCGTGAGCTCCTACGTAAGCTCCACCCTCCCTTCTCTCCTTCCCCAGCTCGTTCTCGAGCTCTAGCCACCGTCGCCATTACCGCCCGAGCTCAGCTCCGCCGCGCGGTTCGCCATCGCCGTTCCTGACCAGGCCGTGGCAGACCGAGCCCGTCATCGAGCTCAGGGCGTCACGTAGGTGTGGCCTGCCCCGTTGCTTTGCCCTAGCACGCGCTGCATCGCTAGTTCCGCCGTCGCCCGTAGCTTCGCCGCCGCTAACCTCATCGCCGGCTACGTTTCCGGTGACCTCTTGGTCTGGCGCCGCCACCAATCCACGCGGTGCAATCTCCTCGTCCTAACGCAAGTTACGGCGCTCGTTTTGGTGCCCCGTAGGCAAATCCCGAGCCACTCCGGTGATAGCGCCGCCGCGGGAGACTCGCCGGCGCGACTCCGGCGGCCCTGCTGACCTGGCGTGGCGTGGGGCCCGCCCAGGGTCACTGACGTGTGGGCCCCTGCGCCTGTTTGACCGCGTTGACCACGGTCAACGTCGGCACTGTTCACCGTAGACACTGACGTGTCGGCCCCTCTAACTATATTAACGTTAAACAACTAATTAGTATTCTGTTAATTAGTTACTGACACTGACAGTAGGCCCCACCAGCAGTTTAATTAGTTTAACTAATTTATTTAGCCTCTGAGTCGCTGACAGGTGGGTCCCACCTGCCAGTTTGACCAGTCAACTGGTCAGTTGACTGCTGACGCAGTGCTGACATCATCAGGACGTCATATTCCACTTTTGACTATTTCTGTTAATTTAAATAAATCCAGAATATTGCTAAAATTTGTAAAATTCGTATAAAATAATCCGTAGCTCAGATGAAAAAGTTTTATACATGAAAGTTGATCAGAAAAATCCCACGAATCTAACCGTGCTACTTGTTTCCATGTCGGGACCCTCTACTTAGGTGAACCCGCAACTTTTAGCCCGTTTCCGGTAGATGAATAGTGCATGCCTACCGGTTAATAAATCCAACTTATACCCTAAAAATAACTAATATGACTTAGACATGATTTTAGGCAACCCTGCACTGCATCCTAGCTGTCACATGCCTCTAACACCGCAAACCTGGAACATCCCCCCCCCTCCGGTCAACTGACCGACATTTGTCCGGAACCGGGAAAACTTTCCCGGATGGGTTCCCCCTTTCTCGGTATCATGTAACACTGCGTTAGGTCACACCCGGCACAACTTATTGCCATGCTATGCTTTGTGTTACATTGTTTGCTTTGTATTTACTGTTTCTTCCCCCTCCCTCTCTCTCGATAGACGCTGAGACTACCGATGATAATGCTGTGTACGACTACGCCGTTGTCGATCAGCCTTTTGCCGTAGAGCAGCAAGGCAAGCAAAACCCCCTTGATCATTCCGATATCGCCTATTCTTCTCCCTCTTATGCTTGCATTGGATTTTGCTACTGTATTAGTTAGCTCCTATTCTGATGCATAGCCTGTTTTTGATAAACTGCTACTATACCTGCAATCATACCAACTGCTTAGTATAGGTTGATCCGTGAATCCCCTGTGACCCCCTTAGTCCCAGTTGCCCCTGCTGGTTCATCGACGACTCGACGACTCGACGACTCGAAGACCCGAAGACTCGGTCAACTGACCGACGAGCCAGACCCCCCTCACATCACCGCACACCCCTTAAGTATGGCATTGCAGAGCTACTATCGAGTGCCGAGGGTGATACCTCACTTAGCACTCCCGATGTTAATTCTGTAGCGTAGCTAATCGATCGTGGGTATCGAGGGTGATTCCTCCTTCCCATTTATCGATGGCGACCCTTGTCATACACATACCTCGAGTGGGGTCCATCGAGGGTGATTCCTCGGATATCCACTCGGTGTATAAACACACAGTTACTTCTACTCGACTTGGTTTACATGAGAAAGACGGGACTGGAGGGACATGCGGTACCACCCTGGTTGAGGTGGACCTGAGTTCCCGTCACTCTTGAGACGGGTCGGCCCCAAGGGTACCCGTGTGTGAGATGTGGTGGGATGCGCCAGTAAGGCATCCGGGTTATGATGAGGCGTGGACGGGCAGGAGAGGCCCTTGCCACGGTCGTCGAGGCGAGGTGACGGGACCGCACTTTATGGGTCGTGCTTGCCCCACAATTAATAAAATGCTAATGGGTTGAGTATTTGATCCACTTGGTCGGTTTAGACCTTTTATGCACCAAACCATCGCGTGGGAAAGTTATGGGCACTCAGCGTCGTTGTATCAGCCGAAGCTCTTCGGACGTCAGCAATGGAGTGGCGCGCGCCGGATTGGTCTGGAACGCATCGCGCTTGTTACTAAGGGGTGCTAGGACTGCTTCCGGCCGCGTTCGCATCGTGCAGGAGTGCAAGGGCAAATGGGCCCACGAACCTACGCGCTTAGGATTTAGACCGGCGGGCTGGCCTCTTCGTTGAGTCTAGGTGGGGCGATGACGTGCTGCTATCCCGAGGCTGGGCGTGACCCAGGAAAGTGTGTCCGGCCGGAGGTGATCAGGCGTGTTGGAAATGAGGTGCACCCCTGCAGGGAAGAACAAACTATTCGAATAGCCGTGTCCACGGTAACAGGACGATTTGGATTGGTACTTTGACCTTATACAACTATAATTGTAATTTAATTTGACATGAATTGTGGCTCCGGGATTGCTTCCTCGCAGGGAGTCGAGGGAGGATCTCTGGGCGTGTTTACTTAATTAAAATTGCTACAACAATATGACTATGTATGAGATTACATGTCTACTCTCTTCTAATGCTGCAAGATGTTGAAGATGCTAGTCTTCGATAGGACTAGGCCTTCCCCCTATTCTTGCTTTCTGCAGTCAGCCCAGATATAACCCCTTCATTGAGAATGATGCATACTAGTATAGTTCTGATGTCAGTCTTGCGAGTACTTTGGATGAGTACTCACTGCTGCTTTGCTTCCTCTTTCCCCCTCGATACGTTTCTGCGTTCAGACGATGGAGCCCAGGAGATGGAGTACGCCGGAGACGACTGCTACACCACCGCTGGAGCCTACTACTACGTGGAGAACGCCGACGCTCAGGAGTAGTTAGGAGGTTCCCAGGCAGGAGGCCTCGCCTCTTCCGATCCGTGCTTATGTTTGTGCTAGCCTTCTTAAGGCAAAACTTGTCTAACTTATGTCTGTACTCAGATATATTTGCTTTCGCTGACTCGTGTTTAAGTCGAGCTTTGTATTCGAGCCCTCGAGGCCCCTGGCTTGTAATATGGAGCTGTATGACTTTATATTTGTGTCTTTTGTTGTGTTGTGATATCAATCAGTGAGTCCCTAATCTTGGTCGTACGCATTGTGTGCATGATTAGCGTACGGACAAGAATGGGGGCGTCACAAGTTGGTATCAGAGCCGACTGCCTGTAGGTAGCCCCCTTTCCAACTCCTTGGCCGAAGTTGAGTCTAGTCATTGAAAAACTTTTACTAACATTGCTGTGTGGCTTACGGGCCCACTTCTCAATCGGGTGGTATTAGGATCTTTTATTCCTTGTCTATACTCTGGGTTCTGATCTCTCTTCTCTTTCGGGTTAAAGATTTTATTAACTCTGACTCTAGGTTCTCGTAGCTACTTCTCCCGGAGAGCCCTCATACCAGAAGATCACCTGCTTCGTCAGAAGATTCTGAAGATACCCTTTTGTTGTTTTCCGAGACTTTGTGCTCATCGGCTTTGCAATTCCTTACCACCGATAATTCCCTATGGATGACTAATTGCACTTGTCATTCATACAATCTTTTCTCGTTGCTCTTGTTATTACAAGATGCCCCGAAATACTCTCCATTGCCCCGATAACCCTTTGAGTTACTGCCTTATAGTTCTTTTCCGCATGGAAGCCTTACGGATAATTCCTCACAATTGTCGAGGATCCGTTCATCCCAGTTGTTCATGTGTTTCACGAAATTCTTCGAAATACTTTTCGATCTTCCGAAAATCCTCTGCAGCTTGTTGCTCTTGAAGTTCTTGCCTGCTCGCATTATGGTTAATTCCATATGTCTAGTAGTCTTCGTTGGCATCCCTTGTCTTTGCCATTTTGAGCCTATTGATTCAATGTGTGCGTATGCACGCAGTCATCAGGTGATCCTTTTAAATTATCTTTCCGGCTCAGACGTCCTTCCGGACATGAGTTGGTTCTTGGCAATTCAAACCTTTATTGATTGTCCGACTAAGTCTCTCCAACTTATCCATCCTTGATCAGTGCGTCTGCTTCTGATCCTTAGTTTTGGAAATCATAATTCCTTTGTATTTAAGCATCAGACTATTCAGGTGTTTCTTGAATCCGATGCCTCCGCATTCTTTATTCCTCTGAATGAGTACCGATACTCACATCAACTTCGTTGTGGATCGCCGATCCATTGTTGGGTTATTATCCGACAGTGTCGTTCATATCCAATCACCTTGTGAGTTCTTCCCCTGATATATAATGCCTTTAGTAAATTGTATCCTCTGTTCTGCCAACCATGCTCTACCTTCGAGCTTGTGTTAATTACCCTTGTAGCTTGTGGTATATGTTCCTAAGATACCCCGATGGGTTGAACCTATGCCCTCCCTAATCCGTGAGAACCCGAAAGTTTTCACGGGTTATACTCTTAGGGAGTTTTGCCAGATAAGTTTTCAACACTACAACATCGTCCAAAGCAAGAAATGAATGAAATGTTATGCATTGGAGAAGTGGGAGTCGACCTTGAACTTGTGTTCATGCCCATGGAAACGATGTAGACCGTCTCGGAAGCTTCTTGCAAAATGAATTTTCATCTGAATGATTCTTTCAATATCCTTAATATTGATCGATTGAAGTTATGGTTCCGACCATGCTATCCTTATTAATTTATCCGAAAGGAATTCATTCCGATGCCTCGTCAAATTTTGACAAGGTTAAGGTTTCTGCTGTCGCAGGTCAATGACCCAGTTCTACTTCTATCATATTATACCTTCGAGTTTTACCCTCTGGTATCTCGAGGATATCACGCCTTTGCACTACATCTTATTAACTTTGATGAGGTAATAATTTTCCTTGTCTTAATCACTCCACGGGTTCTGGGATTGTTGTCAACCGAGAACACCGATTGGAAAATTTATTCCACACTGCAATTCAATACCCCTTGTAATTGTTACTGGGGATATCAAATTCAATCTGGTCATTCCTAGACTATCGGCTACAACCTTGTCTTGCTATCTCTGACTGTGCTACATCGTCCTTCTCTGGTGTGCAAATTCTTCAGGGTGTGAGCATTGCTTACGTCGAGCTTTCAACATCATGTTGTTTGTCTTGAAAAGCAACTCCGATATTGAGCTTGCATCTTATCTGTTGTTCCTATAACCTTCCACGTTGTCATTCCCCTACTTGACGCCACCGCTGTTCGGTTGCATTCTCTTGAAAACTCTCGACAAATGATGTCGTGATCATCGTCCACGATTTGACTTCTTCTAAGACGTCAACTGAGTTCTTGATGAGAAATACCTTCCTTGCCCTCGATGATTTTTATTATCATCGACAACCTCCTCGACTTCCTTCCATCGCAAATTTGTCCACGATATGGATGCGACTTGCTATCCAGCTTGTGTTATGTTCTACCCTGAAGTATTACTGTCTTTTGTGTCGAGAATGTTGTGAGGATTGCTCCACCTCTTAGAAATTCTTGGCATAGTGATACTTCTCACCATCAAACGATGCTGCTTTGATTCTAACTTCTAGCAACCCTATTGCTTTGAAGTTAACGTTCGTCAGTTCGTTCTTAGGCTGTTGGTTATTGAATCGTCACTCTAACATTGATCTTGCTGCCTAAGGTCATATTTCGGACGCACTTTTCAATCAATGGTTAATGATGTATGTTTTCCTCGATCGTACAACATTATATCATTTGAGCTGACAAATGTCATCTCTGTGTTCACATAAATGTGGAAATTCATCCGTTTGGAGTTCTCGATGAATTGTTGCTGAACCCATCAGCCGCATCCTCATCTCTTTCGTGGTTCATGATGAACATTTAAGCTAGTGTTGGAAGCCTTGAAAGCATTATCTTTGTGCTTAGTTCATGAAAAATATGTTTGATAAAAAGACGTGTTTTTCTATAAGTTCACGTGCATTTTTGCCACCGTGCTTATGGGAAATTTTTGTCTCGCTTCCTCTGGAATCGTTCCAATTTATTCAGGCATTTGCGAAGCAGTTCTATGGTTTGCTAGAATTGCTACCTTCACTCCATATGTACTTCCTAGCACGCCAGGCCACTAATTGATTTGATTTGTCCTAGTCCAGACTTACACAGGGGACTTTGATATCCTCTATGATGGTCCCCAATCAGAACTTGATTGCCCTCCATTCTAGAAACTTCCATGTGGGCACAAATGTCTTGACCTTGTGTTCATATGTCTTGTAGTCTGGCTAATGATTCCAGTCTTGCTTCTGTCGTTCATTCCGAGATTCTTGCAACATCATCTCATAAGTCTGTGTTGCATCCTTTTCTCCTCAGGCCTTCTTTGCCTGAGATATCCTGACACCGACCAGATCTGAATCTCGGACAGATATGATGGTTGGAACATTATCAGGAGTTATAACTTGGTCTTTATTACTCGGTAAGGTGATGTTGTAGCTAGCACACCGGGCCGGATGACCTATTGTTATAATGCTTTGTTCAACTAGGGTTGCCATTCTTCCACGGGGGAATCGTAAGACTTATTTTATAAGTTGATCCTCCTGGATCCTTTGTGTATCCAAACTCCATCTTTTACTCGAAACACCATATCATTGCTATCCCGAAGCATGGATGTGGTATATCGATCATAAAAAGGAATAATGTAAGCTCAATGCTAATTGCTTCTTGATCAATTATTCAAACCCCATTGTATGGGCATGTCATGGATTTCCTCGCCCCTTTTTCCTAACTGGTTATCTACTTGCTATCATGTCATGTATATCATGCTCTGTTTTTCCTTGGGAAAGATATACTCCTAAAACTTGAGTATAACCACATTTTCCCTTCCATTGGTCTGTTTAATGTGATGAACACATTTTCCTTTCCATTGGTTTGGTTGATCTAATAATCACATTTTCCTTTCCATTGGTCTGTTTAACCTTTCTTGAGATTATATGATCTAAGCAGTAATAATTCTCTGCTTAGGTAAACACCTCGGTGAACAAGTCTGTCAGTAAGATCCTGTTACTATTGTTGATAACATTCCGGTAACCGCCGGTGGACGAGAACCTTGCCTACTGGTCCGCCTCATTTCGACGAGCAGGAAGATGGTTCTCTTCGTCCCCCGCCCTTGGTACCGATGTTGTTGCCGACATACTTGACAGATTTTCCTCCGACATGTCTTGCTACCATGACCGTGCAAGATGTCACCGCTTTCCATATTTTAACCCACATGATGGGCCCTTAACCCATAGTTCCACAGGATCGAAACCTGACTCTCCTGTACCACTTTGATTCCAAAGTATCCTTTGCACTTGGCTTTGTATGTAATTCCAGAGCCACCGCCTAAGGGATGATCTATTCTTGTGTCAGACGCAATATTTATTTCGTTAATCTGAACCCCTTTCCACCTTTTGATCAGGCATCGAATGATTGCCTACCCGCTTGAAACTTTTGTAACATCGCATATTGCTCTCAATGAATTCCCTGATTAACAACTCGAGAAATAATTCATGTCTTCTTCCCTGAGTTCACCGTTGGGTGCCCAACTTTGTGGAGATATGATCTTTCAGAGTTTTCCCTCTAATCCCATTCGTAGGACGATGAAGATCCCGAAGAAAGGATGACGACTTCATCATGATGACCTGAAGCAGAAAGATGAATATATCAGCGAAAGGGATCAACTTCTTCGAGAAGAACAACAAAGACAAGAAGATCCGTTAGAACTTCGTAACCAGAACTTTTTCCCTTACCCTACCTCTTAATTCTCGGGACGAGAATTCTTGTTAGACGGGGAGAATTGTGACACCCGGATAATTAAGCTACAATGATCATTGTAATTAAGCACAGTGACCATCTGATAAACGTGCCAAGTCATCATCATTTGCAGTGCTTGATCACAGTGATTTAATATCTCATTTCAAATTCCTTCTCTGGATTCTATTCAAATTCAAAGTGAAATTTGAAGTTGCTCAAATATTGCTGGAAAAATGTTCATCATTTAGCAAACATTCCAAAACAATTTATTGTTAAGGAAACAAATATCACTCTTGTGCAAAGATGAACAGTGTCAATTAATTCAGTGCAGTTTCAGCATTTTTAAATGCTATTCTACTTATGAAAAATTCCAAACAGCTTCAAATAATCCTCAAACTTATTGTGGCAGTGCATTAAAATGCCTTGGATTTTATGGGCCAAATCCCATAATTTTTCTAAGACACCTGGATGCCCAAACAAATCTATTTTCCTCTCTGTTAATTAAATAAAAGAAAATAACAGAAAAGGGAAGTGGCAGAGCACTTACATGGCTACCGGGCCGAGCCGGCCCAGCCCACTCCCTCACCTACTTCTCCCTCCGTGCCGTCGTCTCCATGGAAGACCGCGCCTCCGTCGGCCGCAGCGCGCCACCGCGACAAGAGCAGGTGGGGCGAGGGGATAAGCTCGCCCCCGAGCCGTTCCCCCTGGTCGCCTCCTCCATTTCCCCCTCTCTCCCTCGCTCCCACGCCGCTCTCCCCTCTCTGTCAGCGCGGCCGAGCGCCACCGTCGCCACGTCTCCGTCGTACCCGCGGCCACTGGCGGCCCCGTGCTCGTTGGACCCATCCGTCCGCTCCGCCTGCGTCTGCCTCGTCCCCTGGTGCTTCCAGGCGGAGCCGAAGAGACCTCCCTCGCGCGAATCGGGCCGGTTCCCCACTTCTGCATCGCCGGCGATCACTGGCGTCCCCGGCCCCCTGCTGCTACTAAGCCCCTCGCCGAGCACCCGTGAGCTCCTACGTAAGCTCCACCCTCCCTTCTCTCCTTCCCCAGCTCGTTCTCGAGCTCTAGCCACCGTCGCCATTACCGCCCGAGCTCAGCTCCGCCGCGCGGTTCGCCATCGCCGTTCCTGACCAGGCCGTGGCAGACCGAGCCCGTCATCGAGCTCAGGGCGTCGCGTAGGTGTGGCCTGCCCCGTTGCTTTGCCCTAGCACGCGCTGCATCGCTAGTTCCGCCGTCGCCCGTAGCTTCGCCGCCGCTAACCTCATCGCCGGCTACGTTTCCGGTGACCTCTTGGTCTGGCGCCGCCACCAATCCACGCGGTGCAATCTCCTCGTCCTAACGCAAGTTACGGCGCTCGTTTTGGTGCCCCGTAGGCAAATCCCGAGCCACTCCGGCGATAGCGCCGCCGCGGGAGACTCGCCGGCGCGACTCCGGCGGCCCTGCTGACCTGGCGTGGCGTGGGGCCCGCCCAGGGTCACTGACGTGTGGGCCCCTGCGCCTGTTTGACCGCGTTGACCACGGTCAACGTCGGCACTGTTCACCGTAGACACTGACGTGTCGGCCCCTCTAACTATATTAACGTTAAACAACTAATTAGTATTCTGTTAATTAGTTACTGACACTGACAGTAGGCCCCACCAGCAGTTTAATTAGTTTAACTAATTTATTTAGCCTCTGAGTCGCTGACAGGTGGGTCCCACCTGCCAGTTTGACCAGTCAACTGGTCAGTTGACTGCTGACGCAGTGCTGACATCATCAGGACGTCATATTCCACTTTTGACTATTTCTGTTAATTTAAATAAATCCAGAATATTGCTAAAATTTGTAAAATTCGTATAAAATAATCCGTAGCTCAGATGAAAAAGTTTTATACATGAAAGTTGATCAGAAAAATCCCACGAATCTAACCGTGCTACCTGTTTCCATGTCGGGACCCTCTACGTAGGTGAACCCGCAACTTTTAGCCCGTTTCCGGTAGATGAATAGTGCATGCCTACCGGTTAATAAATCCAACTTATACCCTAAAAATAACTAATATGACTTAGACATGATTTTAGGCAACCCTGCACTGCATCCTAGCTGTCACATGCCTCTAACACCGCAAACCTGGAACATCCCCCCCCCCTCCGGTCAACTGACCGACATTTGTCCGGAACCGGGAAAACTTTCCCGGATGGGTTCCCCCTTCCTCGAGGCGGGGTGACGGTACCGCACTTTATGGGTCGTGCTTGCCCCACAATTAATAAAATGCTAATGGGTTGAGTATTTGATCCATTTGGTCGGTTTAGACCTTTTACGCACCAAACCATCGCGTGGGAAAGTTATGGGCACTCAGCGTCGTTGTATCAGCCGAAGCTCTTCGGACGTCAGCAATGGAGTGGCGCGCGCCGGATTGGTCTGGAACGCATCGCGCTTGTTACTAAGGGGTGCTAGGACTGCTTCCGGCCGCGTTCGCATCGTGCAGGAGTGCAAGGGCAAGTGGGCCCACGAACCTGCGCGCTTAGGATTTAGACCGGCGGGCTGGCCTCTTCGTTGAGTCTAGGTGGGGCGATGACGTGCTGCTATCCCGAGGCCGGGCATGACCCAGGAAAGTGTGTCCGGCCGGAGGTGATTAGGCGTGTTGGAAATGAGGTGCACCCCTGCAGGGAAGAACAAACTATTCGAATAGCCGTGTCCACGGTAACAGGACGATTTGGATTGGTACTTTGACCTTATACAACTATAATTGTAATTTAATTTGAAATGAATTGTGGCTCTGGGATTGCTTCCTCGCAGGGAGTCGAGGGAGGATCTCTGGGCGTGTTTACTTAATTAAAATTGCTACAACAATATGACTATGTATGAGATTACAGGTCTACTCTCTTCTAATGCTGCAAGATGTTGAAGATGCTAGTCTTCGATAGGACTAGGCCTTCCCCCTGTTCTTGCTTTCTGCAGTAAGCCCAGATATAACCGCTTCATTGAGAATGATGCATACTAGTATAGTTCTGATGTCAGTCTTGCGAGTACTTTGGATGAGTACTCACTGCTGCTTTGCTTCCTCTTTCCCCCTCGATACGTTTCTGCGTTCAGACGATGGAGCCCAGGAGATGGAGTACGCCGGAGATGACTGCTACACCACCGCTGGAGCCTACTACTACGTGGAGAACGCCGACGCTCAGGAGTAGTTAGGAGGTTCCCAGGCAGGAGGCCTCGCCTCTTCCGATCCGTGCTTATGTTTGTGCTAGCCTTCTTAAGGCAAAACTTGTCTAACTTATGTATGTACTCAGATATATTTGCTTCCGCTGACTCGTGTTTAAGTCGAGCTTTGTATTCGAGCCCTCGAGGCCCCTGGCTTGTAATATGGAGCTCTATGACTTTATATTTGTGTCTTTTGTTGTGTTGTGATATCAATCAGTGAGTCCCTAATCTTGGCCGTACGCATTGTGTGAATGATTAACGTACGAACGAGAATGGGGGCGTCACACAGAACCATGAGTTGGTCGCGAGATCTTATGGGTTTCACCTCTAGCCTACCCCAACTTGTTTGGGACTAAAGGCTTTGTTGTTGTATGGATTGAAATAAGTGAATAAACCAGAAAAATATCCATATAAATCCAATTTAGAAAAATGTTAGCATATATTGTAGTTGTGAACGGAGGGAGAAATATTTAAGGACGGCAGGTACTCAAATCGGTATTAAACGTCTGGATAAGCCGTCCGGTCACCGACCGGTAAAAAAATGCGACCCACCCGAGTGCATCAAATCGGCCTCAAACGTTCGGACTGTCTCGCGTCCAGGCTGTTTGGTTGGTCAAGAAAACGACCCAACCGGGCGCCTCAAACCGGCTTAAAATGCTCGGGCTGTTCGGCGCCCAGGCCAACCGGTCACTGACAAGTAAAGAGAAGCTGACCCACCCGGGCCCATCAAACCAGCCGCAAACGTCTGGGCTGTCTGGTGCCCCTCATATTCAGCCCAAATGTAGGATGGATATGGGATGGCCCGGGCGCGTCAGCCCGGCCCACCCGACCCCTTCGTCCCCACAAAACCCCTAATCCAGAAACCTAGCTCACTTCACTTTGCTCTTGCTCCGTCTATTCTCCCTCCCCCCCTTTGATTTCTCCGATTCTGATCCACTCCACCAACTCCGGCAAGCGAGCTCCGGCAACCGCTCCGACTTCGACCTTGATATCGGCGAGGAGCTGGCTCTCCGCATTGCCTTGGAGAGGTCGAAGGTGGACACCAGAGGTAGTTCCGGATCTTCCCCCTTGTATGTCCCCAGCAGGCGCAGCGCGGATGCCGGAGCTGGCGCCTCCCGGCCCGCGTCCCTCCGTCGTCCCCTTTTTCTTGCCGGTTGCTGCTTCGCAAGGGCAAGGATGGGCGTTAGTGCCCGCTCCGTCGGCCCAGATGTGCACGCCGAAAACGAAGGTGCGCGTCGATCGCCATGAGAGGCAGCAGGCAAGCGAGAGGGACGCGACGGAGCAATCCGTGCGTCGCCGCCACGGGTTTCCGACGAAGCCCGACGAGGACAAGCGCTTCTCGCTTGGGTCTACCGCCGGTTGCTTACGACAACAGAGACGAATGCTTGCCGGCAACGGAGGAAGAACACCAAGTCACTCCGGCTTGCTATTTGAGTAGTCGGAGCACGAGGCGGCGGAGGCGGCTCGGTTGTCGAAGCTCAAGCGGCAGCAGGACAGGGCCGTCTGGCAGATGAAAGGTCTCATCATCTTCTCCTACTCCTCGTCCGACAACGACGACCACCACGGCTCCTCCGACGATGACTCGGCCGATCCACCACCAGCCGCGGACACCTACAGATTCGCCGGCGACCGGAAGGACAAAGGGCCGACAAGGAAGTAGTGAAGACGCTCCTCCTACATTTTATTATTATCGTTTTTAGCTGTTTAAGTTTAGAATCTGTACGACGATGAACTCCGGTGATCTTTTAGACGATGTAAAGTAGGTTTATGCGTATTTTCTTGTCCGTTTGATGCCGATATTTTTGTCCGTTGTTTGATCTACATAGAGGTAGTATCATCACGTTGCATGTGTTGTATAAGTATAAGGTGCCGGATATAAGATACGTGAATTTGCGAACGAAAATTTAAGGACTGATCGATTATTGTCCACAGGCACGTTAGAGCGTACATGACACCGGATTTGATAATCGTGGTTGTACATGCCCTAACTCATCTTTTTATTTTAGATGTATGGACAGAGACCTATTTGATGCATGTGACCTCCTGGCACACGGTAACTTTTTTCTACCAGCTATGCATGAGTTGAGCTAACGCTGGCTGTTGTGCTGCTACGGTCACAAACTGATCATGGGAAAATATCATGTACATGCTATCATGATATCAACTTATAAAATTCAAATTTAAATATGTCAAAAAATTCTGAAAAAAATCATGCATGTTCACAACATATATGTTGAAAATCGCTAGAAAAAATTAGATGAAAATTGGGCATACACATAGAGAAATAAAAAGGACAAACCCATCACAAACAGTATCAAAAAGAAGACAAAAGCAAAAAATGACACTATTCACAGCTGAATTTGTCATTTTCGCTTCCACGTGGGTATTTCAAATTTTGATCTAAAAATTTAAGTAGTGGTCGACATACGTGTTGTGAATATCCATGATTCTTTTCAGAATTTTTTTGCCATGTTTAAATTTGAATTTTGTAAGTTAGTATCGTGGTAGCATGTAAGAGCTGGTATCACCTTATGCTTTTCCAACTGATCATGGTTATACTACTAGTAAGAGAGGCGAGAAGTATAACTAGATGAAAAATTAATTTCATGTCATCAACTTTTTTCTACCGGCCATAAATCATACCGGCAGCTTGTATCCCCTCGTCCGGAAATAATGGTCGCTCAAACAGATATTTCTAGATAGATTAGTCGCTCAAACGAGAACGAAGCGACAATTAGTTATTTCCGGAGGGAGAGAGTAGTATTTAAGTTTAATCATGCCGGCAGCGTGTCACGAACGGTACATTTCATTAGCCAATCACCGTTATAAATTTAATCACTTGACGAGAAGCTGTACGGAATTGGATCCTCTAACATACACAAGGGATGTTAGAGAAGATCAAGTACTCTAACTTTCCTTTTGTAATTAATCCATACAATTAAGACTAAAATGACTTAAATTAATTTTTAAATTACAGATCTAGTATGTACACTTATAGTAATTACATACAAACAATTTGATGGTGAAATAAAATTAATTTTGAATTTTTTATATCTACAGTAATTATCAAAAGTAAACAACCCGCTAATAGTTCCTAACATTCCTTCTTCGTTTTACACTAGACGAGCACCGTAGCACCGTGACTTTCCTTCTCTTAGAGGATCCAGCTCCAAGCTGTACGTACTCATATCCAAATGAATAAATATTCCCTGTGTTGACATGGACCGTTGCTTTTCCTGATCACCACACCGTCTCGAAAGTCTTGCTGTCGTGTGTGAAATGTGGACGGGCTGCCACGCTTCCTGTGTGGCAGAGGCCCTACCAGCTCGCGCTCTACGGTATTCAGCCTGGCGCGCGAATAAACAACACTCTAGCACGAGACGGTCAAGACCGGCGGTCGCCGTGTCCAGAACGGCTGCTCTCCGTGTATCTATCGGTGTTTGTCAAACAAAAGTTGTTTGAGGACAACACATTCACCGAGCATTCCGGCTTGGCAACCTCGTCTAGTAGTCAAAAGTTTCTTTTCTTTTGCGGGGAAGTTGCTGATGAAAGTTGGTGAGCAGACAAAACGTATACTACACTAGTATAGCATCTACCTACCACAAAAGTTCAAGTCAAAATATTAAACACTGCTTGAGAGACTAAAATGATCTTTTTCTTTCTATGTGTATCTTTATCTTTACCTAATAAGAAAGGAAAGAAAATTCCTTGGTTCTCTTCCCATCACCCTTTTATATCCGTTCATTTTGTATTAATCATAATAATTGACGACTAGTAACTCCAATCCGCTTAGGTTTTACCCTAAAACCTAGGGTTTCACTCGGTGGCGACGACACCGCTGGAACTCATCTGAAACTGACGAAGGGCACGAGATCGCCTCCGACAACATCGGGAGGACGAATCCCCAGACAGAGCGCGTGCCATTCTTTACTCGGTGGAATATAGAGCCTCGGGGGTAGTGATTACCGATGGATGCATGGAACTATTAAGTTCTTTTCGCATGGCAACAATTTCTTATTGTAATCGAGAAGCTAATGTTGCCGCACATGAGCTTGTTCGCATTTGTCCTAGGTCTATATTGGAGGAGGAATGGCGGGACGTAGCTCCGTCGTTTCTAATCCCTACTATTGTAAATGACACAATTGTTATTGAATAAAAGTTGCCTTAATCTCAAAAACCAATTGTTGACTAGGATTTAAAAAATTGACGGCTAGGAAGCTTCCCCATTCAACTTCTTTTTTCGTCAAGCCATGCAGTCCCATGATGGCGTGCATGTGACGAGACATGGAGTTGGTCTCCAACCACTAGTAGAAAACGGACCTTTTGTCCGCAGCTTTAGTCCCGGTCGGGTTTTGAACCGGCACTAATGTGACCATTAGTCCCGGTTCGGGACGGTCATCATTAGTCGCGGTTCGTTCCGGACCTTTAGTCCCGGTTCGTAACATGAACCGGGACTAATGTGGTGGTGGCAGGCTGGTGTCAGCTGGGGCCCCCACGAGCCCCTTTAGTCCCGGTTGGTATCACCAACCGGGACTACAGGCCCCCCCTTTAGTCCCGGTTCGTAGCTGGGGCCCCCACGAGCCCCTTTAGTCCTGGTTGGTATCACCAACCGGGACTAAAGGCCCCCCCTTTAGTCCCGGTTGGAGATACCAACCGGGACTAAAGATCCCCTATATGAATTCGGCCAGCCCGATCATAGTACTCCTCCCTTTTTTCCCCCTTCTTCCCCTCCTTTGTTCTTCCTCTTCCTCGAGCTCATCCTTCATTTTTGCCAAAATTTGTCAAGATTTGGAGGCACCCCATCCATCCAAGTGTTCACAAAGGTTAGCAACTTTGTCCTTTCATCTCTCATTGCTAGATTAGCTCTTGCAATGCTCTATAAGTATAGTGATTTGTGGGTTTTAGTTTGGGAGTATTTATATGTGGTAGTTCATTTGATTTATATGCAATTTGAGCTCAAATTAACTTCTTACTTTGCATGTGTAGGTGTGGTTTACTTAGTGCCTTCCCGTCCCCGTCCTAACCACCGTCGATCGCCCGCACCGTCCCGTCGCCATCACCACACCTTGGTGAGCCTCTTGTTCGTTCTTATCCTTTTTATTAAAAAAAATCTTATTTGTATGATTTAGATAGTTAATTGTATAATTTTCTTACATGTATGATTGTTTGTTATACATAGTGCCATTGATATCCGTCCCCGTCGGCCCTCGTCCGGTTTATGATTCGGATGTGGTATATATATTCTCTTTTATAACTATTTGTTGCATTTCGCGTTTATGACAATTATGCCCATCAAGTTGACATAGATATTTTTATCTAGGAGGTATGTGAACCGGAAATTGCAACCGACATAGATATTCTTGTCAAGAAGTTAAATTTAGTTGAAAAAGAAAACGAGTATTTGAAAGAAAAATTGAAAAGAGTTGAAGAAGAGAAGATGAAACTGGAGTTGTATGTTGCCGATGTCGTCGATGATCACAAGATCAAGATGGATGCAATGCGCTTGAAGATTAGAAAATTTAAAAAATATGCCATTGATAGCGAGGCTTGGTATCACTATGCTGTTGGATCAATTGTTACCTTAGTTGCGATCTTGATCGCATTTGTTGTTGCATTTAAATGCTTTAGCTAGAGAGTTTGTATGTTGCTTTATGAGAACAAGTGTGTATGAACTTTATGTATGAACTTGTATTAATTTGGTCTTTTCGGTGTTGTGTAATGAAGATGAGCCGGCAATGGATGTACGATGACCGATGCTCTCCCCAGTTCATTAATGGCGTGCATACTTTTCTGGTTGCGGCTGAGG